>CM068742.1:18583097-19113884 GCA_035084275.1 Hydrolagus colliei | reverse complement strand
TAGCCTTTGAAACTTTTTGACGATCGGAACATGAAATCACCCTAAAAAAAAGTAACTTCGCCTCAAGTGGATCCACAATTTTTTTTTGGGGGGGCAAAGAGAAACAGATACTTGTAAATAAGTAGATTTGGGCAGGGTTTGGGAGAACAGACAGGGAGGAGGGCTGAGTGTGAATAGGTGGCTTTTCTAGAGAAAAAAACATTCAGCACAGACCTGACTTGGACTGAACAACCTGTTTCTATTCAAATAAAATATGTTTGTTGTTAATAACTTTGTTGATTTTAAACTTTGTTTTCTTATTGCGGTTTAATACTGCTCCAATCCTGGCCATGTATCAGTTCTTTAGACCAGGCTCTCCGCTGCTTTGTGTTGATGCCTGGTCTTGATCCTGTGACAAAGATCTATCCCGGGGTTTATTCTTCTCCCTATTATTGCTCTGGCTCGGGATCCCGCATCCCAGATTTAAATCCTCTAACCCTGTGCCGTGTGATTGCTCTGGTCTCGATCTTGCTGTGTGTGTGTGTGTGTGTATATTACAGGTTTTAGGGAGCTCTCTGTTAGTGCTCCTGGTCCCCGGATCCCGCATTAAATCCTCTTATCCCAGGTTTTAGACCGTGCCTGGTATAATTGCACTGTTCCCAGTCCAGCAAATAAACAATCTTTACCGCGGGTTTAAACGGCTCTGGGCTCTTGTTTCTGGAAACGGGAGTGGGGTGTGTGTGTGTGTGTGTGGGGGGGGGGGGGGGGGCGTGTGTGTGTATGGGGGGGGGGGGGGGAGTGTATGTGTGTGTGGGGGGGGGGGGGGGGCGTGTGTGTGTATGGGGGGGGGGGGGGGAGTGTATGTGTGTATGGGGGGGGGGGGGGGGGGGTGTATGTGTGTGTGGGGGTGGGGAGAAGGAGAAGGGTTGTATGGGGGAAGAAAGAGAGAGAGAGAGAGAGAGTCCCTGATCCTGGTGTGAACGAGCTCCACGCCAGATCTTGTTGGCTGCAGTGTTGTACTGTTGGTGTGGTCCTGGTCCGGGTTTGATTCTGTGGCGTGTGTTGCCTGCTGCCCTCGGGATCTGCTCTGTGTGTGTGTGTGTGTGTGTCTCTGTGCCTCTCTCTCTCTCTCTCTCTGTGTGTTCTGCTCTTGCTGACGGCCCTGAGGCTGAATGTTTACAGTGTGATTGCCCCCAGATCAATCCGCTGGCTTGCCTGCCTTGCCTTGCCTGGCTTGCCTGCCTTGCCTTGCCTGGCTTGCCTGCCTTGCCTTGCCTGGCTTGCCTGTGCCGTGCTGGGCTGGCATGGCTTGGGTGGCGGAGAAGGTGATGGCGATGGCAGTAACCAGCTCAGCTTAAAAGCTCACTTCGCTCGTCCCCGGTTTTTCTTCCCGATTTTCACACCGAGGACGTTTTCTTTTTTTTTCCGCGTTAAAACGGGGGGCTGGATGTGAACCATGGTCGCCGTGGGACGCGAGCGGACACACGGAGGTGCTCCCTTCAACACAGTGCAAAACGTAAACAGCTAAACTTTTTTTCCTTCCCCCCCCCCCCCCCCCCCCCCAAAAAAAAAACAGAGAGAGAATCAAGTGGCAAAAAGAGAGAGAGAGAGAGAGAAAAACCTTTTAGGGAAAAGCTTGCCCGGTTTGGTTGCTTTTACGATGATCGCTAATATCCGGATCTTTTTTGTGGAGTTGATGAAAACCAGTGGAAACGTATAGACACACAGACAGATACACACACGCGAGAAATGCAACGATCGCTTTAGCGCGGCCACTATATTGCGGTGACCCTCGTCAAGACTCTCTGGGACTGCAATGAGTTAGTTCTTACAATCTCTGCGTGTCTACTCTGTGTGTCTCTCAGTCTCTTAACACCATTTGTTTTTGTTGTCTCGCTTTATTTATTCCGTCCAGTACTGATCGGAGGGCAGTTCTGAAGGCAGAACGGGACAGAGGGATCCTTTCTGTTGGTCTGGGCATTTGTTTTTGGTGTGTGTGTGTGTGTGTTGTGTCCCTGTCTCCCTCCCCCCCCCCCCCACCCCCGTGTGTGTTATTTATGTTGGGGGGAGGAAAGCAAGAGGAGGTTGTCTGGGAGTAAGATCTTTAAACATAGGCGAACACACACATATACACACACAGACAGACACACACACAGACAGGCAAGCAGACACACACACAGGCAAACAGAAGCATATACAAACCACCACCACCAAAAGAAAAAAGTTGTGTGCTGATCGTTGTGTGGAGAGGAGGAGGAAGGGAGGAGGGAGGGGAGGGAAGGAGGATGGGGGATTTTGCAGCCTCCACCACGGCTACAAACAGCAACAGCCACCCGGCCATGGCCACCACCAACAACAACAACAACAGCGGCGGTGGTGGTGGTGGTGGCGGCGTCCCCAAGCACAGCACGGTGGTGCAGCGGCTCCGGCAGAGGATCGAGGGCTTCAGGAGACACCACAACAACTGCGAGGTCAGGCGGCAGCAAGCCCAGGCTCAGCAACTCGAGCTGGAGAGGCAGGACACGCTCACGCTGCACCAGAGGTGCCTGGAGCTCAAGGGGAAGAAGTCGGGCAAGCACAAGCAAGACGCCGCTTTCAGGAGCAAATCGTGCGAGCCGGACCCCGCTCTGCGCTCCGTCTCGGCGGCGGGGGACCAGAGGACCAGCACTCTGATCGCGGTAAGGAGAAACTTTTGTGGGGGGGTTTCGAGGTCCCCAGCCAGCCCCCTGTACTGACTGTTAACACTACAGTCACTGCACATGCGTGTGTGCGTGTTGGTGTTTGTTATTGCCCTCTCCCTCCCTCCCTCCCCCTCCACTTGTTTGTAATGAAAGCTCTTCACTCCGCGGGATGCTGTTTGCAATGACTGAGGATGTGTTTGCAATATGTTCAGAGCTCCGAAGGAGGGAGGCAGGAGGGGAGGGGAGGGGAGGGAGGGAGGCGGGAGGAGGGGAGGGAGGGAGGGAGGCAGGAGGGGGAGGGGAGGGAGGGAGGCAGGAGGGGAGGGAGGCAGGAGGGGAGGGGAGGGAGGGAGGGAGGGAGGGAGGGGAGGCAGGAGGGGAGGGGAGGGAGAGAGGGAGGCAGGAGGGGAGGGGAGGGAGGGAGGGAGGCAGGAGGGGAGGGAGGGAGGCGGGAGGGAGGAGGGGAGGGAGGGCAGGAGGGGAGGGAGGGAGGGAGGGCAGGAGGGGGAGGGAGGGAGGCAGGAGGGGAGGGGAGGGAGGGAGGGAGGCAGGAGGGGAGGGGAGGGAGGGAGGCGGGAGGGAGGAGGGGAGGGAGGGAGGCGGGAGGGAGGAGGGGAGGGAGGGCAGGGAGGAGGGAGGGCAGGAGGGGAGGGAGGCAGGAGGGGAGGGAGGGAGGGAGGCAGGAGGGGAGGGGAGGGAGGGAGGCAGGAGGGGAGGGGAGGGAGGGAGGCAGGAGGGGAGGGAGGCAGGAGGGGAGGGGAGGGAGGGAGGGAGGGAGGGGAGGCAGGAGGGGAGGGGAGGGAGAGAGGGAGGCAGGAGGGGAGGGGAGGGAGGGAGGCAGGAGGGGAGGGAGGGAGGCGGGAGGGAGGAGGGGAGGGAGGGCAGGAGGGGAGGGAGGGAGGGAGGGCAGGAGGGGAGGGAGGGAGGCAGGAGGGGAGGGGAGGGAGGGAGGGAGGCAGGAGGGGAGGGGAGGGAGGGAGGGGAGGGGAGGGAGGGAGGGAGGCAGGAGGGGAGGGGAGGGAGGGAGGGAGGCAGGAGGGGAGGGAGGGAGGGAGGGAGGCAGGAGGGGAGGGAGGGAGGGAGGCAGGAGGGGAGGGAGCGGTGTTTGGAGAGTGCCTGTAACCAGGTCCGGTTGGATGGTTGGCCGCTCGCCGTGTTGTTTGGCTTCAGTGCGCACGAGTTCCACATGAAGTTGAGCTCGTCTCCCAAACTTTCTGAACCACTGCAACTCGCTCTCAGCTGCGGGGGGTTTTTGGCTGAGGCTCGCGGGCACGTTGCGTGTTACTTATATGATAACTTTTTGTTTCGAAATTGATGAAGCAAAAAGCAGATCCGCGCCACCCGTCGGGACCATTTGAACCATCGGCGCGTTGTTGCCGTTGAATCTTGCGAGAAATGCTTTGAAATCAAAGCTGGCAGCCGAGAGAGGGAGAGAGACCCGCGGAGAGGCAGATCTCACGTTTGGTTTTTTTCATAGCGAAGGCTGCAAAATGTGCCATTCGCTGTCCGCTGCCTTTGGAGGGGGGATAGTCGGAGTTGGTTTGTTTATTTGGAGAGAGAAAGAGGAACTCGCACGACGACTCTTGTAGCCAGGAAGCTCAGAATGCAGCTACTTGTGTGACCGCAATGTGTAAAAAGTCCTCCCCCCCCCCCCCCCCTTCTTACTCCTCCTCCCACCACACGATTTTTGTTTATGAGATCCTTCTTGGTCCTTTCCCCCCCGACTTGCTCCAATCCAGTCGAGGTGTTTCTCTCTCTGTGTCTGTCTGTCTCTGGTGAGCCTGGTGGGTATCTGACCCATGGTGAATACCATGGATATCAAGGAATCCTGAAGCTCAGTGGTTAGCGCCTTGACAAGCGAGAGACTGGGGGTTAATTCCAGGCACGGTGAAACCTTGGGCAACTTTCTGGACCCCGCATGCTTGATAATAATTCTTTGAAAGAAACCCAATAATAAATCGGTCACTCAATCCACCACGATGTGTGGGACACTGCTGTGCACAATTGGCTGCTGCGTTTCTCCCACAGATATACTTACAGTCAATTCATTTTCCAGTATATTCCGTGAAGTTCACTGAGACGTCTAGAAGATGTGAAAAGTGCTATAGCAAATGCAAGGATTATTATTATTATTATTATGATTATTTACTGGCGTTGAGGAGGAAGCTAAATAAATGCCCCCCAAATCCCATAACGCAAAGAGCTCTCTCCCCTCATTTAAACCCCAGAGAGTCTCTCGGTGCTTGATGTATGCTCAGCCCCTTGGGAAATCCTCTCGATGTGATAATGTAATTTTGTTGTTGTTGTTGGTTGAAGGCAGCCTGAGAGAATATTGCTGATATCTATTTTTTCAGCTCTGATAGGTGTGTTTCAGTAGCCATTGCCTTGGACTGTTTCATTCTAGTCCCAATCAGTTTCCTGGCAGGGAGGGGAAGTGGGAGGGAGGGAGGGAGGAAGAGATAGGGAATGCCTCTGACCATCAGTCTGGTAATTCGATCCTTTTGCTGCTGCTGTGTGGAGTGGGTTGGAGACAGAGATTAGATGCAAAAGGATGAACTGTATGGGATTTCTCAAGTGGAATCAGTCAACATAAAGGGGTGAATTTTAACTCCTTTATCTGAAAATGAAAGCACCTTTCATTTAAAAAAATATAATATCCTATTACTGCATTACTAAAGGCAAATTGTTTTGACCCCATCTCCCCCATCCTCATGCGACCCATTGGCCCCATCATCCAGAGGATCCAATTCAAAATCCTGGTCCTCACATTTAAAGCCCCCCACAGCCTCACCCCACCCTCCATCCGTGACCTACTCCCTACCAACCAGCTCACCCCCTCTGCTCAGCAGGATCTGGCCTGCTCCATGTCCCCAATCCACCCACAGCACCATTGGTGGGCGAGCCTTTAGCTACTCTGCCCCCAACCTCTGGAACTCCAGCCCGCAATCCCTCTGTCTCGCCCCCTCTCTGACCTCCTTCAAGTCCCGCCTCAAGACTCTCCTCTTCAATGGTCCCATCGGCAACTCCTAATTCCCCTCTCCCTCCCACCTCTTGTCCCCAGTTTGGGTCTGACAATGCCCAAGCTTTGTCCAGCGCTTTGGGATGTCCTCTTGATGGGAAAGTGTAATTTTGTTGTTGTTGTTGTTCTCTTTCACTTTCAATCTAGAAGAAAATACCTGTGACTCCGATGGCTGTAAATCTGAGCCTGTCGAGAGGCTGGTCTATGCAGGCTTCAATCTGGGCTTTTAAAAGAGAATTAGATCATTATTTAGGGAGAACAGGTCTGTTAGGTTGTGGGGAGAGAGTTGGGCAGTGGGATTGAGTTGCACTTTTCAAAGAGCCGGCACAGACTAGATGGGCCGAATGACCTCCTTTTGTGCCGTAAAATTCTATGATTCTATGACAGTACAACTTGGTGATGGATTTACTACCAGGAGTCAGCCTGGTTCAATTGGTAGCTCTCTCACCTCTGGACGACAACAACAACTAGCACTTGTATACCACCCTTCACACTGAGCACTAACCAGTAGCAGAGCCTGACTCCCAAGTCGGACATGGCATAAGCACAGTCGAAGAGTTTTCAGGCGCAACTTCAAAGAGGTGGAGGGATTGAGGAAGAGGGTTCCAGAGTTTTGGGGCATAGTGGCTGAAAGCGTGACTGATGGTGGGGCGGAGGGTACAAGGTACGAGGGAAACACTGTATTATCACAGGTGCCGTCCGTCTGTCGCATGCGATGCTAATCAAGGACCTGTCTGATTCACGCCTACGTGACCGATCCAGTGCAATATTATTGTTCGAAAACCGAAGAGAATTTCTATCCTGATGTCCTGAGAAATATTCCCTTCAAATAAAATCGATCATTCACTTCATGGTTGTGCAAATTGGCTGCCACTTCCAAATAAACAGACTCTTCACTTCACAAAGAAGTGCTTTAAGATGTATTGATGACATGATAAGGCATTATGTCAAATGGAAGGAATAATACTATTAGTATTATCCTATCTGTTAGCCATGTTAGCTATGTTCCTGCCTCCCATTCAAAGCACCTAAAGCTCCGATCCAGTGCCACTCCATTCTTCGTGTTTGATGACAGCTGTGTGCAAATTAGCTGCTCATTTGCTTACAAACTACTAAGTCCTGTAACTCAGTGATTAGAGCACTTGCTTTACAAGTTTACGTTGAGGTTACTCGCCGAACCTGCGTTCGAATCCAGGCAGGGTGAAACCTTGGGCAAGTTTCCTTACTCCATATGGCTAATAATAATCCCTAAAAAAAAACCACAGTAATAAATTGGTCATTTCAATCCACAACTGTTTGTGGGACACTGCTGTGTGCAATTGGCTTCCATGTTTCGCCCACAAATTAATTTTACAGTATATTGTGTGAAGCACTTTGAGACGTCTAGAAGATGTGAAAAGCGCTATTTCAAATGTAAGGATTATTATTATTACTACTAACTACAGTAAATCATATGAAGTGCTTTGAAACATCCTTCTGATGTGAAAGATGCTTTCTCAAATGCAAGGATTATTATAAAGGATTATTATAAAGGATTATTATAAAGGATTATTATTTAAAATCTGAATAGAGACAAGGGGTGCATTCAAAACATGCAGAGATTCCCCCGCCTGCACAAATATGTGGTCTAATTTCAGTATTAATAATAAAAGAAAAATTAATAATCTACATTTGCTACAGCACATTTAATGTCAGAAGGGTGTCTTAAAGCGCTTCATCATAGGATGAAGGATATTCTTACTTTGTGAGGGCAGCCAATATGCACACAGCAATATTCCTCAATAAGAAATCCAATTGGAATTTCTTTTGATACTTGGGAATTCCACTTTTAAAGCAGACTGTGTTTGTGCTGAATTCCTTTTGGAAGCAATCCTCATTTGAGTGACTCTTATTCCGTATTAAGGAATCCCCAAAGTTAGATCTCAGCATTTCATTTCTTTGAAAATCTGCATTGTATTGAACAGAATCTAATAAAATTAATCCTTTTTACACTGACATTTGGGAGTATGAGCCGAGTAAAAAACACCTCGCCTCCCCCCACTTACACATATACACACACACATGCAAAACATCGGTTCAGTGTCTCAATCGCTGATTGACTTTTATTTGAACGCACTCTGCTTCAGTACCCCTGATCTGCTCCCAGTGCAGGCAGAGGAAACCTACCTCCTCGGTAGATCTGATCTCAGAACTAACTTGCGCCCAGTGTTAATAATCCCTCAAGTTTTCAGCTGTAGTTTCCTAGTCTTTTATGTTAAATACTAATAAAACATTAATGTCTGCTTGCGCCTCAAGAAGGATCTCAATAACTGATTGATGTAGAGACATGATTTATACTGCATTGGGATCTGGGAGTGATATGGGCATATTTGTTTTCATGAGTTATATTCAGTTATGTGTTTTTTGCTGGAGTTACACCTGGTGGCCGCCGAGGCAAAGTGATGCTTTATTGTGCGTCACATATGTATGTATGCACGCACTGCAGTTACACTTGGCCGGCTGACCATGCCATTGTGGCATTCTGCATCACAGAGCACGCATGTAGCCAAGTGGTGGGAACAAAGAAGATCATGCAAAGTTAAGTCGCAGCAACAACAGCAAAATTACATACTTAAATCACCGAGTGCTCCCAATGAGTCCCTCAAAAGGACTCCTCCCGCAGGAGTCCTCCCAGATGAGTACAGATAAACATGAAAGATCTGTCTGGATGTCAATCTAAATTCCATATTGGATTCTTTGATTGCAAGCACAGCTGCAATAGGTACAGCGAATATGAAATAAGTGTACATATGGTGGTGAGGTGGATGGGGCTCTAATGTGCCTGCTTGTATGCATTGTATCAATGTACTTCAGCTGCATGTTGGCAGATCTCTGAGGTGTAAAAGGGGGCAGCTCCATTCACTTTGCACTTAGTTTACTGAGAGTGTTTGCTCCAGGAGAACAGAGCTCAGTTCTGATCTAGCAACCTCTGCTGGATTTGAACCGTGCAGTGTTTACACAGCTTCAAGGCACACAATTGCTTCACCAGGTAAAGAACTGCTGACAGACATGCGTGTTAGGACATTCCCGAGTGGGTTGATAAGAGTAAAGGGAGGGGGAGTGGAGAGAATATGTTGGAGAGGAGTGAGCCCTTGAAGCAGCTTTACATTGGATCATTTCAACTCCAAGACGATTTGAAACCAAACTCTTTTCCACAGGAAAAAGCTTGACTGTTTGCAAGTTCAGATGCAACTTTATCTTGCAGTCTTGTATGTGTGTGTGTTAGTATACATTACATATAATATATATATTTAAAAATCTAAAATAGAGGGGTAGTCCAAACAGAGATGAAATGACAAATGTTTAAATGTTCCAGCAGTAAGATCTGCACTGTATGAAGCATGTTCACACCATCCATTTTGTTGCTATTGGCAAACAGTACGCAAAGAGATATTGTGTACCATCCCTTAGTGCCAACATTGAGGCTTTCAGTTACTTATGATGAGAAATGTGAGGAGTTGAGGGTTTTTTACTGGAGCTGAGAAGGTTTAAGGGAAGATCTGATAAGATGTCTTAACAATTATGTAGGATTACGATGTGGTAAATAGCAATAGAATGTTTCCACTGACCAGCAATTCAGGGCACACATTTAAGATCATCGTAAAGATTTTTAAAGTATAGGTTAGAAAATTAAGTTGTTTATGTAGCAAGTTGCTTATTTTGCTTAGAGGGTGGTCAGAATGTGGAATTTTCTGTCACTTAACGGGGTTTTAAGCAAAATTCACTGGGTGCTTTGATAAAAGAAAAATCTTAAAAGATGTGAGGAGCCAGTGGAGCTAGACGAGGTGGCTCGTGTGGAGAAATGTTCCTTGCTATATGGCTTTAATGCTGCACTCCATGCTCCAATGTGTGTTTATGATAATATAGGGAATTTCAGGCTGATTGGAGCTGAAGAACACCTTGAGGATCAAACACATAGAGACTTTGGTTCTCAACCCATGTCTATGTGACACCACTGATTTGAGATTTTTCTATGAACCCAGCGAGCTTTTACCACACTTAGAAGCTGCCCTTTCACCGGGAAGGGTGCAAAGGACTCAATTGTTGACGCACTAATGGAATTTGAAGTGTGATCTCTATACTAGAGTTGTGATTCCAGGCCTGTGCTGAGAATGTGATTCAGGACTGTGTTAACTGGAGATGTGATTCAAGGCTGTGTTAAATGGAGATGTGATTCAGACTGTGTTAACTGGAGAGGTGATTCGGGCTATGTTAACTGGAGATGTGAATTATGGCTAATTTAAATGGGGATGTGATTTAGGGTTGTATTAACTGAGAATGTGATTCAGGGATGTGTTATATGGGGACGTGAATCAGGGTTGTGTTAACTGGATATGGTTTCAGGGCTGCTGAACTGTTGCTAACATCCTTAAACAGTTAGTATCCAAAGACACTGAAATTGTGATTTGAAGGGAAGAGGCGCAGCATCTAGTTGTTTTTTCTACAACAACTCGTGCACAGAATTAATAATAATCCTTGCATTTGATATAGCGCTTTATTACATCTTTGAGACATCTCAAAGTGCTTTACAGGATATGCTGTAAAGTGAATTGACTGTATATTTTGTGGGCGAAACATGGCAGGCAATGGCGCATAGCAGTGTCCCACCAACAGGTGTGGATTACGTGGCCAATTTATTATGATTATACTTTTTTGATCAGCCATTCGACTAACACCCGGGGTGAAGCGTAGCAGAATTTATGAAATCAAGGGTTAAATGGCAAGAGGGGCACTCAGTCAGGAATTTTTATCCCATAGGGTCCTGACAATAATAGAGTCCACAGGGTCCCTTTCAGCCCCCACTACTCCCCCTCCCCCCCCCCCCAAGAGCCACATTCAGAGATGTGAGACTTCGCCTCTGATGCGATGACATCACTGAGATGACATTTCCAGACCCAGAAGCATATAGAGGAAAATATAATTTACATCGCAGCCACGTAGCAGTGATGCTGCTAGAATGCTTTTTAGTCAGTGCTGTCTTTTTGGTAGAACACTAGGCTGATACTCCAATTCAGTCCTGGGGTACGTTGCATTGTTAGAACTGATATTCTTTGCATGAGATGTTAATCCAAGGTCCCACCTTTCAGTTCAGGTGGATGTTAAAGATTGCATGGCACTGTTCAAAAAGAGAAGGGAGTTTCTCCTGGTGTCTTGGGTAGGAATCCTCCAGATAAAATTGGTCATTCACTTAATAATAATCAATCTCAACCTATCATAATAATAACAATAGTAATCCTTGTATTTGATATAGCACTTTTCATGTCTTCTAGACGTCCCAAAGCGCTTCATAGAAATATTCTGTAAAGCAAATTGACTGTATATTTGTGGGCGAAATGCAGAAGCAAGGCGAAGGGACTGTGGGATGGAGTTCCAGAGTGGGGGCAGAGAGGCTGAAGGCCCGTCCACCGATGGTAGGGCTGTAAATGGCCTTGATGGTCCACATATATGACCCATTGTTTGCAGGTTGGAGCATGTAAAAGAACTCAGAGAGGACCAACCTGGAAGATGGGGAATGGTCACACTATGCAGGTGGACGTTGTATTCTCACTTTTCTCGTTTCCTCTCAGAAACCATTTGACTCCTGTGTGCCCACATTGCCTTGACTGAGTGACTGTCCTTCATGTTTGCGGGCTGGACTGTTGGCATCCACAGTGGAGATAGCCTGATCTTTTCCTCGTCTGACTGACACATGAGCACGTTCCCATTTGGGGTTGGGGGGGTGGGGGTGGAAATTAGGTCATCGGGTAGTGATCAGGAATTCTTTTAAATACATTGTATTTATTCAAACTTCATCCCGCAACCACTCAGCCTCCGGATCTGAAACTAATTTCAGTGCCTCATATGGTCACACACGCTGAGATCAAACCGGGGTCTTTCTGTGGACAACATGGAGTTGTGACTTTACAAGGCACTTGGAAAACTGAGCAACTATTTTAGCGCCATTTTACTTCTACTTGTGTAACTTGGGAGAACTGGAGTAGAGTGTTGTTTTTGAGGGAATGAAAGTTAGGGATCAACTAGGACTTGATGTGCATCAGAACAGCTTTGTGGGGGATTGTTATCCAGGACACTGGGAGAACCTAAATTCACGAGCGCTAGGGTGTCCTTATGTGCATAGGCAGATTCGGTGAAAATAAATGTTTTATTTCTAGTGTGTTGAGGGCTTCATGATGCCATTAGTGTCATGCATTGACGTTGACTCCGGGTGGGCGTGGGTTGAGGGTTGCGTGTGTGGATGGGAGGGTGAGGGGTAGATTAGGATGTCTCTATTTCAGTCAGCAAAAACAGAAGGTTGCTTTGTTCATGCAGTCAACATTATTCCTGCTGCTTGGAATGCTGTGGAATGTGACTTCAGTGCACCAGTGACCGTTTGCCTTTCTTCCTCTCCACCCATTTTCCTCCCCCCAACAAGCACACACACACACACAACCTCCCTGCACACACACACACACAAGCTCCCAGCACACACACATACTGAAACCCACAAGGGCCTGCATTCATTTCAGTGAGGAATGCTCCCAATTGGGTCTATTAATTTGCACACAGACTGTGGACTGCATGTGTTGAATTCTTCCATTACCATCCAGAAGCAAAGAAAATCACTGTACCTCGTTCGATGCGCTGGAAAGCATCGCCAAAACATTCATTAGAGCTGGTAACCTGGACAAGAATTCTCCCCCCACACCCCAACCCACCACCATTTCCAGATAAAATTGGTCATTCATTTCATGGCAGTTTGTGGGGCATCTCTGTGTGGAAATTGACTACCATATTTGTTTGCCGACAAAAGACAAAGTCACTAAACCAAATGTAAGGATTATAGGACTGTTATTATTATTGGGTGTAGTGCCCGACTCCGCCACGACCTCATCCCCAAAGCTGCTGAAACCCTCATCCGTCAATCCTCATCCCGGCTCGACTATGCAAATGCCCTGGATGTCGGTCTTCCCAATTCCTCTCTCCACAGGGTGCAGATGATCCAGAACTCTGCGGCCCATGTCCTCTACCATTCGAAACTCCCCCTTCTCCCCCATCCTCGTCCGACTCCATTGGCTCCCCATCATCCAAAGGATCCAATTCAAGATCTTGGTCCTCACATTCAAAGTGCTCCACAACCTTGCCCCACCCTACATCCATGACCAACCTACCTGCCCTCTCCGCTCAGCAGGCTCTGGCCTGCTCCACATCCCCCGACCCATCCGCCCCACCATGGGCGGGCGAGCCTTTAGCCACTCTGCCCCCAATCTCAGGAACTCCATCCCACAGTCCCCCCACCTCGCCCCCTCCCTGGCCTCCTTCAAGGTTTGCCTCAAGCCTCTCTTCGATGGTCCCATCGGCAAGTCCTAATCCCCCCCTTCCCTCCCCACCCCGTTCCCAGCTCAGATCTGACACAGTGACTCTCCAGCGCCTTGGGACATCCTCCTGATGTGAAAGGCGCTATGCAAGTGTAATTTTGTTGTTGTTTCTGTTGCTGTAGTGACTGTTAGTTTGTTTATGAATGGCTGTCAGCTGGCCCTACTGGATTGGAATTCAGTCATCTCGTTCCTGTGCATCAGTCACTTGGTCAGGAACAAAGGCAAAGTCAACTTTTGTAGCTCTCTTCATGTAGGGTGATGTTTCGAAGAGCTTCATACAATATGGGGAAAGAGAACAAAATACCCCACCCCTCTCAGTGATTGAGTTCACTTCCATATGTAAACAGATGATCAGTACCAGCTTTCCACCTCCACCCTTGACTCCAGGAACATTGCTGTTCTGAAAGACATCAAATCCTGGGTGAAGCTTAACTTCCTCTAACTCAGTGTTGACAAATATCGGGCTATCTGGCTTGGCTCCCATTAGTTGCCCCCTCACCCCCGCACTGACTATTATCCCTGTTTGCTCATGGAGCCTGTGCAGAACCTCGACATTTTGTTTAACACTTACAAACCTTTCATTTGCACTCTAACCAAGTTTCCTTTTCTCCATTTCCGTTTCCGTATTGCTTTCTTCCATCACAACCTAACTACAACACATCTAAAACCCCTATCTCAAACTTATCAATCTTCAGACCCGACCTCTCTACTGCTCTGCTTCCATAAGATCCAGAGCATTCCAAAATTCCACAGCCACCCTTGCACGAGCCTCTGTCCAGCTCCCCAAAATAATAATCCTTGCATTTGATGTAGCGCTTTCTACGTCTTCTAGACGTCTCAAAGCGCTTCACAGAATATACTTTAAACTGAATTGACTGTATATTTGTGGATGAAACACAGCAACCAATTGCGCACAACAATGTCCCACAAACATTTTTTTTGATTTGAGGGATTATTATTAGGAATTATTAGGTGTGGAATAAAGAAACTTGCCCAAGGTTTCGTCCTGCCAGGAATGGCACCCAGATCTCTTGCTCGCAAGGTGAGTGCTCTAACCACTGAGCTACAGAAACCAACTGAAAACTCCTTCCTGCCCATACCTGGTTGTGGAATGTGGTTGTTGCATTCTGCTTCTTTTTTTTCTGTCGAGAGGGAAGGAACAACTGAGGGCAGGAAGTTCAATTTGAGGCACTTCCTGCGGCACACCAGTCCTTATTTCTTTGCTAATGTGTTGCGCACACACACAAAAAAAGCTTTGCTGATAAAGTGAACACATTTTACATTGAGCCTCATCATCAGTCTTGATGTACTTAATTTTAACAATTAATTCCTCACCCCCCCACCACCCTAACCCATTGAAAGTAACTCAGCAGATTACAGTGTTATTTTTGTGCAGTTTAGAAAGCACTTCCTGCATAAGTTCCTGTTCACTGTTATACTATTAGCTCATGATGGGGATTCACTGAGCAAGCAAAGAAGAGAGAAGTGCAGTTCTATAGAAGCGCATCGTGTCAAACTGGTTCAAAGGCACTATAAGTGTTTATTGTCAAGAGTAGTGACTAAGCAAACCAGGCAGACATTAGCAAGGTCCCACAAACAGCCACAAAGTGACAGGCCAACATAACTTGTGGAGTCCTTTAACTCAGTGGTTAGAGCACTCGCCTCACAACGAGAAACCTGAGTTCAGTTCCCGGCAGGCTGAAACCTTGGACAAGCTTCCTTACTCCGTTTGTTAACAATCCCTAAAAAAAAGTAATAAATTGGTCATGTCAATCCATGACTATTTGTGGGACACTGCTGTGCACATTTGACTGCCGTGTTCTGCCCTCAAATATACAGTATATTCTGTAAAGTGCTTCGAGGCATCTAGACAACGTGAAAAGCACTATATCAAATGCAAAGATTATTGACCAGGATGCTGGAATGAACTTCATTTTATTTTTCCAATAATGCCACATAATCTTTAACATGCACCTTTACAACAGGCAGACTGGATTGAGGATTAACATTACAGCCCATGGAAAGCTCCTCCTGACATTGCACTGACTGGAGCATTGACTTGGACTGTAAATTCAGATATAATCAGGCTGTGTTTTAAAATACACATTGGATGTACTGTTTATTAAACCCTCGTCAGATGTGTATTCATTTAGTTACAGTAGTCCATGTCTCCATGGTTCATGTATTCAATAATTAAATCCAGTCAGTTTTGCAAATATAGTTTTACAAAATCTAGTTTTCTCCCTTTTATTTCTTGAAGTCGATGACTTGTGTTAGGTTATGGTTGCAGTTCTGTCTGCCTTCTGATAAACCAACCCAAGTAACCACTATTCATGTGTTTTATATCTTTCTTGCAAATAGTGCCAGGAGTCGATTTGACTGCAGACATTAATAATGATCTTTGCATATAGCATTTTTCATATCAGAAGGATGGCTTCAAGCAACAACAAAATTACACTTGTAAAGCGCCGTTCACATCAGGAGGATATCCCAAGGCGCTGGACAGCGCCTGGTGATCGATGGGAACATTGAAGAGAAAGATCCTGGGATGGGACTTGAAGGAGGTTAGGGAGGGGGCGAGGGGGAGGGACTGTGGGATGGAGTTCCAGAGTTTGGGGGCAGAGTGGCTGAAGCCTCACCAGCCAATGGTGGGGTGGGTGGGGTGGGGGATGTGGAGCAGGCCGGAGCCTGCTGAGCGGAGGGGGCCCCCGGGCTGATTGGTAGCGGGATAGGAGATCACGGAGGTAGGGTGGGGTGAGGCCATAGAGGGCTTTGAATGTGAGGACCAGCATCTTGAATCCCCTGGGTGATGGGGAGCCAATGGAGTTGGGCGAGGATGGGAGAGATCAGGTTATGAAGCTTGGAGCGGTAGATGACATGCTACCTGCAGAGTTCTGGATTATCTGGAGCCTGTGGAGGGAGGAATTGGGAAGAGGGCATTGGTGTAGTTGAGCCGGGATGTAATGAAGGTGTAACTGAGGATTTCAGCAGTCTGCAACCATGGAGGTTGAAGCTGCCAGTGAAGGCGCTGGTGCAAACCAATCAGGAGGGTCTCGGTCTTGTTGATGTTCAACTGTACGCACTTCTCAGCATACACTGTAAGGTGTATTTTGTAGGCAAATGTGGCAGCTAGTCTTCCAAAGCAATATCCCACATACAGCTAAACATGGAATGACCATATTATTTTTGAATAGAGCCATGATATGTTTAACATTCATCTGAATGGTTTAATTCAGGGTTTTAATTTGGTTTAATTTCTCATATGTAGGACAGCACCTCTAACAATGCAGCACACCCCCAGTACTGAATTCGAATGCTAGCCTAGACTATGTGAGTTCAAATACACTGACTCGATCGTACTTGAGACTCCATTGTAGTTCAGCCTGATGTTGTATCACTTCCTATAGGAGTCTCTGGCTTACAATGTGATCACCACCCACCCACCCATACAATTTGTACAAATGTCACAAGTGTAATTGAAGTTACGTAAACTGTTGCCATCCCACCATATAATGATAATAATTAATAATAATCCCTGTATTTGATATAGCACCTGATCACATCTTCGAGACGTGTCAAATTGCTTCACAGAATATACTGTACAGTGAATTAACGTCTATTTTGAGGGCAAAACACCGCAGCCAATTATGCACAGCTATGTTCCCTAAATGGTGTATTGAGTGACCAATTTATTCCATTCCTAATGACCTTGTTATCTAGTGTCAGGCTCCGGAGATATAAATTCTAAGATGTTGGAGGTGTCACAGTTGAATGAGATGGGCATGTACAAGGCCTTCCAGAAACGAATGGTGCAGTGTAATTTTTTTTGTAATCAGCATGTTGAATTTCTTTTTGCACTTACAGAAATGTGGAAAATCATTTGTAATTCTCCTCACCCCTTTTCTCTCCGATCCTCTCCTTTTTATATCTATTGCAAAAGGTGGCAGCACTATGCTGATTGATGGGCTGAAAGTTGCCATTGCCTGTGCTTGTAGTGTAGTGTATAAAGGAAACTTCAACTCATCTCAAATCTTAATTGCTGGTGGGTGCAAGCTATTGGCACAAGCTTGCTCTAAACAGGCAATCTCGTTAGTGAGGCCTTAAGGAATACACAGCAAGTGTTCCATAAACAGCTATGGAGTAGGGTCCGGCGATATATCGCTAAAACCCGATATAATTTTCATATCGATACGTCGATATAGGCATTTCAAAATTATCGATATATCGAAAAGTCGATGCACATGCGCAGTACGAAAAACCCGAAAATATCGATATTTCGGTATATCTCGATATGAGCCCATCGATATATCTAAATCGGAAAATTTCCATATCGACGGACCCTACTATGGAGTGAATGGCTTTGCTTTATATATTTGGCGATTGTTAACTAGGACATGGGGAGAAACTCCCTTTTAAAAAATATATACAGTAAAAGCCCGTTTATCCAGCACCCTTGGGACCTGGCCAATGCAGGTTAAAGCACATGCCAGATATTCGGCCAAAAACGCAAGAAAAAAAAGCATTTTTTCGGATAAATTCCGTTTAATTGAATGTGGACCTTTTTTTTTGCGATGCTAGTTATACAGAAGTTAGGGTTGATCGGGTGCTGGATAAAAAGGGCTTTTACTGTCGTGTCACAGGATCTTTAATGACCACTTGAACACGCAGACAGAGAGCAGAGAAGTGCTCTCAATGTCCAGTGACATTGTTTAGCTCAATGCACAGAGCAAACAAGGTTTGGAGAAAGCCACTTCAAACTCAGTTTCAAACTGTGCCTGTAACGTTGTAAGCGAAAGCCGAACCATAAATTCTCCATTACCTCTGGTCCAATGCAAAGATTTAAATATGGGAGCGTTTCGAAGCCGAAGGCTGATCCAACCCATAAGTTATTCTGTGCCTTTTAGTTTTCAAAATACCTGCTTAGGCAAGTTCCAATTGATTTGCTTTCCAATAATATTTTTGTGTACGTATATATGCATAAACGTATGTATCATTTGTAATACACCCGTTGAGATGAATCTGTCTTTATGGAAGTACAAGAGAGCCCTGTTACTGCACTGTGTTTCATAATACTGTAGTAATAATCCTTACATTTGGATTGTAATGTCATGTCAGCAGGACTTTCCAATGTGATTCACAAGATGTATACCACAAAGTGGAGTGACTATGTTTTGTGGGTGAACACATGGGCCAATATGTGCACAGCAATATCTCATGAACAATCAGGAAGTATGTGACCAACTTTTATTTGGGGGGATTGTTGGCTGAGACATGGGAAAAACTCCCTTCTCTTTTACAATAGTGCCATAGGATCTGTACAATCCACCAGAACAGGTTTAACATCTCATCTGAAGTATGGCACCTCCATCAATGGAACACATCCAATGGAGTGCCATCTTAAATGATTGATTCGAAGTGCCGACGTGGGACTTTAACCCATAGGCTTTGACTCCAAGGCCAGAGTGCTACCACTTCTCGGGCTGCTCTCTCTGCATCACAATGTGATGATACTAGTTTGACCCACAGTCTGGGGGCCACGGACAGCCTGTTAAACTTGATCAGGGTGATCAGCAAGCACAAACAAACTTGTGACAGAAGTATGGGGGAGGGGTGGTCATTGAAGTCTTCTGCACCATGGGATGACTGACTTGCAGGGGAACATGGAGGCATGTAAAGACAAAGATGTGTCTATGGGCTCGGCATGACAGAGGAGCAAAACTTTAGAAAATTAAGGCTGCCGCAATCTAAAGCTCTGAAATCTGAAGACTTAGAATGCTCTATGGTGGGCCCCGATGTCCCATTATGAGAGCACTTTACCAATGGACATTAAACCTAATGGCATCAATGAAACTTCAGCAAAGAAGGAGGCCATTCAGCCCATTGTGAGAGAGTTATACTCTAATCCCATTTCCTCACTCCTTCATAAAGTACTGTAGTTGCTTTCCGAGTTGTACATTTTCCAGTGAGGACGGAAATGCATTAAGATTTACTATGTGAAATTTGTAGACATAAGTAATCCTTGCATTTCATATAACGTCTTTAAGGAGGTCATCACAAAAAGCTTCACGGGTTTGGCTGTAAAGTGTACCGATTGTGTGTTGTTGTGGAAGGGAACAAAGTTTGTGGGAACTTACTGCCATGTGTAAAGGTGTTTACTGATGGGGGTAGTGGGGGTAAGAGAAAAGAGATAGAAGAATAACACCCACTTAATAAAATGCTTGCCAGTATGTGTGTACGTGTGATGGGGGAGAGGGATTTAAGTAACTTGCAAACTTCGCAGATATGGAATGACATAAGTCGGCCTTGCTTCCTCCCCCACAGCCCAGAATGCAGTTTAGCATTACCCATTGCAGTGGGAGCATCCAATATTCGAGCTCTGCGTTTGAGAGTTTTCTCTCCTCTCTTCTCTCTCTTAACGCCTGCCCGCCCTGTAGTGTTGAGCTGCATGCAGAGATCCTCCGAGTACAGTTTCCCGCAGAAAGACTGCAATTTTCACACCGTAACTGTCTGCAACATTTAGACTGTCGGTGAGTCATACAGTTAGAAATGCAAGCTCAGTTCGTGACAGATGCTTAAAGCCTTACCGTTTTGGGAATGGTGACTTGAGGTAATTTCGAGAGCTGAGCAGAGTGGAGGAAAGGAGCCGGTCACACAACTAAATGCTACGCAGATGAGAAGTTGCTGAATAACAAAACGTTTGTTCTCAGACTATTTGTCTCTCTTTCCCTTTCCCTCCCCCCTCCAGCAATATAAGTGACATTAACTAATTTATCTCTTAGAGAGATGTTCGTTGAAGCACTTCCTCTAGATAGGCTTAAAAAAGAATTGCGCGCCCTTCTGATAAACAGACAATTTAACAATTTGTTTCCTTGCTGTCTCACTTTCTGGGCAGGAGGAAGCAAATGGATAACTCTCCCTGTCTCTCCTTTATACAACAACAACAACAAAATTACATTTGTATAGCACAAACACACACACACACACACAGATGGATGGGTGGGTGGACGGACATCCCCATTTAAGAGCTGAGTGCTGGGAGTGTGTTTGATAGATTTACTCTGATGGCTTCATTCAATACCATGAAATCCCAAAGTCAATTCATCAGTCAGACCGGTGTACTTAACCAGTGCGCCAAGCAGTGACATTTGTTTTATATCAACAAACTTTAAACTGAATCTCAGTAGTAAGCAATCTATATGTGGAGAAATGTTTGAAGGTGAATATCGATACCTGGGCGAACTCGAACCACTCAACACCATTGTCACGAGTAATAATAATAATCCCTGCATTTGATATAGCACTCTTCATGTTTTCCAGATGTCTCAAAGCGCTTCACAGAATACACTGTAAAGCGAATTGACTGGATATTTGTGGGCAAAATGCGGCAGTCAGTTGCGCACAGCAGTGTCCCACAAACAGCCGTGGATTGAAATGACCAATTTATTATTGCTTTTGCTTGAGGGATTATTATCAGGTGTGAGGAGTAAGGAAGCTTGCCCAAGGCACCCTGCCGGGATTCGAGCAGCCAATTTAATGTGAAGCTTTTTTTTAGAGGCTCCTAGTATCTCCCGGCTATCTGTCCTCAGAGCAGCATCCCAACTGGCAGACAATGGGTGCTATTGGCCTTCAGTGTTTTTCCGTAGCAGGTATGGGATATGTAGTTACATCTCTCATGCCTCAGGGGATATAATTCAAAATCCTTGTCCTCACTTTCAAGGACCTCCATGGCCTTGCCCCTTCCTACCTATCCGACCTGTTGACCTCCGTTCAGCAGGCTCCGGCCTATTCCATGTCTCCCCCCGACCCGGCCTACCATTGGTGACTGAGCTTTCAGGCTCTCTGCCCCCACCCTTTGGAACTCCATTCCATTCCTCCAATCCCTTCGCCTTGCACCCTCCTTTGCCTTGTTCAAGACACTCCAAACTCAAGGCCCTCCTTTTCGACCGTGCGTTCAGCCGCTGTCCTAACTCTCTGCCCTCCCTCATCCTGAACCTGCTCCCTACCCTCCCATGCTCGGGACCTGATCCCCGACTGTTCAATGCCTCGGGGCGTCCTCCAGAAAGACACTCTAAAATGTAATTTTGTTGTTGTTGTTAGTAGTAGAACGATTCAGTATCCACTCTGATTTGTGATTTTGCACACCCAGACCTTGATCAGAAGCTGAAAATCAGCCCAAGTATCCTTCCCTCAATGCCCCAAACCGCCTGAGGTGTTCCTCATGCAACCTGTGAAACCAGAAGAAACAGTGATGACACTGACAAGTTCACCAAGGCTTTTACCATGTCAACTATCTCCTGGATAAGTTACTGTGCTCAATGATAATTAGCTGTCAGCCTGGCTCTGTTGGTAGCATTCTGGCTTCTTTATTCGGCAGGTGGCGAGTTGGACATGTCCATGTCCAGACTTTAAGCTTGGATTCTAGTGGAGGTACTACAATACTGCATTGGAGGAGTTCAGAGGTGCTAGCCTTTGGATGTTCAGGTGCACTTTAATGATCATATGGTACTATTCAAAAGGAGAAGGAAGTTTCTCTCAGTGTCGTGACCAACAATTCTCCAGATAGAATTAGTCATTCATTGCATGGCTGCTTGTCAGACATTGCTGTGTGCAATTGTACTGTGCAAGGCATTACAGTGAATTCTGTGAGTTACACTGAGATGTTCTTCTGATGTGAAAGGTGTTATATCAGCTGCAAGGATCATTATTATTATTAATAATAAATAGTCCACAGTAGAGCGGTGCATGAGTTCAGTTTTGTGTATGTGTATACTGCATCTCTCTTTCTCTGCCTGCAACTTTGGGTGTGTGGGTGAGTGTGTGGCTCTCTAGCCATGTACAGTACTTCAATCCTATCTCTCCACCTCGCATTGCTGAAGTAAAATCCAAAACCTTGTTAACTGCGCACCTGGTTACTCCATAAATGTTTGCCTGTATCACTGCCCAATTTAATACTGCATTTCAGCCGTGTTGTACATAGAAGATATGCTGTTATCTACTATATTTCAGTTTTATTTTGTGACTCTGCGGTTGAAAACTTACCCTTCAGGAAATCAGCAAGGCAAACACCAGAAACAGCGTCCTGGGATACGGAATAAGCCTCCTGTGGGGATTCCATGTACGTCACATTGTGACTGGCTTGTGGGAACCTGGTCCTGATTTGATCTTTTTCCACATATCGGGTGGGGGGAAATGACTTGGCGCTTTGCATTTTACATGAGCTGAATGAAGTGGAGATTCCTGGGCTTGCAGGTCAGACCGGGCATGAATGAATGGACAATGAAAGCCTGTATCCGTAGCTCTAATAGAGGGATCAGATAGAGCAGCATGTGAGCAGTTAGAGACGAGGCACGCTCTATACACAGATTGTAAGTAAATAATAGATATTGCAACGAGCAATTTACAGTTATATTGAATGTTTCATGCCGGAAATAGAGCCGTTGAAGCTCTTTTAATTCATTCAGCCTCCCTTCCATCAGCACGTGGCAAACTTCATTTTGACCACAGCAAAAAAGCAACAACAGCTTGTTTTGAAAATCAGCCTAAAAGCACGTTGTGCGCTCCATATAGACCTGTGCTGGGAGTCCCATATAAACACAGCACTATGTGTACCCTGTGGTGGATGAAATATTTTGTGACGAGCAGCCTGTTAATGCCCGATGATCAAGACTGATATTGTCAGCATGTACAGTAGCAGGAGAATTACCTTTGAATCCTTTTGCAGACAAAACCATTTCAGTCTACATGCAACAGTGTTTAGAGGCAGCTGCACACATCTGTCTGTCTGTCTGTCTACGAAGATGCCTTGTTGTTTACTCTGTACAGTACATTGAACCACTGGAGATCTGCTGATGAGTTCTCAAAGATTTTAAAGAATGATTGCTTACACTGAGCAGACTTACGATATTTAACTCATGTGTTTCTTCCCGTTCGCCTCCTCTTTGCAGATCAGACCATTTCAGGAAGTTCTGTGGTCGCTCGCTCTGGGCTATAATGTTATATTATACATCACAAAACACAAGAGCCTCACTGTACTGTACTGAGAGACTCACGGAAATGCAAACACTCATTGAATGACACACTCATTTTACATATACAGTCAACCCTTGCTGACCGCGATTTTCTCGAGTACATATTCGCCTATACGCGAATAAGTAATGTGGCACTTTTTTGCACGTATGCGCTGGCTGGCCCGGCTCTCATACGCATTTGGGAGGACGCCACTGGCTTCGCCTGAGTCCGATGATTCCTCGGCCTCGGAGCAACCTGATGGCATTGCATGGTAAACAGAAGAGACAGAGAGAGAGAGAGAGAGAGAGAGAGAGAGAGTCTCCAACACTTCCAGGACCAAAGGTAAAATAATTTAGCCAAGCTGTGGTAGTATAAGGTGCTGTTTTATTATCTCTTTTTATTATCTTTTATTAGTCAAGAGAGCGGGGAGAGTGATGAGCGGGGAGAGTGATGAGCGGGGAGAGTGGGCCAGCCGGCTGTAGGCCACCTCAGTACGTACCTTGCGTTGGTCGGGTGTGGATGTGCCTGGAGGCTTGAGGTTGGATAGCCTGTGGATGGATTCCCCTAACCCCTTTTTCCCATTACTTATTAAACTTACCGAACGCGATTTTACCGAGTGCTCTGTTTTCCAGGAATGTAACCCCCGCGTTCTGTGAGGGACAACTATATATGATGCTTGTATGTTATATGAGCGTGTCATTCAATATATATAATGCCTATTCTAAAGGATACACAACCATATACACTGAGTCACAGAAATGTGCACACAATGAAATATATTAGTTATACACACAGATATACCATGTGCATGTATTACAGTATTATCCACAGTAGTGAGACACACAATGAAATAGACACACATTGATACAGATGCATATCTGAAATGCACAAATGTGACCCACACACACATTCAGATATTAATTATAGCTACGTAGATACAAACATGCTTATGTATATTATGCATATATATAATGTAATAATCCTTCCATTTAATGTAGCAGTTCACAAGATATTCTATGGATTTGTAGGCAAACACGACAGATTTGAGCATAGCATTCTCTCACAAATAGCCACATAGAAGCTTATATTCCATGACCACTGGAATATAAATACATAAACTTGAGAGATGTTCAATCAAGATCCACACATTGTATAGTAGATTCCATGACATGGATATAATGAGAGTCATATACTGTATATTGTGAAGCATGTGTCAGGTGAAGGCACAACTGACCATAATATGGGACAAATACAGACACTGAAGTCCATGCCTTTGTCACCTCTCGGCTGGACTATTTCAACGCCCTCCTCTCCGGTCTCCCCTCCACCACAGTCCACAAAATCCAGCTAATCCAAAGCTCTGCTGCCCGCATACTCACCCGCTCCAAGCTTCGCTCCCCCATTACCCCAGTCCTTGCCAGACTTCACTGCTCCCTATCCCAGAGAGGATCGACTTCAAGATCCTCACCCTTGTTTTCAAATCCCTCCACTCCTCTGCAGCTCCCTATCTCTCTGATCTCCTCTCTCCCCAAACCAGCACCCGCTGCCTTCGCTCCTCTGGGTCTGGCCTCCTCCATGTCCCCCGAATCCTCTGCTCCACCCTCGGGGGCTGTGCCTTCAACCACTATGCCCCGAGGCTCTGGAACTCCCTTCCTCATTCCCTTCGCCTCCCCACCCCCCCCCTCTCTTCACAGTTTCAGGTCACAGTTGAAGACCTTTCTCTTCGACCCATGCCTTTGGTCACCTTTCTGCTCCTGCCCCTGGCTCGGTCCCGGGATCCGCTATTGTAAAGCACTCTGAGACGCTGTCCGGCATGGAGGGTACTATATAAATCGAAGTTGTTGTTGTTGTTGAAGGCAACACCCTGATGCAATGTGATTTATCTGCCTCGACCCCACCCCTCCACCCCATCAATCTTTTTATCCTCTCTGCTTGAGATGTTATACCGAGGTCCTACCACAACTTTGATTTGTATAGTGCCTTTTGTTTAAAAGTTAAACAGGGGTTTCCAGAATAAGATGAAGTAGAAATAAAGTGAATGATGTGCAGGCAAACATGGCAGTAAGACAGTGAGCTCTTACAAGCAACTATCAGATGAATAGCCTATTAATTTAGATTTTTGTGGTGAATTTGGATGAGGGGAAGATAAGGTAGGATAACCAAGAGAAATAAACTTCTACCCTTTTTTGAATTAGCAACAGTGTGATAAATCCCTTACTGTGCACCTAAATAACAAGGCAGATAGAATAAAACTTAAAGCAATGACTCAACTGGAAAAGGGGGGAACTTCTGGAAATAAACAAATAATAAACATTATTTCATTTAAGAAGAAACTTAATGTTAGATGAAGAGAATAGAGGGGAATGGGGAAGGAAGGCTAGGAATGGTAGGGAGTAGGATGGGCAGAGGCTCATATTAGAATATAAACATTGGCTTGGACTAATTGGGCTTAATGGTCTATTGCTGTAACCCCAAGCTTGTTTTCTATAGGGCACTGACCAACCACTGAAGCAGGTGGAATATTGAAGAAGATGATAATAATAAAACTTGCATTTAATTGGATTCAATACAGGGGGTAAAAGACTTTGTGGATACTCTGTAGATGTGTGTAATATGTATTACAGTAAAACCTTGATAATCCGACATTCCGAAAGCTGGCATGTCACTAAGGATCTTCAAAATACAAACAGCATTAATTTTTTTCCAATGTCCAGCAAATTCCCCAAAATTTGGAACAGCTGCTTGCAGTTCCCGCTGGTGCTGCTCTGTTATCAGTTGCTGTGGCTTCAGTGCTGTGTTTACAGCTCACATGGTGTATGGGGCGGGACTTCCCCAGACATTTCTAGGGTAGGTTCTAAATACCAGCAAATTTAGAAATCCTGGAGCTGAGTGGGCTGTGCCAGATTATCGAGATTTTACTTTAGTATAAAGTACAATACAGCCTTGCCTTTCCTACTTCTCTGACCTGCTGACCCCCATCAATCTGTCGCTCCCTCCATTCAGTAGGCTGCAGCCTGCTCCTTATCTCCCGCCTGACCCACCCTACCATCAGCCTCTCTGCTCGCGCCATTTGGAACTCCATCCCATAATCCCTTCTTTGCCTTGCTCCTTCCCTTGCCTCCTTCAATGCTCGACTTAAGATCCTCCTTTTCAACCGTGCCTTCAGCCCCTATCCTACCTCTCTTCCCTCCTTCATCCAACCCTGCTGTTCCCATCTTCCCATACTTAGATCCTGACCCCTGACTGTTCAGAACCTTGGGACGTCCTCCTGACATGGAAGACGCTCTACAAATGTAATTTTGTTGTGGTGGTTGTTTCAGCATATCCAGCAGATAACATGTGCCAGCAAAGTCTCCCCAATTAGATGAACAATCAAGTCGTTATCAAATTAAATGGATTATTTTGGGGGGAGGTGGAGGAGGATTTGGATTAAGGAGGAATATTAGGCAGGACATGCCGGATGTACATTTACAAACAATAAAAGGTAATTTCAAGAAACAAAGAGAATTTAAAAAAGAAGATGAAGTGAAGAGATGGAAAAAAGAAGCGTCCTGTCATAGGCATTTAGGAAAAGGAGAAGTCCTTTCAGTTTATTTAACACGTTCTGCCATTTTATTAGATTATTTCAGATCTTTTAATCCCATTTTCCTGCCTCCCTTAATATCCTTATTGCCAAGCTTCTATACTTCCTCCTTTCAAACATTACAATCTATTCAGCCTCCCAATTGGCTGTCATTTTGTTCTTGTGGTTCAAATAAACTTTAGAGATTCTTCTTGTGTCATAGATAATATTGCTCCTTCATCTCAATTCACAGCACACAGTTCAAATGTAGCCATTTCAGTGCTGCTTGGGACGTCCTCCCGACATGAAGGGCGCTCTATAAATACAATTTTGTTATTTGACGATGCTGGTGCAGATTAGTTGATTGTAGGGGTGGTGCTAAAGATTCTTCCCATTCAGCTTTTGTTAACCCTGCAAGCTAAAGCCAAATAGATAGGGTGGTCCTTGCTTCACAAAGAGCAGGACACCAGGCACTGTTTTCAATGGCAAGCTATCCACTTTTAACTGGTCAGACCCCACAGTAGGTCAACACCACGCATTCTGGAGTCCCCAAGTATTAGATTTTTGGTAACCAATGCCTTAATATTCTCCAGAATTAGATCCATCAGTGGAGAGAGAGTGTGCACTTCTCTCCAAACATGGGAATAACCATGAGAAGATGGGAACTGTTTGGTTTGGATATTCTTATGCATGGTTATGGGTTTCCGCATGTACCCGACACCTGGTTGACCAATAAAAAATAAAAAAGATTTGTTGCTGTGCTTACCTGTGCAGCGTGGGGCAGTGCATTTCAGAGTTACAAGATACTGAACCCTGAGTTTAATTACAACATATTTAAACACAAATAAGGTATTAAGAAATCAATGCATAGAGTTTAATTTTTTAGATTTTAGAGCTCCTGTGGCTTAGTGGTTAGAGTTAGAGCACTTGTCTTGCAAGCTGGGGAGACCAAGCTGTGTTCAAATCCAGGCAGGTCAGGGCAAAATCTTGGGCAAGTTTCCTTACTCCACACACCTAATAATAATCCATCCAAAAAAACCACAATAATAAAATTGGTAATTTCAATCCACGACTGTTTGTGGGACACTGCTGTGCACAATTGGCCGCCGCGATTTCACTAGGATGAGCTCACTGAGGCTTTTTCAGCGATGTTGTTGATAATTCCTTGTTACTTCCCTACACAATCCTTGTTTTATAGATTGTACGTAAAAGAGAAGCTGGTGTGGCTAAATGCAAAGCCTTCAGTAATTACATGGGTTGTAGTTGGGGGAGAGGCAATACAACAGGCGCATTGAGCTGTGGAAAAGTGATAAGATGTTGTTCATCTAGCCTTCTTATGTGATGTTTACCCTGTGTTAGCTAAAGGGGGTGCACATCCTGCTTCCACCCATTCCTTCACACAAGCAGAATTGGGTACAGGAGCAAGTTGTGTTGTTTGGGGGTGTGGGGGGGAACTTTTCTTGTTTTCTAACTCCTTGGGACATGACCAGCACTTTACGAATGTAATTTGCTACTTTAGCTTGTTTTCCGATAGTCAGAATGACCAAATGATTCTCTTCCACACCACTACTATTGCTGTTGTTATCTCTTCCCTTCTATCTGTTATTATAATAATTTTACTATTATTATTGTTTGTTTGTTTCTCCCTCCCTCCCTCCCTCCCTCCCTCCCTCCCTCCCTCCCTCCCTCCCTCCCTCCCTCCCTCCCTCCCTCCCTCCCTCCCTCCCTCCCTCCCTCCCTCCTGCCCTCCCTCCCTCCAGTGCCTTGGGACATCCTCCCAATGTGAAAGGTGCTCTATAATGTAATTTTGAGGGTGTTGTTGTTCCTTCCGTCCTTCTGTCCATCCGTCCTTCCTTCCGTCCTTCCTCTTTTCCCTTCTCTCTTGTTTTCTCTGTCCTTGTCCTTGTCTTCCTCCTCCTTGGTCTCTGGGCTTTGAAGAAACTGCTCTTCTTTACTCACCGCCTTGTCTAACCTTCTCTGACCACTAGCTTTTGTTCTGCCTGTACCTGTTGATGGCACATGAGTACACATGGCGTTTGCTAAAGCAGCAGCACTTTGTTTGAAAATAGACTTTCCTGGCAGAGCACCACAGTTTTTACATTTGAGGTGGAAGTTTTCTTCTTTAGGTCACAAAATCAACCTGATAAGAAGCTAATTTGTTAATCAAATCGCTTCAGACACGGGAAGTTTTTGGCGCAACCATGGTTACATGGGGGGAAGATAATGATCCTTGCATTTGATAATGCTTCTGTAAATGTCCAAATCTCCCCAAACAGCCTTTACAGGCAATTCATATTGACAGTGTATTTGTGGAGTCCTATAGCATAGTGATTAGAGCACTCACCTCACAAGCGTGAGGACCTGGGTTCGATTCCTGGGCAGAGCAAAATGCTGGGCAAGTATCCTTACTCTATACGCCACCATTTATCAAACAGAAAGTAGGAACCCAGTTGTTAGTCGATTGATGAATCGCTTTCCAGGGGTAATAAACCCTCAAAAAATATGTGTCCACTCAATCTAGGACTGTTTTGGGGACACTGCTATGCATGATTGGCTGCCATATTTAATCCACAAAACATACAGGTATCACTCCCCAACTGCGGGGGATACATTCCTGTAAACCACCATGGTTGGTAAAACTGCGGTTGGAAAATGCAGGGCCCTATGGGAAACATGGGGATAGGGGGAGTAAGTTTGCGTTTCGTAGAACTAAACAGAAAAAAAACACATACAGTTATAACATACATGGAGATAGGGGGTGTAAGTTTGGGCACATTGGCTGCCAGGATCTGCAACAATCCACGAGGCTGTCTGACTGACTAACTGATCTACACACAGACACAGAGAGAGAGAGAAATCAACGGAGAAGGTGTGGTGGGTGACACGGAAGGCTGGGGGTGCTGTCTGACTGAGTGCCTGATTTACACACAGACAAAGAGAGAGAGAGAGAGAGAGAGAGAGAGAGAGAAGGTGAGAGAGAGAAGGGGGGTGGGGGGGAAGAGAAGGTGAAATAGAGAGAAGGTGAATCAGAGAGAGAGATCTCTACAGCCTATGATACACTCACACACAGAGAGAGAGAGAGAGAGAGAGAGAGGATGCAGAGAAGCGATAATAAATTCATGTTACTGTATTTACCTTAATCCTAAGAGAGAAGCGTTGTCGCTGGTTGATTGCAACATTGCAACTGGGTCCTAGCGCGAAGTGACATCGAGGCTGGTTGATGCAACCGGGTCCTAGCGCTAAACATTAGTGTTAAAACCCATGGATAAGCAAGGATTATAAACTGTGGTTTGCAAGGGTTGTCGCATTTAGCAAACCGTGGATGCGTGAGCTTTGCGATTGTCAAGGGCGCGGTTGGGGTGGGGTACCTGTGTAGTCAATCCACACAACAATATACAGTATACTGTGAAGCACATTGAAACGTCTGAACAATGTGATAACGTGCTATATTAAATTCAATGATTATTATTTCATAGGCAACTATCCCACCCCATTTTTAAAGCCATCCTCAAGACTTGCTACTTTAATCACTTTTTGAGTTATTCACCTTGCCCCCCACCCACCACGACATACACATAAGCTCCGTACACAGACAGCTGTGCAAATTTATTTGAGATGTTCTTCTGATGTGTAAGGCGTTATAGAAATGTAAATTGTATAACATCAATCAATTCGTGCACAGCATGGTCCCACACACATTAAGGGAATGACCAGTTTATCTGGAGGATTGTTGGCAAAGACGTCAGGAGAAACTCCTTTTTGTTATCAAGCACCAAATGCAAGGATTATAATTAGCATGAGATCTTTAATGTCCAATTGAACAGGCAGATGGGACCATAGTACAGATCGACCCCGCTTAACGAAGGGGTTAGGGACTTTAAAACCCTTTGTTAAGCGAAAATTTTGTTAAGCAAGAGTTAACTGTATTTGGCTGCAGCCAAAATGCCGCCCCGACCCGAGCCTCCCCACCAAAATCAGTTTAGTTCCTAGCGGTTCCTAGCGCTAACATTTTCAGTGTACAGGTTGAGCAGCCAAAATCCAGAGTTCCAGATTCCGGAATGTGACAAAAATTGCAAGAATAAAACCGCCAATCCTACCTGCTCCAGGCCAGGTCTTCACAGTCACTGAAATATCGCAACCTGGGCCCAGGCATTTCCGGACTCGTGACGCGCTTGGCTACAGGCCCGAATTCAGGACACTCAACCTGTACTAGCGAAGGCCTAAGGTAGATGTAACTGTTATTGAAGGATACACAACTCTAAATACAACAATAAAATATTAAAATATTAGTAAATACAACAATAAACAATTGAATACAGACAGTCCTCTACTTACTATTATTGAAGCCACAAAGCAGTGCAGCCCATACAATATGGGAGGAGCTTAAGCGGCAGAATGCTGGCCAACGAGAAAATGCTGCCCACGAGAAGCCCGCGAGTTTTAAATAGTGTGTAAACATTCGTTAAAGCGATAACAGCCTTCGTTAAGCAGATAAGTGGTACAAATAAAAAAGGAAGTTAGAGGGGCAAAGAGACTGCATGAAAAACAATTAGCGAGTAAGATTAAGGGGAACCCTAAGGTTTTTTACCAACATATTAAGAGTAAAAGGTTGGTCAAGGAGAGGGTGGGGCCAATTAGGGACCTAGGAGGAAATCTCATTGTGGAGGCAGAGGGCATGGCTGATGTACTGAATGAGTACTTCGCCTCTGTCTTCACAAAAGAAAATGATACAGCCAATGCCATGGTATTAGAGGAGAGGGTAGGAGAAATGGATAGAATAATTATAACCAGAGAGGACGTGCTAAAAAGGTTGACGTCGCTCAAGGTGGATAAGTCACCTGGTCCGGATGGGATGCACCCTAGGTTACTAAGTGAGGCACGGGAGCAAATAGCAGGGACTCTGGCCACGATCTTTCAATCTTCCTTGGACACAGGGGTCGTGCCAGAGGACTGGAGGATAGCTAATGTTACTCCCTTGTATAAAAAGGGGCAGAAGGACAAGCCTGGTAACTACAGACCAGTCAGTCTAACGTCGGTAGTGGGCAAACTTCTAGAGTCCATAATCAGGGACAAGGTAGATCTTCACTTAGAAAGATATAGGCTAATAAAGGACAGTCAACATGGATTTGTTAAAGGCAAATCTTGCCTTACAAATCTGATAGAATTTTTTGATGAGGTAACGGAATGGGTGGATAATGGTAGCGCAGTTGATGTAGTTTACATGGACTTTCAAAAGGCATTTGACAAAGTGCCACATGAGAGACTTATTATGAAATTAAAGGCCCATGGCGTAAAAGGGACAGTGGCAGCGTGGATCCACAACTGGCTGCGAGACAGAAAGCAGAGAGTTGTAGTGAGCGGCTGTTTTTCAGATTGGAGGGAAGTGAGCAGTGGTGTGCCACAGGGATCGGTTTTGGGACCATTGCTGTTTGTAATCTACATCAATGATCTGGACTTGGGTGTACGGAGTACAGTTTCCAAGTTTGCAGATGACACTAAGTTAGGGAGAATAGTAAACAGTGAGGAGGATAGTAGCCATCTGCAAGAGGATATAGACAAATTGGTAAAGTGGGCAGACACATGGCAGATGAAGTTTAATGCAGAGAAGTGTGAGGTGATGCATTTTGGGAGAAGAAATGAAGGGAGGCAATATAGGCTAGATAGTACAATTTTAAATGGTGTAAAGGAACAGAGAGACCTGGGGATTTGTGTTAGTGACTCGTTGAAGGTGGCAGGACAGGTAGACAAGGCTGTTAAGAAGGCATATGGGATACTAGGCTTTATAAATAGGGGTATAGAGTACAAAAGTCAGGAAGTGCTGACTAACCTCTATAGGACTTTGGTGAGGCCTCAGCTGGAATACTGTGTTCAATTCTGGTCACCACACTACAGAAAGGATGTGAAGGCATTGGAAAGGGTACAACGAAGATTTACTAGGATGGTGCCAGGATTGAGGGACTTCAGCTACGAGGAGAGGCTAGATAGGCTAGGGTTATTCTCTCTGGACCAGAGAAGATTGAGGGGAGACCTAATAGAGGTTTATAAGATCATGAGGGGTTTCGACAGGGCAAATAGAGAAAAACTATTTCCACTCGTGGGTGAATCTGTGACTCGTGGTCACAGATTTAAAATAGTTTCAAGGCGCAGTAGAGGGGAGCTGAGGAGAAATTTTTTCACTCAGCGAGTTGTTCGAATCTGGAATGCATTGCCTGAAAAGGTGGTGGAGGCTGATTCGATAACAACTTTTAAAAGGGAATTAGATCTTTATTTAGGGAGAACGGGTCTATTAGGCTATGGGGAGCGGGCAGGGCAGTGGGATTGAATCGCTCTTTTCAAAGAGCCGGCACAGACTAGATGGGCCGAATGGCCTCCTTTTGTGCCGTAAAATTCTATGATTCTATGATTCTAAATAGAAACCTTCATTATAGTGAACTTTTGTGGACCGGGGGTTCGGTAAGCGGGGTCTATCTGTACAATGTTTCATGTGAGAGACGGCATCTCCAAGAATGGGAGTGCTCCCTCAGCACTACATAATTATCAGCTTCAAACACCCTAAATTGGGGCTTAAACCCACATCCTTCTGGCCCAGTGGTAAGAATGTGACTAACATTCAGGTGAGTCAGGCTGACACTAACGTTGAAGTATCTTGAAGGGTTTCACAAGTGATTCCTGTGTTATCTTACTTTTACCCATTGCCTCTGAAGATAAGCACATATTGTATCTGCTGACCCTCACTTTGCCTGTGGGTCACACTGAATTATAGACGCTCAAACACTTAACTGCTACCCATAAACTGAAACTCTCCATAACCTCCTGGCTAATGAATTGTAATGTTTAGTGTAATGGTTCAGCCACTTATTTAGGTATATATTTACATATAATATATATGAAAAGAACCACATGCACGATTCCATTCGTGTATTCCATGCACGATGTGTGACCTGGAACAGATGGATTTGCCAGAAGGCAGGCTGGGTATTTAGTATTCTGGGGTGCTAGTGCAGACTGATGCTTTGCTAATTAGTTTTGTAGTCCATGGTTGTGGGTTGGGAGTGTATGATGGGGCATGGAATCGTGGACGAGGGACAACTTTTTGCAATTGAACGTGAATAAGACCGAGGCCCTCCTGATTGGCTCAAGCCAGCGCCTCCACACATCGGGCGCTGCCAGCCTCAACATCCAAGGCTGCACTCTCCACCTCACAAAGCCAATCAGGAACCTCGGCATCATGTTCGATCAAAAACTTTCCTTCCTCCCCCACATCCGCGCCTTGACCGGCACTGCCTATTTCCATCTGCGCAACATTGCCAGGCTCCGCAACTATCTTACCCCCCGCGCTGCCGAAACACTCGTGCACGCATACATCACCTCACGGCTGGATTACGGAAATTCTCTCCTAGTCGGCCTCCCCAGTTCCTCCATTCATAGGCTGCAGGCCATCCAAAACTCTGCAGCCCGTGTACTATCCCGCACCCGCCTCCGTGACCACATAACCCCCACCCTCGCCCGTCTCCACTGGCTCCCCATCCTCCAGAGGATCGAATTTAAGATCCTCGTCCTCACCTACAAGGCCTTACACGGCCTTGCCCCATCCTACCTAACCGATCTACTCTCCCCCTACACGCCCACCCGGACCCTCCGTTCAACAGGACTTGGCCTGCTCCAAGCCCCCCGCCCGAACCGCCCCACCATCGGAGGCCGGGCCTTCAGTTTCTCCGCTCCCACCTTATGGAATGCCATCCCTCAATCCCTCCGTTTCGCCTCTTCCCTTTCCTCTTTCAAGGCCGATTTGAAGACTTTCCTCTTCGATCATGCCTTTTGTTCCACCCCGAACTCTTTTACCTCCCCTTCGTGTTTCACCCCTTCCCAACACTCCCCTCCCAGCTCGGGTCACACGCCTCTTGTTTAGCGCCTTGGGACGTCCTCCCGACTTGAAAGGCGCTATATAAATGTAAATTGTTGTTGTTGTTGTTGTTGGAGACTGTCTATTTCTTAATGTATGATTCTTTCATTGAGGGCTGTAGTAATCTGTGTGATCATTATCCTGTCATTCTCACATGAGGACAGATTTGGGCTTTGCTTTCTTTGCCCTTCCATATTCTGCCCTCCTCATCTGTCAGTCTGTGACCCAGTTTGGGGGATGGTTCTACGTATGTCGCCTGTCTCCAGATTGATTGTTTGCTGCATCATTAAGAAGTCATTATGATTGGCAATTGCATAACTAGGAGCCCAGCAACTCCTTCTGTTTACACATGTTTACCCATGATGTCCATTACACACATGATTACACTAGGCTACACATGGTGCACAATACACATGTGATTACACATGGCATCCAATATACATGTGCTTTACACACATGTTGTTGTTGTTGTTTGCTGTTGTGTTTACACATGACACAAAATGCAATTCCTCTATCCCTATTGATTTACACATGAAGCAAGGTATATCTGTGTTTAGACATGTTGCACAGTACACCTGTATTTACACATGATGCACAATGCTTGTGTGTTTAAACTTGATGTACGACACTGTTTACACGTAACACACAATACATCTCTGTTTATACATGATGCAAAGTACATCTGTTTGACATATTATACACCACTTTATAAATGAATTACCCGCAATACGCAATAGATTCTACAGGCTTGTGTCCAAGGATTGCAGGGTGCATTGTGTTACAGTGATGAGGTGCCATGCCCACATTGGACAAGACCTGTTTAATTCAGCTGATGAGACCCAACCCGAAATACGAGGTGGCTTGCAGAGTCATAAAGTAGCTCGCCAACTGCTGGCTAACAAAACTGTTTTTGCCTTTTTTCTTTAAAAGAAAGCACAACTAATCCTGAGTGTTTGGCAACTTTGTAAACATTCAGATTGAGTCCAGAGTTCATGCGAGTACTGGAGTAGGTCTTGACTGGGTGTGTGTGTGTATATATAGATGATCCTATTATTAGTGGTAAATATTTGTACACATAGCTCTGTGGTTATTCCAGTACTCTGGTTAAAGGAGAACTTCACCCTAATAACAGCCAACCCAAATTATGATTTCAGAACGGGTGTGGTGCCCTGAAAAATATATGTGCAATCCGCGACATACCACTTAAACTATACTTGTATGAAGGGAGTAATTTACTGTGAGATTGGAAGTGGGAGGTAGGAGAGGGTCCATTTCCAGCAGAGATCAAAATGTTTGATTGAGAAGTGGAAAGAGTGGAGAGTTCTGTGTAAACGCTTGGATTTTCTTTCGCTCTTCGGCAGTTCGGCGATCAAAGTCTTTTAAGCAATAGTCATAGATTTTGTGAGTCAGCTGTTTTGGCTTCAGATCCAAATGTCCAATCAGGGCGTACTTTACTCTCCTACCCACTCCCTCCCTACTTGACAATCTTCTCCTAATCTCTCCTTCCGATGGGCTGTGACTCATGGGGCTCTACAGGCTGCAGGCCCAACTGGTATCTACATAAAAACTTAAAATTAGGAGCAGGAGTAGGCCATTCGGCCCCTTGAGCCTGCCCCACCATTTGATAAGATCATGGCTGATCTTCTGACCTAACTCTAATTACCTGCCCTATCTCCATATCCCCTAATCCCTCTATTTTTAAAAAATATATCAGTCTCAGCCTTGAAAATGTTCAAGGACTGAGCATCTAGAGCCTTCTGGGGTAGTGAATTCCATAAATTCATGGGGGAGAACTCGATAGTCTGAAGGTTCGATAGTTCGAACACACAAATTTCCTATACCCGGGGCGGTTACTGTGGTTCCCGCTCGATAGTTTGAAACAAAATTTTGTTAATCCGAACATTTGGTGCAATAGTCTGAAGGTTCATTAGTCCAAATGTTAGGGTTAGGGTTACGGTTAGGGTTAGGGGAACCTTTGGACTAACGAATCTTCGGACTAACGAACCTTCGGACTAATGAACCTTTGGACTAACGAACCTTTGGACTATTGAGCTGTAACCCCTCTGAATGAAGAAATGTTTCTTCAACTCTGTTCTAAAAGGCTGACTCTTAATATTAAGACTGTGACCTCCAGAGAAGTTTTAACAATAAGTACCAATACAATATTCTGTTATTATCTGTTATGATTTATGCATTTACAATTGCTCCACTGCTATTGTTCCAGATAAGTTCCGGTTTAACCAATGGGGACTTTTTTTTTGGCGTGCCGGTTATACGGAAGTGCCGGTTCATCGAGTCACGGATAAACGGGTTTCTACTCTACTTGTTTAATGACTGCCATGTCTATGTCCGCTATTATAATTCCCCCTGTCTCTGCCTGTAACGGATCCACATTTACCTTTGATAGCCTCTTCCTATTTATATATTTGTAAAAACTTTTGCACCTGTCTTTATATTCCTCGCTAGTTTGCCCTCATATTCCATTTTCTCCCCCTTAATCACTTTTTTGGTTCTCCTTTGTTGATCCCTAAAGCTCTCCCAATCCTCGGGTTTACTACTCATCTTAGCTGTTTTATAGGTTTCTTCTTTTAACTTTATACTTTCCCTAACTGCTCCAGTTAGCCAGGGCTGGACCACCTTTCCCGTGGTATTCTTATTCCTGAAAGGAATACGTGCTCGCTGGAAATTTTGCATTATCTCCTTAAACGTCTGCCATTGCTGATCTACTGTCAAATCCTTAAGAATAATTTCCCAGTTTATTTTAGCTAAATCCTCTCTCATACCAGCAAAGTTGGCTCTACTCAAATTCAAGATCTTTGCTTCAGACTTAACTACTTCCCTCTCTAACTTAATGCTAAATTCCATTATATTATGATCACTTTGCCCTAGAGGAGCCTTAGCTTCCAGTTTGCTGATCAGCCCTGTTTCATTATATCAAGACTTTCAGCTCAACAGTCATGGCAGAAACGCAAGTGCAGCTTTAGACGAATGCTGCAATGTTGTCGATCGGATGTGACATTAAACTGAGTCCCGTCTGCTTGTTCAGGTGGACGTTAAAGATCCGGAGCATTATTTGAAAAGAGTAGGGAGTTTCTCTCAATGTCAGCAAACCCTCAAATAAAATGAGTCATTCATTTCATGGCTATTTTGTGGGACATTACTGCGTGCAGAATTGTTCTTTTCTTTGCCCACAAAATGCAGTAACTACACCCGTCAGCAGTTACTTGTGAATCTGTGAAGCACATTGAGGCATTTGACATTAAACGCATTGTGACAAATGCAAGGATTATTATTATTTATTATTATCATCATCACCTGGGGCCTTACCCATGTGCCTATTCCATTACAGCAAGCCTAGGCACAGCATTTGCAGCTGATTCCACTGCGAAACATTGTCACCAACTCTGATTCTATACTTACTCAACAACTCCAGAGAAGAGAAGCAATATAAAACTCTACTGTCAGCTTGGTTGAGAGCTAACACAGAGAACACTTGGATTCACACTTCGTATCTTAAACTGTACGACAAGGTACAGAAACAAATGGCATATTTACTCACTGAGCTATTAAGGCAGAGAGAGACAGAGGGAGACAGAAATAGGTCTTTATTAAAGTAACTATAGCATTGGGAAGCCCATAATTGGTGGGAATGATCTTGGCGCTGTAGTTAATCTTTTAAATGATCTGACAGTCTCCCGATACACTGGGACCTGATTTGTACAGGGCCGACTCTGACTCGTGCAGTCATTCCCAGGCCAGTACAGTTCAAACCAGTTAGAATCCGCTTCTCCAGAAGCGCCCTCACTCAGCTTTCTGAGATATGAGACAACCTCAGCCCAAACCTCAGTTATTTCTCACTGATTTAGCCACAATAAACCCTCCCACTGCATGCAGCTGTTCTTGCTCTCATTGACATCTCCCACAGCAGTTCCAAGTCCCTGATTTTTGAGTTACTGGATTGAATTAGGATTCTGGCTCTGGGTTGTACAAAAGGGATCACATTCAAATGGAAGGGAAAATGAGAGGGAAATTTCTCCTGGTTTGTTTCAGTGTAGTGGGTGTTGGGTGATCATGATCAAGGGTAAGTATTTGTTCTGTGATGAAGTGTTTATCATTGTTTCTCAAAATCATACGGTAGAAATCATGATTGATGCAGGGGTACAGGACAGTTGACTTTCAGGTTATCAGTCTGACAAAGAGGGAAAAGCTTAAACTGTGAGCCCAGAGCCTTTCTGAATAGTGGGTGTAATTATACTAATCATCTGCTGTGAAGTACCAAGGAGTTTAAAGCTGCAATGGTCACTGGTGATTTATGAGTTTGTTTAAAGCTGCTTTGTTTTGTGAATTGGCCGCTTCGTGATGTATGAGTGTTCCTGCTAAAGCTTCAGTGAAATATAAAGGTGATGATGGGGGAGGAGGAGAGGATACCTTTTCATGCAAAGTGAACATTCCCAGAATACGATTGTAAACTCGATCCTCGACTTGTCTGGAAAGAGCGTTTTCATTCTGAGCCGAGTGCTGATAGCAAGGGTGCCAGGAGCAGTGTTAAGGTGATGAAGTATTGAGCAAGAAGATTATTAGTTGGGTTTTTGTGTGTATTTGTTGTCATCTTAGGAAGAAAGAAAAATTGCATTTTTGTAGCAATAATCTCTTATGTCAACAGCCTCAAAGCTTTTTGCAGTCATTTTTGTCAAGTGTGGAGACTTTCTTATGTATACGTTTTGGCATCCATAATAGGATTTCACATCGTAAGTGCAGTGAGATATTGGCTAGTCAACAAACAGCATGTGTTGATTGCCATGATGGTGTATTATTTTAAATCCGATGCCCCCCCCCCCACCCGCCCCTCCCCTTGCAACTTACAAACAATATGGTTATCAAACTTACTGTGGCGCTGAGCAGAAATATTTAAATATGGAATGGCTCCACCTTCCAACACCCACACAATTAACACTATCAGGAAACATTTAGTTATGCATTTTATTTCTGTTGCGTCTCCTGAATAGGAGCCTTTTATTGCAGACTTGAGATGTAATCGTTGAATCCAGGGCATGTTGAGGGGGCATTTTCCGTTCTTTAGAATAAAGCGATCTGGTGATGATCTGTGATGAGCTATGAATTAACTGATTGTATCTCAGAGAGTAAGCCTGGAAAATTGAGATTACTATGCAGGTCGAGCAGCATCCAGTCTGTGGGACAGGGCAAAGTGCATAATGATCTCAGGTCTCACACTGGATCTCTAGCAAATTCACCGTGATTGATAGGAGCGCTTAGAACAGCAAAATGTGCAGTTGGTTGATGAGCTTCCGAAACACTTTTTTCCCTTCTCTTTCCACCCATTAAGTTTCACTGTTCATTTCCCCTCGTTGCTGGGCTGAGCATGCTTCCACATGTGTGATTCACAAAATGCCCTCTCTGTAAAGAAATACCTCCTGGTGTCTATCATCAAATTGCCCTTCAGAGACTGGGAATCTGAGACTCCTTGACTTTGCTGACTTGGTATATCTGAAAGTATTTTTCTGGATTTACATTCTTTATTCCACTAATTATCTTATATACCTCTGTGTAATGCCTTGTCAAGACAGAAGAGCACTAGTTTATCTAGTTATTCCTCTGAACTCATCGCTCTGCCATTGAGGATCATCCTTGTTGCTCTCTTTGCATTGTCTTTAAGGTCTTGTCAGCCCTCTTATGTTATGGTGGCAAGTCTGTGTGAAATCTGACGAGAGCTCTATCATAGCTTCACCATTACTTCTGAGGATCTGAACTAGGTTGGCTGTGTTGCTTGGCTATTTGTCTTGCTTATTGTTGCTTCACACTATTTGCACGTCGTAAGAGACAAGTCAACAAACTAGTTTCTCCCTTCACCAAAGAGTTCTTTCAACTTTCTTAATGGCAAGTCATATCCTATTTGTAGAATACAATAGCCTCTTATATTTGCATTGCTCTGCATTGATCATTTTTAATCAATGATCAGTCCTGTTGAGCTCTTCGTTAGTTTGTGTCTGCCTCTTCTGATGCCCCTTACCTGGTGTCAACTGAAACTTCACTATTTTGCACATAGTTGGGAATCCAGAAGAACGTGAGAAATAGGAGCAGGAGAAGGACATTCAGTCCTTGGAGCGAATATGTTCAAGGACTGAGCATCCACAGCCTCCTGGGGTAGAGGATTCCTTAAATTCACTAATCTCTGAGAGAACAAATGTTTCCTCAACTCAACAACAACAACTTCAATTTATATAGCGCCCTCCATGTCGGACGTCATCTGTGAATGGGGAGGGAGACTTGCATCTTAGACTAGTTTCTCATTTTATTGACCTCTGAAGAGTGTTGGGGGAAGTAAACATAGCAGGATCCAACCCAGGCCCAAGTCTGGAGTTCTGCACGGGACTTTATTGAAACATGCACATAGTGAGGTTTCAAATTCCTTCTAAAGTGAATTGCAGAATGTCAGAAATAAAGGGTTGTTTTGCTGGTGGACTCGTGCTTGGAACAGTTTTGGTCAACCTTTTCCAACACCAGGGACCTGGTCAGGTTCTTAAAGTGTGATGGATCATTAGCAAACTTAGTGAGTGTTGAACCATTCAGTCTGAAGAGACTTCTGTTATGGACCAACCATGTGATTATCATGACAACAACAACTTTGATTTTATAGCACCCTCCACGTCAGATGGTGTCTCACAGCGCTTCACAATAGCGGATCCTGGGACCGAGCCAGGGGCAGGGGTAGAAAGGTGACCAAAGGCACGGTCGAAGAGAAAGGTATTCAGTTGGGACCAGAAGCTGGGAAGAGAGGGGACAAGGTGAAGGGAGTGAGGAAGGGAATTCCAGAGCCTTGGGGCATAGTGGCTGAAGGCACGGCTGCCGAGGGTGGAGCGGAGGGTTCGGGGAAATGGAGGAGGCCAGACGTAGTGGAGCAAAGGCAACGGGTGCTGGTTTGAGGAGAGAGGAGGTCAGAGAGGTAGGAGGTGCAGAGGAGTGGAGGGATTTGAAGACAAGGGTGAGGATCTTGAAATTGATCCTCTCAGGGACAGGGAGCCAGTGGAGGCTGGCAAAGACTGGGGTAATGGGGGAGCGAAGTTTGGTGCGAGTGACAATGCAGGTGGCAGAGTTCTGATTCAGCTGGACTCTGTGGATTGTGGAGGAGGGGAGACCGGCGAGGAGGGCATTGGAATAGTCCAGCCAAGAGGTGACAATGGCGTGGACCAAGGTTTCAACGGCTTTTGGGGTGAGGTATTGCCGGAGACAGGCGATCCGTCGGAGGTGGAAGAAGGCGATGCTGGTGAGGGACCGGATGTGAGAGAGGAAGGACAGACCTTCATGGGACCTCTGACTTAGGGTAGAGCAAAGTCCTATCATGGCTGGGGGCTGGCATGAGGTCCAAGCCAAACACGCAAAACAAGCCAAACAGCAGTGGCCTTGAAGGAGGCAGGGGAGGGAGCAAGGTGAAGGAATTGTGGGATGGACTGATATAACCATGTAAGCCATGCAAGTTTCTGTGCCGGAATGGAATGCAAATCTCCCAAGGCAACACACCCTGCTACCAAATCCCGGGGAGTATTGGAGACACAGGTTGCGGGCAGTAAAAGGGAACTTGCAACTGCTGTTAAAGGGCCTTATGTTTGATCTTCCAAAATTGCTTGGATTCTGGAACAGTCCCCATGGATTAGAAGATTGCAAATGTCACACCACTATTTAAAAAGGGTGGAAAGGAAAAGATGGGGAACTATAGGCCAGTTAGTCTGATATCAGTGATAGGAAAAATTGTAGAATCCTTGATTAAGGATGTTTTAGTGGGGTATTTAGGGGAGCACGATATAATTAGGCCAAGTCAATATGGCTCTACAAAAGGGAAGTCATGTTTGACAAATCTCATAGAATATTTTGAGGATATTTCGAGTAAACTAGATAAGGGTGAATCAGTGGATGTCGTCTATTTGGACTTTGAGAAGGCATGCGATAAGGTGCCGCATAAAAGATTGATCCAAAAGATAGAGGCCTACGGAATTGGGGGGAACATATTAACATGGAGTAGGGAATGGTTAACGGGTAGGAAACAAAGATTAGGGATAAACGGGTCCTTCTCAGATTGGCGGGATGTGACTAGTGCAGTGCGACAAGGATCAGTCCTTGGTCCTCAGCTATTTACCATCTACATCAACAGTCTAGATAAGGACATCGAGCTTAATATATCTAAATTTGCTGATGATACAAAACCAGGAGGAAGCGTTAATACCAAGGATGACATTAAAAAAATGCAGTGCGATATAGATAAGTTAGGTGAATGGGCAGGTAGGTGGCAGATGAAGTATAATGTAGGGAAGTGCAAAGTCATCCCCTAGGCCGCAAACACAGCAGAGCGGGTAATTTTTTGGAGGGGGAGGAATTGGAAAGTGTTAACGTGCAGAGGAACTTGGGTGTCCTTGTACACCAAACACAGAAAGTTAGTTTGCAGGTGCAGCAGGCAATTAGGAAGGCTAACAGTATGTTAGCTTTCATTATGAAAGGGTTAGAGTATAAGAGTGGGGAAGCCTTGCTGCAGCTGTATAGAGTACTGGTGAGACCACACCTGGAATATTGTGTGCAGTTTTGGTCTCCTTATTTAAGAAAGGATGTACTTGCCTTGGAGGGAGTACAGGATAGGTTCACTAGGTTAGTACCTGGAATGAGGGGGATGAGTTATGATGATAGGTTGATTAATTTCTGCCTATATTCTCTGGAATATAGAAGAATTAGAGGGGATCTTATAGAAATTTATAAGATTATTAAGGGGCAAGACAAAATAGATAGTGAGAGATTGTTTTCCCTGGTTGGAGAATCTAAAACCAGGGGTCACAGTCTTGAAGTTAGGGGTCAGCCCTTGCATACTGAGTTGAGAAAAAAACTTCTTCACTCAGAGGGTAGTGAATGTGTGGAATTCTTTACCCCAAAGGGCTGTTGATGCTCAGTCCATGAACATATTCATGACTGAGTTAGATAGATTTCTCATTTATAAAGGGATTAAGGGGTATGGGGAATAAGGCAGGTAGCTGGAGTTAGAGTAGAATATCAGCCAGGGTTGAAAAGCGGGGCAGGCTTAATGGGCCAAATGGCCTACTTCTGCTCCTATTTCTTATGTTCTTAAATCATACTGGAGATGAGCTTATCTGTAGAATTAAGTACTGTGGCTTCTCCTTTTCATTCTGATGCCTGCATTTCAAAAAGTGACTGGAGTCCAAGAATGCAAAATGATTTATTCTCCTGTGTGTCTGTATACTTGCTGCAATAACCTTGCTTTGAGCACGCCCCCCACTTCTCTCCCCTCCCCCAAAATAATTATTCCCTCACTGAGGACTGGGAGGAAATGCCTCTGCCAGATGGGTTGGCTGAGATCAGGAAGTCACCAAGTGAGGAATTGTGCATGATTGGGAGTCCACGACTGCTATCTCCGGCTGTAGGATGCTTCACCAACCTTAATTACGCATTTGTCAACTCTCGCCTCAATATGTTTTTCCAGTACCCCATTCTCTGCTCCACCATTCACAAAATTTGATTAATTCAAAACTCCGCCATCCTTAAAGTCACCTGCACTCCTATCAACCCAGTCCTTGCCAGGCTCCAATGCCTCCCTATTGCAGAATGGACTTATTTTGAGATCCTCGCAGTCTCGTACAAGTTACTTCAAGGCCTGGCACCACCCTACCACTACCTATTTATACCCACTCCTCTACCTGTTGCTCAGCTGGCTTCAGCCTCCTGCTTATCCCTCTTCCTCACCACTCCACCGTCGATAGCCGTGTATGTCTGAGACTCTGGAATTGTTTGCCACAATCTCTTCCGTACTCTGCCTGATCAGTCTTATCACACCTGACGACCTTCCTCTTCAACCTAGCCTCCCCGCTCCCTGCCTTGTCATCAAGCTCTACCATTGTTAAGCTCTCTGAAACACGACTCTGCGTGAAAGGTGTTATATAAATACGTGTTGTTGTTGAATTGCATTGTACAACTGTGGAGATTTCACATGTGTCTTAATTGTACCATGTCACAGGCGTGTTTGCATCTTTTCAACCACAGCAATCCAGCTGCAAAATAAACAGTCTCTACACTTTACAGTGAATGCAGTGAACAACAACAACAAAATCACATTTGTATAGAGCCTTTCATGTCAGGAGGACAGATAGTATTCTGGATCCAAGCTGGGGGTAGTGATTGAGAAGGGTGAATGGCGGTGGGAGGGGAAACGGAGGTTGATCAAAAATATGGTCAAAGAGGAGGGCCGTGAGGTGGGTCTTGAAGAAGGCAAAGGATGGGCCAGGCAGAGGGATTGTAGGATGGAATTCCAGAGGGTCTGGGTAGAATGGCTGAAGGCCCGTCTGCCAATGATGGAGTGGGCGAGACAGGGGACGTGAAGCAGGCCAGAATATGTCGAGTGGAGGGGTTAGGAGGTCATCAAGGTATGGGGGACCAAGGCCATGGAGGACTTTGAAGGTGAGGTCCATAATCTTGTGATGTATCCTCTGTGTGATGGGAAACCAGTAGAGTTGGATGAGGGTGTGGGTGATATGGTCACAGAGTCTGGTACGGGATGATCTGCAGTCTGTGGAGGCCGACAAGCAGGGAGTTTGCGTAGTTGAGCCTGGATGTTATGAATGCGTATATGAGGGTCTTGGTGGCATGCGTTATGAGACAGTGGCAGAGCCAGGCGTTTACTCAAACATTTACACCCTCACAAACACACACACACACACACTCAAACACACACTTTGGCAACACAACCCATGAAGCAGGAGCTTCAGTATAAAGGTGATATTGGACTATCCTGTGGTACAAACTGGCCTTGTGTTGGTGTAATAGAGAGTCATTCAGTTCAGCTCAACTGAAGTGTTGGCACTGACTGTGAGGGTGGGTAAGGGAAAAGAAAGCCCCTTCTATAGTGAAATGTTGCAATTTGTGTCACAATATGATCAGGATTTCTGGTGGGAGGAAAGCTGCCACTAATGTTAATGTGGCACTCCAGTAATGGCTTCTGTGTTTTGCGTGAGCTATACTTGGTATTACTCACTGTGCATCTTTCACAAGGGGAATAATTCCCTCGCATTCTGACTCTTCACCACACAATGGTTCAGGCCAGTAATTAATCTGCAACTGAGACAGCACTTGATAAACAGCTTCAACTCCCAACTCCAGCACTGATCTACTACTCCTCTCTGGAATCCATCCGATTAACAACATCTAATGACATTGAGGTGTTAAAAAAATTATCATCACGCTTGATAAAGGATCAGGAAAGTAGCGGGAATGGGAGTGAGGTGCTGACTCAGATTATTAGGACAATATGGTGGAAATTTTGTCTCTGTCAGGTGTCATGGCTATTTAGATTGAACTCTGGTAGTAAATCAGTCCAGGAACTTGTCTGTGTTCAATCAGCCTGCTACTGTCTCAGGTTCAGTCACGTGAAAAGCAATGTGGACAGGAGAGACTGGGAATAAAATCAGACAGGCATTATAGGATTGAGGGGAGATGTGAGTCACAGTGAGTGGGGGGTGCGTGTGTGACAGTGAGTGGGTAGGTATGTGTGTGACCTTGAGTGGGGGGTGTGTGTGACAGTGAGTGGAGGATGCGTGTATATCGGTGAATGGGGAGATGTGTGTGTGGCAGTGAGTGGAGAGGTGGGTGTGTGGCAGTGAGTGGGCAGGTGGGTGTGGCAGTGAGTGAGGAGGTGGGTGTGTGGCAGTGAGTGGAGAGGTGGGTGTGTGGCAGTGAGTGGGGAGGTGGGTGTGGCAGTGAGTGAGGAGGTGGGTGTGTGGCAGTGGGTGGGGAGGTGGGTGTGTGGCACTGAGTGAGGAGGTGGGTGTGACAGTGTGTAGGGGAAGGTGTGTGTGACAGTGAATGGGGAGGTGTGTGTGTGGCAGTGAGTGGGGGTGTGGGGGTGGCAGTGAGTGGGGGTGTGTGTGTGGCAGTGAGTGGGTGTGTGTGTGTGTGACGGTGGGGAAGGTATGTGTGTGACAGTGAGTATGGGGGGGGGGGGGGGTGACAGTGAGTGGGGAGGTATGTGTTTGACTGAATAGGTGTGTGTGTGTGATAGTGAGTGGGGGGGTGCATGTGTGACAGTGAATGGAGAGGTATGTGTGTGACCTTGAGTGAGGGGGGGTGGGGGTGTGTGACAGTGAGTGGGGAGTGCATGTGTGATGGTGAGTGGGGAGGTGTGTGTGACTGAATGCGGGAGGTAGGTATGCGACCTTGAATGGGTGGGTGGGTGTGTGACAGTGAGTGGGGAGGTGTGTGTGTGTCAGTGAGTGGGGAAGTGTGTGTGTGAGAAAGTGAGTGGGGAGGTGTGTGTGTGGCAGTGGATGGGGAGGTCTGTGTGTGTGACAGTGAGTAGGGGTGTGTGTGTGTGTGTGACAGTGAGTAGGGAGGTGTCCAGGGCTCGACATTGCGGGTTAATGATAAATTAGTTGGAAAAGTTGTGGGAGCGGGGGAGCGAGCTTGTTTAATCCATAGTGATGAGACATGGATCTGTACACTGTGATTATCAGATTGAGCTCAGTCAAGCCTAGCTGATGTCCTCGACTGGTTCCGATCCTACCTTTCACACCGCCTCCACTTTGTGTCTGCCAATGGCTTTTCCTCCAGTGCTCGCACTGTCTTGTGTTGCTGTTTCCTCAGGGCTCTGTCCTCAGTTCCCCTCCACTTCACACTCTACATGCTCTCCCTTGGTGATATCATCCACAGACATGGGGTGAATTTCCACATGTATGCGGATGACACCCAACTCTACCTTTCCGCTTCCAACTCCAGGATGACCAGTGTCCTGACTGCCTGCCTGTCTGACATTGAGTCCTGGACAAAAAAAACAACTTTATCTAGCTGAATGTCCGCAAGACTGAGGCCCTCCTGACTGGCTCACATCAGCGCCTCCACGCCTCAGGCGCTGACACCATCAGCAACCAAGGCTGCTCTCTGTACCTCTCTAAGCCAGTCAGGAACCTGGGCATCTTATTCGACCCTGATCTGTCCTTTCCCCCCCACATCCATTCCATGACCAGTGCTGCCTTCCACCACCTTCGCAACATTGCCAGACTCCGTCACTGCCTCACCCGTCAGGCTGCCCAAACCCTTGTCCACGCTTTCGTCACATCAAGGCTCGACTATGGAAACTCCCTCCTCGTCAGCCTTCCTGGATCCTCCCTTCACAAGCTGCATGTCATCCAGAACTCTGCAGCTCGTGTCCTCACCTGCACCAATCTCCGTGACCACATCATTCCCTCCATTGGCTCCCCATCCCCCAGAGGATCGAATTCAAGATCCTTGTCCTCACCTTCAAGGCCATTCACGGCCTTGCCCCATCCCCCCCACCCACCTGTCTGATCTACTGTCCCCCTATGCACCTCCCCGCCCCCTCCGTTCAGCGAGCTTCGGCCTGCTCCATGTCCCCCGCCTGACCTGCCCTTTCAGCCTCTCTGCCCCCCCATACTCTGGAACTCCATCCCACAGTCCCTTTGCCTTGCTCCCTCCCTCGCCTCCTTCAAGGCTGGTCTCAAGACCCCCCTCTTTGACCAAGCCTTATGCTGCCCTCCCAACTCTCTCACTCCCCTCCTAACTCTCTCCTGCCCCAACCACCTACCCTGCCCCTCTCCCCTACCCTCTCCTTTGCTCGGGTCCCAACCTGATTGTTCAGAGCCTTGGGATGTCCTCCCGACGTGAAAGGTGCTCTAGAAATGTAATTTTGTTGTTGTTGTTGTTGATGATGTGTGATGTGCTTGTCTTAGTCACCAGGGCACCGGCTCTTAGAACTTTTTGGTTGTCACTAGGGTCCGTCGATATGGAAATTTTCCGATTAAATATATCGATGGGATCATATCGAGATATACCGAAATATCGATATTTTCGGGGTTTTCGTACTGCGCATACGCGCGCGGCGCACGCGTTCTGGGTGCACGCGCATTCCTGTTGCGCGCGCATTCGGGGCCTTTCTCCTCAGGAGGTAAATATCTTTCTCTCTCTGTGTCTCTCACTCTCTCCATCTCTGTGTTTTTCTGTCTGTGTGTCTCTGTGTCTCTCTCCCTCTCTCCTCTCTCACATCCCCCCCATCTCTGTCTCTCTGTATATTATCACATCCACCCCGTCTCTCTCCCCACCCCCCCGCCGTCCCTCTCTCGCACCCCCCACCACAGTCATCTCTCTCCCCCACCCCCCCCGCCGTCTCTCTCTCCCTCCTCCCCCAGCCATCTTTCTCCCCCCCCAGCCGTCTCTCTCCCCCCAGCTGTCTCTCTCCCCCTTCCCCCAGCCGTCTCTCTCCCCCTCCCCCCAGCCGTCTCTCTCCCCCTCCCCCCAGCCGTCTCTCTCCCCCTCCCACCAGCCCTCTCTCTCCCCCTCCCCCCCAGCCGTCTCTCTCCCCCTCTCCCCCCCCCAGCCGTCTCTCTCCCCCCTCTCCCCCCCCCCAGCCGTCTCTCGTCTCTCTCCCCCCCCCCCCTCCCCCCCCCCCAGACGTCTCTCTCCCCCTCCCTCCAGCCGTCTCTCTCCCCCTCCCGCCAGCCGTCGTCTCTCTCCCCCTCCCCCAGCCGTCTCTCTTCCCCCAGCCGTCTCTCTCCCCCCACCCCTTGTATACCTGTATATTGTATTCGAGGACTATGAATACAATATGGCGGCTTTGCGCCACGGTCTGTGCATTGTGTATAGAGATGAGAATTCTGGGTCTTGTAGTTTAGTGTGCTCGCATCCCAATTTTTTACCTCGATATATCAATTTTTCAATATATCCATATTTTTGAAATGTCTATATCGGCATATCGATTTGAAAATTTTATCGGATTTTAGCGGTATATCGATATATCGCCGGACCCTAGTTGTCACCTACCTATTTTTCTCTCGTCACATAATCTATTACTTAGGCTAATAAATTGATTGTTTAATTCAGTCAAGTAAAGTAACTTAATTGACAACAGTCTCACTTTATGTCAAGTCCCCACATTGGGTTTATTGAGGTTTGTGTTGCCCTTTTCTCCCCCCACCTTTTTCCCCAATTCAGGTTATTCAATCACAGCCAACAAACCCACTGTAGACTGGCATTCAAATGTGCAACCTTGGTCTGTTTTGTCCAGTGTAGCAGTTTGACTCATTGGGCCATTAGGGGGCAAAAACTGAGATTTATGTGATCATTGTGCAAGTGTGAGACTGGATAGTGAGGGTTGGAAAGTGATTAGGAGAACAAGGTCGGATGGGATGGTTGGGGGAGGTGGGGTTGCAGCACAATTTAGCCTGATTCTGTCCTCACTTGAAGTCGCACATTCGAGCAGATGTGTCTGGAGAGAGATCTGGAGCAACACCCTCTAACTCAAAGTCACCGAGACTAACTTCAACACATCTTATCCTTCTTATCCAATAATCCTTCTTATTATTGGTCTGGCTGTCTAAGGTAACTTGGCGCAGAATAGGTCAGTTTCATTGATGGATCAGCTGTGCTAAAGCAGACTCCCTGATTCCTTACAGTGGAAATAGGAGCTGTGTAATGGCCTCAAGTGTTCATTCCTATAAATAAGGTCTGCAAAACTCTACTATACATGGCAATCTGGTTTAATCTGCCCTTCAGGTGAGATATTAAAATAGGTGCTCCTGTGGCTTAGTGGTTAGAGCACTTGTCTTGCAAGCTGGGGAGACCAAGCTGGGGAGACTGTGTTCGAATCCAGGCAGGTCAGGGCGAAACCTTGGGCAAGTTTCCTTATTCCACACGCCTAATAATGATCTGTTCAAAAAAACCACAATAATAAAATTGGTCATTTCAATCCACGACTGTTTGTGGGACACTGCTATGCGTATTTGGCTGCCGCGATTCACCCACAAATATAAGTCAATTCACTTTACAGTATATTCTGTGGGACATCGATTAGATGTGAAAAGCGCTATATCAAATGCAAGGATTATTATTATTATTATTAAGGTCCCATCTGCCTAGTTAGATGATTGTTTAAGATCCAAAAAGAGAAGGTAGTTTCACCTGGTGTCCTGGCCAACAATCCCTCGAATAAGATTGTCCGTTCTCTTCATGGCTATTCGTGGGATATTGCTGTGAGCAAATCGGCTGCTATGTTTGGCTACAAAACCAGTGACTACACTCCATTGTAATTACTCATGAAACCCTTCAAGTAGATTTTGACATGATAGCGTTGTATCAAAGGTCAGTATGGTTTTCAACATTTATATGCATATCAGGCTCAGCGTGGGTGAGGGGTGATGTTGCTTCATCCTCAGCCGCTTGCACCGTCTCATCTTTCCCACCCTATACTCTGTGTCCAGTCATTACTCCTCCGCATTCCCAATCGCCAGCCGCTGGTCTCCACCATAAACCTCGAGGCAGAGTTTGCGCAGTTTCATAACATAACATGTTCCTTGTGATAATTATAAATAGTGACAACTATCACAAGGAAAGCGTTATAAATGCCACAAGCTTCGCCTCCTATTACCAATCTGGTTTTTTTTATTTTAAGGAATCAATTTGCTCCCGTTAAACTTTTAAAAAAAATGCAGACTTAATTGTCGATTTCAAGTTTATGTATACTCTTGTCTGTCAAAAGTCAACATGGTTATCATCATCACGTGAATTGCCAAGACAAAAAACGCAATTCGATTACATTTTTTCTCCTGGAAGTAGTGTTGGTATTCCTGATGCGGTCGCTGCTGTTGATTCCTCACCTGCAGGAGTGGAAATTTCCTGACTGGGTAGATGCAGTCGGAAGGTTTTGCTGATGAGGCTTGGAATTTATCAGGGGCCTGCTGCAGTGGACAACTATTCAATATGAAGAAAAAGGGAGAGGTTGTGTGTGTGTGTGGGGGGGGGGGGGGGGGGGGGGGGCGAGCGAAGGGATAGCTTGTTAATGATAATAATTCTTGTGTTTGATGCTATGTCTTCATGTCAGGAGGATGTCTCAAAGCTCTTTGTAGAATTTATTGTAAAGTGTGCATACACTGACTGTGTATTTTGTGAGTTTGGTGTTGGATGGAAGTCAGATTAACGTGTTAAATTTTTGACGGTGCATTTGTGTAAGATTTTAACATTTGCCCGCAACATTTGCAGAGTGGTGGGGTGAAGGTGCTGTGTTAGATGGACAGCAGTCGTTCTTCTCCAGTACTTCACCTGTTGTACTGAAAGTCACAGCTTCCTGATCACTGAACCATCAGGCACATCACTGCTTGGAGAGGATCTTCTTCAGCCCCCGCATGAGGTTGTGGGGACTGGGTGACGGTGGGGGGGGAGTGGGAGGGTTACGAACAGCGTAAACCAAGGTGTGAAATCTCAATTGCCAATGCTGCACCCAACAGGGAAGCCATTTTACTGTTTATCTCCCACTTTTGACTCTTCGTAGGATAGTGGTGATGTTGATGGGGAGATAGTTGACTGCTCACTGTTACTTTTTTTCAATTTCTTTCAAGTCCTTTTTTATTTTAATAGTCCCCCATCCTCAATCTTCTCTTCAAATGTGAAGTGTGAGGAGGTCATGGACTTCTTCTCCTCCAAAATCCACAATATCTGCCAGGCTGCCTCATCCTCCTGCCTCTCATCGCCCACCACCACCACTCCCATTCCGGCCCCCTCACCCTCCCCGTCTTTAGCTTCTACCACGACCCCGTTCCTACAATCCTTCTTCCCCATCTCTCCTTCCTCCCTCTCATCCCCCATCACCGCAATGAAGCCCACCACCTGCTGCCTCGACCCCCTTCCCATCAACTTACTGGTCACCCAGCACCCCCTCCTCTGCCCACTGCTGGCTGACATCATCAACCAGTCCCTCTCCACAGGATCAGTCTCTTTCCCCCCTCAAAACTGCTGTCATCACCCTCCTCCTCCTCCTCCTCAAAAAACCTAACGTAAATCCCTCTAACCCTAGCCACTACACCCCATTTCTAAGCTGCCCTTCCTTTCCATAGCACTTGAACGCGTTGTTGCCAAGCAACTTTACGCCCACCTCTCCTCCCACTCCCCTTTCCTCCTCCGGTTCTGGTCACCTCCTTGTCCCTCAAATCCTCCGCGCCACCCATGGCGACCGTGCCTTCAGCCACTACCCCCCGAGGCTCTGGAACTCCCTTCCTCACTCCCTTCGCCGCGCCCCCTCTCTTCCCAGTTTCAAGTGTTGGCTAAAGGCCATTCTGTTCGACAGCGCCTTTGGTCATCTTTTTTCCCATGGCTTGGGCCCGGGATCAGTTATTGTGAAGCGCTCTGAAATGCCATCCGGCGTGGAGGGCGCTATATAAATCGAAGTTGTTGTTGTCATAGCTCAGTGGTTAGAGCACTCACCTTACAAGCGTGAGACCTATGTTCGAATCCAGGCAGATCAGGGCGAAACCTTGGGCAAGTTTCCTTATTCCACACACCTAATAATAATCCCTCCTATTTTTTAAAAAAATTGGTCATTTCAATCCACGACTGTTTGTGGGACACTGCTGTGCGCAATTGGCTGCCATGTTTCGCCCACAAATATACAGTCAATTCACTTTACAGTATAATCTGTGAAGTGCTTTGAGATGTCTAAGCGCTCTGAGAAGCCATCCGGTGTGGAGAGTGCTATATAAATTGAAGTTGTTGTTGTTGTCTAGAAGACGTGAAAAGCGCTATATCAAATGCAAGGATTATTATTATATTTGTATGTATCTATATATGTGTGTGTGTGTTCCTGTAACTGTATTGTGCGTGCGTGCACAATACAGTTTGTGTGCGTGCATCTCTCTCTGCCTGTGTGTCTCTCTGCCTCTGGTTGCTCTGTGTATGTGCCTATATGTGTTTTCTCTCTTGCCTTTATGTTTTTTTCATTCTCGCTGCTGGTTTGTGTATGTGTCCACATCCTTCTTATTGACTGTCAGGTGTAGGTCTAATGCATGTTGAGGGAGATGACATGAGTTAAGCCAGTCTTCACGACTGGACTGTTTGTTCTTTAGGGATTGTTGGCAGTTTTCTAAGTGTTTGCACTCAGCATTTACAAGCAGAGAACCGGTGAGTTCTAGATGTCAATGATTGGAGCAAACATAAGGTGGGACATCCTCCGGACGTGGAAAGTGCTTTACAAATATAATTTTTTATTATATTGCGTGTTCTCTGATGGCTATATACCTCACAACCTCTCAGGATGCCCAGGTCTCTATAGCGTTATCGATAATGTTACCAATCATGCCATTCCCAAGTGTTGCTTCCTGATGTAATACAAAAACATCTTTAAAAAAGTAACTTGTTGTCTAGTGTAGTGACTGTGCATTCGCAGCCATTCATACAGCAGCCAAATTCTCCACAGCAAGTTGATACAAACATCCATGAAGGTAATGACTTATTTATCAGGGGATTTATCAGAATCCTAGAAGAATCTCACTTCTCTTTTTGAACCGGGCCATAGAATCTTTCATGTCCATCTGAACATACAGGCGGGACCTCAGTTAACATCTCTTTTGGATGGCATCTTCTCCAGTGCTACACTGGGGGAGTTAGCCCAGATAGAGGTAAGCCCAGTGTTAGCCCATATAGAGTTCAAGGTCCTGACATAGAGGCTTGAGCCTACAACTTCCTGACATAGTGAGTTACGCAGAGCCAGAACGCCTGTCTCCACAAAGGGAATGATTGCCCTGGTACTGCCAGGATTCTAACATGAATTCCCTCATCTTCGAGGATTTTCTTTGAGGAGCAGAAAATCTGTTTGGAGCAAGATCCTTGTGTTGCCGTGGCCTTGTTTTTGTCTGCTCCTGGACTGATGTTAAGTGAGTGGCATGTGAGAAGTTGTAGGATTAGGTTTCTGCACAGGACTGTCAGGATTAATTAGTATACAGTTATGGAGGTCACTGGGGTCTAAGAAATGCTAGTTCATTAACACTATTAAAGGGCAACCTCAGTTGTAATGTAATGTCTTGGGTGCCAAAAATTAGACACCACGATATAATGGCTCTGCTAAACAAATGGCCACCAGAACTGCTTCTGACTTGTCAGGTTACAGCTACTGTCACTTCAAGGAAGCAGCGCGCAGGAAGTTACGTCAGTGGCATTGGACCCTAAAGGTGGGCATTTCCTAGTTGTCTTGTCAGAATCACAAGCTGGGTGTGCAGTGAATGGACAGCGTATCACAGGCCCTGCTGTCAGTGGCACAAGCGCTCAACCAGAAGGTTGGCTTGTACAGGGTGACCAAAAAGTTGTGGTATCTACTAGGGTATATTTAGATATTTCCGGGTTTTTTTATACTGCGCATGCGCGTGCATTTGGAGGCGCGCGCGCATATTTGGATTGCGTGCGCATTCGAGGGCATGCGCGCATTCAGAGGTGCAAGCGTATTCGGGGGTGCGCGCGCATTCAGAGGTACACGCGCATTCGGGGAAGTGCATGCATTCCGGTGTGCACCGCATTCGGATGTGCACGCGCATTCCGAGCTCCAGGCCCAGGAGGTTTGTAATGTCGGCGATAAGGTAAGTTGAAAAAGTTTGCATTATACCGATAATACCGATAGATTGCCAGAAACGATATACCAATATTTACGATATACCGATATATTTTTTTATACTGAATTTTTCGATGTATCAATATATTTTGAATTCCGATATCGGCATATCGATATGAAAAATAATATTGGTATAACCGATATATCGCCGGACACTAATATCTACCCTATAATCTAAAAAAAAGATAATCCTTGTATTTGAGATACCACCTTATATCTTCTATACGTCTCAAAGCGCCTCACAGAATATACTGTAAAGTGAATTGACCATATATTGTGGGTGAAACGTGACAGCCATTTGCGCGCAGCAGCGAACCACAAACAGTCGTAGATTGAAGTGACCAATTGCTATTTTATGTTTTGGAAGGCAGTATTACTCTGGAAAAGTGATCTACCAAATGACCAACAACCATGTTCATAGCTGCCAACCTTTTTTTAACAAAAAACGTACTCCTGAAAGCTATAAACAGTATTTTGTGGTTAAAAAAAAGTATTTTCCCCAGAACCTACCGATACTTAACAAAAAAATTATAGCGCGAAAAGATGCCAAGTAAAATGGGACTTCAAAACCCCTTGTTAAGCAAAAATTACGTTAAGAGGGAGGTCCCTACTGTTTTTCCGTATATGAGAAAAATCGTTCCCAGTAATGCCTTGCGCCTAGCCTAGCGCTAACATTTACATTGTACCAGCGACGGCAGAAGGTAGGTAGCACTGCTATTGAAGGCAGGGAGAAAGAGTTAAAGAGACTGAGCCACAGAGAGACAGAGAGAGACTGTGAGTGATATTGTGACAGCGAGAGACTCAAACAGAGAGAGAGACACAGAAAGAGAGAGACAGAGAGAGAGAAAGAGAGAGCGCGACCGAGACAGACAGAGAGAGGAAAAGAAGCATGGAAAGAGAGAGAGAGAGAAAGAGACACAAAGAGAGAGAGAGAGAGACACACACAGAGGGAGACTGAGACAGAGAAAAGGAGAGACAGACAGACAGAGCATGGAATTTTCAAAATTCGGATTTTCCAAAAAATGTATTTTAACAAGAAAAATCATACTGCTGTATTTACTGCAATTTATCGTACTAAATATGGCAAAAACGTACTGGTTGGCAGCTCTGCATGTTCCTCTTACTGCTAGGATGTGGATGAAGGAAACATATGCAAAATTTTGCTCTGCCGGGAAACAAACCTAGGTCTCACGTAGGGTCCGTCGATATGGAAATTTTCCGATTTAGATATATTGATGGGCTCATATCGAGATATACCGAAATATCGATATTTTCGGGGGTTTTGTACTGCGCATGTGCGTGCTGCGCGCGTATTCGGGGCCTATCTCCTCAGGAGGTAAATATTTTTCTCTCTCTGTGTCTCTCACACTCACTCTCTCCATCTCTGTGTTTTTCTGTCTGTGTCTCTCTCCTCTCTCCTCTCTCACATCCCCCCCATCTCTATCTATCTGTATATTATCACATCCACCCCGTCTCTCCCCCCCCCCGCCGTCTCTCTCCCCCCCCCCCCACCCCTTGCATACCTGTATATTGTATTCGAGGACTATGAATACATTATGGCGGCTTTGCACCTCGGTCTGTGCACTGTGTATAGAGATGAGCATTCTGGGTCTTGCAGTTCAGTGCGTGTGTATCCCGATTTTTTCCCTCGATATATTAACTTTTTTGATATATTGATATTTTTGAAATGCCTATATCGGCGTATCGATATGAAAATTATATTGGGTTTTAGCGATATATCGATATTTCGCCGGATAGTCTCACGCTTGCGAGGCTTTAACTACTGAGCTACAGGACTCGTGACCAGCACTGCAGGATATCATTATTTCTTTAAGACTTAGTATACATTAATAATAATCCTTGCATTTGATATAGAGCTTTTCACATCTTATCGACGTCTCAAAGCGCTTCACATAATATACTGTAAAATGAATTGACTATATATTTGTGGGCGAAACGCGGCAGCCAATTGCACACAGCAGTGTCCCACAAACAGTCGTGGATCGAAAATGAGCAATATTTATTGTTGTGTTTTTTTGGGGACGGATTATTTTTAGGCGTGTGGAGTAAGGAAACTTACCCAAGATTTCGCCCTGATCTGCCTGGATTTGAACACAGGTCTCATGCTTGTAAGGCGAGTGCTCTAATCACTGAGCTACAGGAGCTCCACATTGTAATGGTACCACTACTTTTTGGTCACCCTGTATACAAAATTCAGCTGAGGCTCACAATTAAAATCACACTCTGCTGGAAGATACTTTTTTATGGCTAGTCAAGCGTGGACAGGATCAGACTTAGCCATAATGTCGTAAGGTCAAATAACTTGCTGACCCTTTCTTTCTCAACTTAGACAATAGGTATGGCAACTTAGGTGACGGTCGGCTGTGGTGTTATTTGAGGTATGGTATATGTGTGGGTGAAACCTGTTCCCAGCAGGTTGAAACCTTGGGGTCACATCACATCAGCCACGATATCTGTGGGTGAATTTTCTGTTCTCTCTCACACTTCTCTCTTCCCCCCCCCCACCCCCGCAGACTTTGTCATAATGTTTTGCTAGTACCCTTGATTGAATTTGCCTTCCTTGAGGATTTCAGTCCTGATTCCTGGCATTATAATACAATAATACAATAATAATAATCCTTACATTTGATATAGTGCTTTATTACATTGAAGCTTCTCGAAGCACTTCACAAAGTTTTCTTTGAAGTGTAGTGAATTCGTAATTTTACAATCAGTCTCACAGACAACCATGAAGTGAGAGAGCAACTTTATCTGGGGGATTATTGACCAAGTATTGGGAGAAACTCTTCTTTTTGAATAGTGCTATGGGGTCTTTAAATCCACCTGAACAGTGACTTTGCGTTCACATCACATTTGTAGGACGATAATGCAGTGCTTCCCCTCAACAATGCACTGAAGTGACAGTCAGGACAATCAGATCAAACAGCAACTAAGACAAAATTACATTCATGTCAGGAGGACATCCCAAGGCAGACGATATTTCGGATCCGAACTGGGGGGGTCAGAATTGGGAAAGGTGGAGGGCAGGTGGGGGAAGAGGGTTGATTGAAATCAGGGTCAAAGAGGAGGGTCATGAGGTGGGTCTTGAAGGAGGTAAGGGATGGGGCGAGGTAGAGGGACTGCGGGATGAAGTTTCAGCGGATGGAAATAGAGCGTCTGAAGGCTTGTCAATGGTGAGGCAGGCAAGGCGGGGGATTTGGGTGCAGAAAAGGCGCTCTGAGACGCCATCCAGCGTGGAGGGCACTATATAAATCAAAGTTGTTGTTGTTGTTGTAGGCATTGTCTTATGATTAATCCATGAAAAACGGTTGTTGGTCCCACTTCTTTGTCATCAGGTCACTCTCGATGTCACTTCCTGAGCACACCACTGACGATTACTTCCTCTGTGTGTGCACTATGTTGGATAAGATGCTACTTTCATTCCCTCCTTTAGTGTGTGATGTCAGCATAGGAAGCAATGTCAGTGACTCTTCCTGCACAAGGACTCAACAACATCAGCAGTCGCATCATGATCTAGAAGGCTTGAAGTGTTTAGCACTGGATAGTCAGTGCCATATAGCAAGTGTCCTGTGTCCAGGGTAGTGCAGGCCACATTACACCTGCGCTGTGAGAAGACACTTGCCAAATCAGGTATCAGTCAATTCACTTAACAGTAGGGCCCGTCGATATTGAAAATTTCTGATATCGATATATCGGTTTGCCCATATCGACATATACCGATATATCGATATCGCGTTTTTTTTTGTCCTGCGCTTGCGCACGCATTCCGGTGTGCGTGCACATTCAGATATCGACAAGGTAAATTGAAAAAGTCTGCATCATACCGATATATACCGATATATCGATATATCGCTGGACATGATATACCGATATTTGAGATATATCAATTTTTTTTACATATCGAATTTTTCGTTATATTGATATATTTTAAATTCCGATATCGGCATATCAATATGAAAATTATATCGATATAACCGATATATCGCCGGACCCTACTTTACAGTATATTCTGTGAAGCGCTTTGAGACGTCTAGAAGATGTCTAGAAGATGTCTCAAATATAAGGATTATTATTATTATAAACCAGGGTGGATTCTAATAGCACAATCATGTACAAACAGCCGTATGTAAGTGTCACAGACTGAGTTTTTCTGTCTCCCACCCACCTAGCCACAAACTGAGTCATAATCACTTGATCATACACACTAGTACAATCTCAGCTCAGGGCTGCCAGGCTTTAAATGAATGCATCATAATTAAAGTCTGTCATGCTTGCACCCTCCCCCTGATGGCTCAATGAGTTTATCAGCGAGTGTTTGTGCCACAGACTGGGGAAGGCTCCTGGGTTTGATTTGTCACCATCCAAGAGCCTCTGAGTCTCTGTCTGCCACCATGTGTGGGGGTCAATATCTGCCATCACCACGTAGGTGGGAGGGTATGTCACTGTCTGCTGTCACCAATGTGTGGGAGTGTATCAGTGTCTGCCATCATTGTGTAGTGAATTTCAGTGTCTGCCGTCATGCGTGGAGGTGGGGAGGATCTGTGTTTTTAACTGATGGCACTGGTGTGAGGCTTTGGATTATTTCTTCATTGTCCTGCTAAGTGGGTGGGGTGAGGATGGGGGCGGGGGTGTGGGAGTGGATTGGGGGGGAAGGTGAAGTCTATTCAACAAATGTTTATTGCACAAAGGAAGGAGGCCATTAAATAACATCAGGAAGTGGAGCACGCAGTCTGCAGTGAATGAACACGCTGCCCCTGCAGTTACCTTGCCCTCTAATGTCCCAGAATGAAATTGATCTGCTCTAAGCTGATTTCATTACTCCTGTGCATTGAGCGATGATCCACTGAAAATCCCTCTCCCGATGAAAGGGAAAACCTGATTCCAGAATCTTGCAGGTTCCCCTCCAATTCTTACCAATCTCCTGAACAGCTTCTGTGTCATGAGCTCTGTCAGATTCCTACCGCCTGGTTGAATCTAATAGAATTCCTTCAGAACGGTTTCAAAATCCTCTGGGAATTCAGGCTTGGCAGGGATGTCCTGGCTTAATGGAATGTTACTACTGCAGAATCGTGATCTGATCCGGGCAATGCTTCATTCATCCACATTGTTGCTCAGCCTCATTGTTGCTACTGTAGTTAATACAGTAATGGTACACTCATACCTGCCTGCTTGTAAACAAGTTATTGTTTGCTCTCTCCTGCTCATGCAGTATATTTTGTGGTGAAGCGCAGCAGCCAATTGCACACAGAGGTGCCCCATTAACAGTCGTGGATTGAATAACCACATTTGTGGAGTCCTGTAGCTCAGTGGTTGGAGCACTTGCAAGAGATCTGGTTTGGATTCCCAGCAGCGCGAAATGTTGGGCAAGTTTCCTTACTCCACACTTCTCTGTTTACCTAGCAGTAAGTAGGAACCCAGTTGTTAGTCAATCGCTTTTCTAGGGGTAATAATTCCTTTCAAAATATTAATAATACAGTACATGGGTCACTTTAATACGCGACTGTTTGTGGGACACTGCTGCCCACAATTGGCTGCCGCATTTCACCCATAATATACACAATCAATTCACTTTACAGTATATTCTGTGATGCGCTTTGAGACATCTCGAAGATGTGACAAACGTTATATCAAATGCAAGGATTTTTTTTGGTGTGGGAGAGATTATTCCCCCTTTAAAGTCATCCACCAATCAATGAACAACCAACTTCCTATTTACTGCTAGGTAAACGGAGACATGCAGAGTAAGGAAACTTGCATTGAAACATACATTGCCTAAGGTTTCGTCCAGCCCAGGAATCAAAGGATCTGGGTCCTTTGACCTGAGCACGTTGACCCATATGTGGAGTCTGGTGTTTCCTACAGATTGTAAGCCTGTGTGTCCAGTATGGTGTTTGAATTCCTTATCAACTGTACAATGCCTACTGTTTGTAAATGGTTGTGTCAGGTCCTGGAGATTTACAATATTGTTGTTTGATGAGTGAAGATAAAACGTGGTTCACCATATTTTTAAGACCAGCACAGGGCACTCTGCATCACTGCACCTCTGGTAGTGAAATGAGAGCTGAGACTGTCAGAGGAGCATTAATTCTCTCTGCCAGTGCTTGAGTGGTGCTGATCTGAAAGCCAAATTATATATTCATCAGCAGTCACACAAATAAATCAATAAACCCCATCAGACCAGAAATATTCCATCGACTCCCTTAGTCCTGTACCAAATCTTTAGCTGCAACCATAAAGCAGTCACAAGTTGCACAATCCCATTGTAATCCCCCACAGAATATTCTTGCTCAGTCCAGTCTCCTTCCTCCATTCTCCCTCGCTATCTCTCCTCCACCCTCACTCCCCATCCCTCCTCCACCCTCACTGTGTAACCCTGATGGTTTTGAGGCCTTTAATCTGATGCAGTCCATGAAGGTGCTCCTATCACCAGAGATGTTGTAGACATCTGTTTATAAATTTATATGTTTATATTGAGTGTGTGATGTTGAAGGGGTACTGATATGCTCTCTTTACAAGGTGAGCATTTCTGTCTGAATTGCGATGCTCAGAAAATGTGCAGACATTTGTATTGGACACTCGTAATTTATGGTTGTGGACAGCACCTATGTGTGGATATGCGCACCAACAGTTGAATCCCTAGTCCCAGACGAATATGTGTCTGAAATTTAAATCTCGGTCATTAGGCTGGATTAATAGGCAGTCAAAAATTGGAGTATTTGGGAAGTGAAAAGGAACATGAGAATAGAATCTAAACTGAGGGCGTGGAGAGTCAGCCAGGCTTCCAGATTCTGGTGAAGCAATGAGTCTGACTCTCGTCAGGCATCAATCCAGCTGCTGCTGCTGGATGCTGACCTGCTCTGTACTGTGATGAAAGAATTTTAGATAGAGAGAGAGAGAGAGAGAGAGAGACAGTCTCTCTAGTTTAGTGGTTAGAGCACTCATCTTGCAAGCGAGAGACCTGGATTTGTTTCCCGGCAGGGCAAAACCATGGGCAAGTTTCCTTACTCCGCACGCCTGATAATAATCCCTCAAGAAAAAAAACAATAATGAATTGGTCACTTCAATCCATGACTATTCATGGGACACTGCTGTGCACAATTGGCTGCCGCATTTCACCCACAAATATACAGTCAATTAGCTTTACAGTATATTCTGTGAAGCATTTTGCGATGTCTAAAAGATGTGAAAAGCGCTATATCAAATGCAAGGATTATTATTTTTTACTAGAGAGGGGGGAGATCAAAAATATATTCCATAAATGATAAAAAAAATTCAGTCTGGTAATTAGCACCCCACCACCCCGTTTTCAGTCACAAAAATAATTACCTCCATGAAACCCACCACGTGTTCATTGGACCCCATCCCCACCCCCCTCCTCCGCACCCAGCTCCATTTGTTAGCCCCGCTCATTTCTGACTCCATTAACCTTTCCCTCTCCTCAGGCACCGTCCCTACCTCCCTTAAAACAGCCACCATCACCCCTATCCTGAAGAAACCCTCCCTTGATGCGTCGCAACCAACAAGTTATCGACCCATCTCCAACCTCCCGTTTTTATCCAAGGTCCTTGAAAGAGTGGTTGCCTCCCAGCTCCGCTCTTTCCTTTCAACTCATTCACTCTTTGAACCCCTCCAATCAGGTTTCCGCCCAATTCATAGCACAGAAACTGCCCTGGTTAAGGTTACAAATGACATCCTAACCGCCTGTGACCAGGGCTCCCTCTGCCTCCTCGTCCTCCTTGACCTGTCTGCTGCGTTCGACGCAGTCGATCACACCATCTTCCTCCAACGTCTTACCTCCCACCTCAACTTTCAAGGCACAGTCCTTGACTGGTTCTATTCCTATTTGACCCACCATTTACACTTTGTTTCTTCCAACGGTTTTTCTTCAAACCCCCACACAGTTTCTCACGGCATCCCTCAGGGCTCTGTCCTCGGCCCCCTCCTTTTCACTCTTTACATGCTCCCTCTGGGCGATGTCATCCGCAAACATGGGGTAAATTTCCACATGTATGCGGACGACATCCAACTGTACCTTTCTGCCTCATCCCTCAACCCCCAGACCATCGATGTTCTGACAGCATGTCTGTCCGACATCGAGTCCTGGACGAGAGACAACTTCTTGCAATTGAACGTGAGTAAGATCGAGGCCCTCCTGATTGGCTCAAGCCAGCGCCTCCGCACATCGGGCGCTGCCAGCCTCAACATCCAAGGTTGCACTCTCCACCTCACAAAGCCAATCAGGAACCTCGTCATCATGTTCGATCAAAAACTTTCCTTCCTCCCCCACATTCGTACCTTGACCGGCACCGTTTATTTCCACCTGCGCAACATTGCCAGGCTCCGCAACTATCTTACCCCCCACGCTGCCGAAACACTCGTGCACGCGTACATCACCTCAAGGCTGGACTATGGAAACTCTCTCCTCGTCGGCCTCCCCAGCTCCTCCATTCACAGGCTGCAGGTCATTCAAAACTCTGCAGCCCGTGTACTATCCCGCACCCGCCTCCGCAACCACATAACCCCCACCCTCGCCCATCTCCACTGGCTCCCCATCCTCCAGAGGATCGAGTTCAAGATCCTCGTCCTCACCTACAAGGCCTTACACGGCCTTGCACCCGCCCTATTTAACCGATTTACTTTTCCCCCTACAAGCCCATCCGGACCCTCCGTTCAGCAGGACTTGGCCTGCTCCAAGCCCCCCGCCCGAACCGCCCCACCATCGGAGGCCGGGCCTTCAGTTTCTCCGCTCCCACCCTATGGAATGCCATCCCTCAATCCCTCCGTCTCGTTTCTTCCCTTTCCTCTTTCAAGGCCGGTTTGAAGACTTTCCTCTTCGACTGTGCCTTTTGTTCCCCCCCGAACTCTTCGACCTCCCCTCCGTGTTTCACCCCTTCCCAAACACTCCCCTCCCAGCTCGGGTCACACGCCTCCTGTGCAGCGCCTTGGGACGTCCTCCCGACGTGAAAGGTGCTCTATAAATGTAATTTGTTGTTGTTGTTGTAGCAACTTATTTCAGGTGTGAGCAACTCCCTTCTTAGTTCCCCTCTACCCCCGATGTCTCATACTAATAATAATCTTTGTATTTGATATAATGCTTTTCACATCTGGTGAACATCTCAAAGAGCTTCACGTCTCATCTCCGGTGCTGGTCAGCAGCACGTAAGAGAGAGCATGATGTGGACAGCATGTACAGAAACAACAAGACAGAAGTCTTAAAATTTCTCGTGGGTTTAGCCTAAGCTCAATATGTTAAAAATGTATTGTTGCCCATAGTTTTAGAGAATTCTTGAAATTGAGTTTTACTTTTCAAGCTGCAGTTACTGGCTTCTAGACTTAAGACTGAATTGAAGAAACTTGGATCTTGAATTACAAGACGATGATCTTCGGTTTAAACCTTTGGGGAATTTGCAAGCCTCAGATTGGCACCTTGGACGATGCTCAAGTAAGCAGAGAAGTTGAAGCATTAATGTGAACCATCAAAGTGCCCTTTGCTCAGGTTATTGAACACTGGGGCGGATTTAATAGTTGGAGGTTGCACGTCATTTGAAAACTCACATCAATTATTAATTTTTTTCCATGTGTTGATATTTACACTTTACCAACTGCGTTACTGGCTTGTGTTGCAGAATGCAGCAAGTTGCATGAACCATTCTCGTTAGTACCTATCGCAGTTGGGTAGAGACTGGTTGAACTCCCTGGGAGACCACACCACACATTACTTTAGCTGTGGAGCAAAATACTACAGACGTCCATCTTACATCGAGCTCTAAAAATAGTGATCTTTTCATTTAGGATTTATTCTATTTCCACAGTGGTGTCAGTCTGAGCAGTTATTCACATCAGAATGACGGAGGGAAAGATTTGTGGTTGTTTGTGGGACATTGTTGTGTGCAAATTGACTTACCTACAAGAAAGTACACAATTACTACACTTTACACCAGTGTATTCTTTGAAACATCCTCCCGACATGAAAGGTGCTTTACAAAATGCAAGAATTATTCTTAATACAACAACAACTTCAATTTATATAGCGCCCTCCACGCCAGATGGCGTCTCAGAGCGCTTGAAATACTGCATGTAAATGGTTTTGGGAGCTAATTGTACAATTCTGATCACAGATGTATTTAACACAGTGAGTTAAACAGCAACGATATGAATGTTCGTAAATTTGCTTCTATGTAGTTCTGTGTCTAAAATGTCTACGCATTTTCCTTCCCTTCTACAACAACAACAACAAAATTACATTTATAGAGCGTCGGGAGGACGTCTCAAGGCGCTGAACAATCAGGTCAGGACCTGAGCCGGGGGTGGGGGTGGGGGGGGGGGGGGGGGGGGGGGTACATTGAAAGTCAGGTTACTGTGAGTTTTTGTTAAAAAAAGTAACTATTGCACGCTAAATCGCTTTCCTGGTGCGACTCTGTTGCAAGATACTTTTGGGTCCAATTTGTAAACAACAACAAAATTACATTTATAGAGCTCCTTTCACATCGGGAGGATGTCCGAAAGCGCTGAACAGTTAGGTCGGGACCCGAGCAGGGGGGAAAGGGTCTGGGTAGGGGCGGGGGGAAGGAGAGTAGGAAAGGGGTTAGAGTTAGGAGGGCAGCAGAAAATACGGTCGAAGAGGAGGGTCTTGAGACCGGCCTTGAAATAGGAAAAGGCGAGGCGAAGGGATTGCGGGAAGGAGTTCCAGAGTGTTGCATTTATTCACTTCACTTTACAGCACGACCGGTGAAGCACTTTGGGAAGTCCCCCTGATGTGGAAGGCACTACATCAAATGTAAGCCTTATTATTACAATAAAATTTAAATTAAAAGCGTTTCAAGATGTTTATCTAAATGTGGAAGGTGCTACTAAGCAAGATATTAGTAATAGGATTTGCTGGGTAGATGTCGGGCAGTACTGAGTTGAAACCTAGGCTTCAGCAGCACAGTAATTGGGACAACTGTGCTCTGCACTCCCCAAGGTAGTGTTGTGTTGAAGCTATGCACTGTCTCTTCCACCGATCTGGCTTTGCTCACTCTATTGTACAAAGTAAGGCCCTGGAATTCCCTGCTCCACCTGCTGTCATCTAGTTCTAAAGATCTGCATCAGAAGAATCCTATCAACCTGCGCTTTTCTCTCTTCCCATTTCCACCCACATTCGTTGTAAAGTTGTTTTGAAAGGTTTCTTGAAGTGTAGCAACTGTTAGCGCTTAAAGAATTAATAAGGTGCAATTATTGTACAATCCCCTCAACACAACAACTTGCATTTATATAGCACCCCTCATGCAGGGCAGCATCCCAGAGCATGACGCTGAGTCAGGGGGTGGTAACCGTAGACATGGTCAAACAGGAAGGTCTTCAGGCGTGATACACGGAAGGAAGAGGCAAGGCAGAGGGATAGAGGAAGAATGTTCCAGAGGTTCGGGGTTTGTGGCTGAAAGTGCAGCTTTGCTGATTTGCTCACAAAGTCAGCTTTTCTTTATATAAATATATGTTATAACGATGTACTTTACCCAGGGATCCCACCCCAAACCTGATACCCTCAGGCACATTAAACTGCTCTTGTACTAATCTGGATGGATATTGGGGTTAAATCAGGTACAAGTCAACGTTGGTTTCTGTGGTTTGACTGGGAGATGTTACACTGAGTTTCAGTGTGGCTATTGAATAATAGTACGATTTGTTATGGGAAGATGCCAGCGGCAGAAAGGGGTTGAGGGGCAAAGTATCATGGTGATTTTGCACCTTACATAAGGGCTGAAGCACTGCATGCCGGGATTTGATGGGGCATAATGTAATTGGTCCTTTTCCCATTAGAAACAGTGGTCCTGGCTGGATAAGCTGTCCCATTACATGTGACCAAGGTCTGGCATCATGGATCGTCTTTCAGTATTGTCATGGTAACGGTGATGCAGACAGCTCATAACAGCCTGCCTTGTCAGATCACATATATCAAAGCAGTCCTAACAAGAGCGATGCAATCTGGACAGCCTGTGCTATCGGTCAGTGATTTAGATTGAAACTGGGCAGATTACTAAGCGTTAATCTGACCCATTTTTTCTTTTCCTGGCATTGTTCAGTCAGTCCGAGACATTTCCGCACAGTATGGGTGTATGTGCGTGTGTGTGCGTGCATATACGTGTGTGCATGTGTATATATTTGTATACTTATGTACGTGTGTGTGTGTGTGCCTAGTCTTCTGCAGGTGAAGCCTCTTTGTCTTGACCCCCCCGGACCAGCCAACACAATTGAAAGTGAGCACCTGTCAAAACAGAAAGGATCAGGCAGTTAAATAAAATGGTGCAGTCTATTTCTACATTTTCTACACAATTGTCCTCCGGGGACAAAAGGGGGTGGTCAGCGGGGTCTCCTTGGAGCTGAGCTGGTGACGTACTTGGCAACAGATTGCCAGAATCGAGTTGTCCTCTGTGGCAGTCTCGGTAGGTCCAGTCCCTGAGTCCAGTAGATACTCCAGAACAATACTGATGACAGTACAGCCAGCCTGGATCATTGGAAGGCCATGGAGTGGCAGACTAGTCGTAGGGAGGCAGGGATTCTTCCCACTCAGCTCCGGTTGACCCTGCAAACCAAAGCCCCAATCAGTAGGGTGATCTTATGTGGGGAAGAAACAGGAATCTTGTCAGACAGTACTTTGAATGACAGGCTATGCAGTTTTAGCTGGTTGAATTTCAGCAGTACTCCAATGCACACTGGGGCCCTCAAGCCTTGGTTCTTGCCAACATACTACACCTAATACTCACTGAAGCTGGTATGTTGCCCAGTAAAGCAGGGTATTGGTGCACCGATGATGGGTTTCCTTGTGTAGCAGGGCGGGGCATGAGGTCACAGGAGTTGGCAATCCACCTGTCTGAGCTGGGGAGTTCAGCCTATTCTCTGCAGGATAAAGAGACAGCACAATGGTAAGGTGAGGGAGCCAAGGGAACGTGCACCCTCAAAACCCAACCAACATTCAAATACTCGCCCACTTTATCTTCCCTCTATTCTTGTCTATTGAGAGGAATGTCTTCCTCTTTGACCGTGGCTACAGTCACCTCCCCCCAACTCAGCATTGTGCTCCACCTTTGTCAAGCACTCTATCCTACATGAGGGGCGCTATATTAATGCAAACTGTTGTTGATATTCCTTTGGTTTTATTAAAATGATGCTCTGTGATGCAAAATGCAACATTCTGTGTGTGACACAGAGACCTGAAGAGCTCGAAGTGCTCCCTGAAACCAAGCTCTGACCTGATTCCATGCTCCCAAGTTGTAGTAATAATAATAATCCTTCCATTTGATATAGCGCTTTTCACGTCTTCTGGGTGTCTCAAAGTGCTTCACAGAATATACTGTAAAGTGAATTGACTGTATATATGTGGGCAAAACACAGCAGCCAATTACGCATAGCAGTGTCTCACCAAACCAAACAGAATATAGGAAGTGCAGGAGAGAACTCGAAGAGGAAATTAGAGGGGCAAAAAGACTGTACGAGCAACGATTATTGGGTAACATGAAAGGGAACCCTAAGGTATCTTACAAACATTAAGGTAGATAAGTCACCTGGTCCGGATGGGATGCATCCTAGGTTACTAAGGGAAGTACGGGTGTAAATAGCACAGGCTCTGGCCACAATCTTTCAATCTTCCTTGGACACAGGGGTGGTGCCAGATGACTGGAAGGTTGCTAATGTTACTCCCCTGTACAAAAAGGGGCAGAACTGGGAAGTACAGGCCAGTTAGTCTAACATTAGTAGTGGGCAAACTTCTAGAGACTATCTTATAATCAGGGATAAGATAGATCTTCACTTAGAAAGATATAGGCTAATAAAGGACAGCCAGCATGGATTTGTTGAAGGCAAATCTTGCTTGACAAATCTGATAAGAGTTTTTTGATGAGGTAATGGAATGGGTGGATGAGGGTAGTACAGTTCATGTAGTTTATATGGACTTTCAAAAGGCATTTGAGAAAGTGCCACATAAAAGACTTATAAGGAAAATAGAAGCCCACGGTGTTAAAGGGACAGTGGTAGCATGGATTCAGAACTGGCTAGGAAACAGAAAGTAGAGAGTTGTGGTGAATGACTGTTTTTCTGACTGGAGGGAAGTGTACAGTGGTGTCCCCCAGGGATCGATATTGGGACCACTGCTCTTTTTAATTTATATTAATGATCTGGACTTGGGTATAGGGAGTACCATTTCCAAGTTTGCAGATGACACAAAGTTAGGAAAAATAGTAAATAGTGAGGAGAATAGTAGCCATCTGCAAGAAGATATAGACCGAATGGTAAAATGGGCAGACACATGGCAGATTAAATTTAATGTGGAGAAATGTGAGGTGATGCATTTTGGGAGGAGAAATGAGGGGAGGCAGTATAGGTTAGAAAGTACAATTTTAAGAGGTGTGAACTAGGGTCCGTCGATATGGAAATTTTCCGATTTAGATATATCGATGGGCTCATATCGAGATATATCGAAATATCGATATTTTCGTGTCTTTCGTGCTGCACATGCGCGCGCGGCACGCGCATTCGGGGCACGCGCGCGTTCTGGGTGCGCGCGCATTCTGGGTGCGCGCGCATTCTGGGTGCGCGTGCATTCCGGGTGCACGCGCATTCGGGGCCTATCTCCTTAGGAGGTAAATATCTTTCTCTCTCTGTGTCTCTCACTCTCTCCATCTCTGTGTTTTTCTGTCTGTGTCTCTCTCCTCTCTCACATCTCTATCTATCTGTATTATCACATCCACCCCGTCTCACCCCCCACCTCCGCTGCTGTCCCTCTATCGCACCCCCCACCCCCGTCGTCTCTCTCCCCCCCCCACCTCCTCCCAGCCGTCTCTTTCCCCTTCCCCACTACCCGCCGTCTCTCTCCCCCTCCCCACCCCCAGCCGTCTCTCCCCACCCCCCCCCCCTTGCATACCTGTATATTGTATTTGAGGACTATGAATACAATATGGCGGCTTTGCACCTCGGTCTGTGCATTGTGTATAGAGATGAGCATTCTGGGTCTTGTAGTTCAGTGTGCGCGCATTCCGATTTTTTACCTCGCTTCTCGATATATCGATATTTTTGAAATGCCTATATCGGCGTATCAATATGAAAATTATATCGGGTTTTAGCGATATATCGATATATCGCCGGACCCTAGTGTGAAGGAACAGAGCGACCTGGGGGGTTTGTGTAAGTGATTCTTTGAATGGTGGCAGGACAGGTAGACAAGGCTGTTAAAAAAGCATATGAGATTCTAGGCTTTATAGATAGGGGCATAGTGTACAAAAGTCAGTAAGTGCTGACTAACCTCCATAAAACTTTTGGCCTCAGCTAGAGTACTGTGTTCAATTCTGGTCACCACACTTTAGGAAGAATGTTAAGGCATTGGAAAGGGTGCAGAGGAGATTTACCAAGATGGTACCAGGAAAGAGGGACTTCAGTTATGAGTAGGGTCCGTCGATATGGAAATTTTCTGATATTGATATATCAGTGGGCTCATATCGATATATATCGACATCGCCAGGTTTTTTATACTGCACATGCGCGCGCATTCGGAGGTGCGCGTGCATTCCGATATGCGCGCGCATTCCATGCTCTAGGCCCAGGAGGTTGGCAATGCCGGCGACAATTTAAGTTGAAAAAGTTCGCTTTATCCCGATATATCGATATATCGCCAGACACGATATACCAATATTTGCGATATACCAATTTTTTTTATATCAAATTTTTCGATAAACCGATATATTTGAATTTCGAATATTGGCATATCGATATGAAAAATTATACCGATATAACTGATATATCGATATATCGCCAGACACTAGTTATGAGAAAAGGCTAGAGAGGCTATGTTTATACCCATTGGAGCGGAGAAGGTTACGAGGAGACTTAATAGAGGTTTTCAGGATCGATGTCACAGATTTAAAATAGTTTCCAAAAGAAGCAGAGGGGAGGTGAGGAGAAATGTTTTCACTCAGCGAGTTGTTCGAATCTGGAATGCATTACCTGAAAAGATGGTGGAGGCCGATTCAATAACAACTTTTAAAAGAGAGGCAGACGTTTATTTAGGGAGGACGGGTTTGCGCGGTTATGGGGAGAGAGCTGGGGAGTGGGATTGAATTGCTCTTTTCAAAGAGCCGGCACAGACTCGATGGGCCGAATGGCCTTCTTTTGTGCCGTAAGATTCTATGATTCTAAACAGTCATGAATTGAAACGACCAATTTATTATTTAAAAAAATTTGAGGGATTATTATTAGGCATGTGGAGTAAGGAAACTTGCCCAAGGTTTCACCCTGCCTGGAATTGAACCCAGGTCTCTTGCTTGTAAGGCGAGTGCTCTAACCACTGAGCTAAAGGCCAGGTACATGACATAGTACGGTGTGAGAATGAGTGCAGATTTAGCTTTTAATTTGGAATTAAACTGTAAGCCTTTTCCAGTTACAATCTGCCTTCAAGACAAAACCCAAATAAAAAACAGATGTGTGATTAACTGAGGTGCAAGAATAGATTCAGTATTTTTGCTACAGTGAGTTGTAAACGAGAGACAAAACACTGTAGGAAAGATACTGTTATGGCCACCGTAGTCGAGGTCAAAATCCACAGTAGCTAGTATTGCTGTCTTTCTCTCATTCTCTCCTATGCTTTTTTCCTCAAAGGACTAATAATACCAAAATATAAGATGCGTGGAGTTTTGGGATTCTGAGTTATTTAATTAGTCTACAGACTGTTCTCTTCACCATTGCTCTACTTATACCCTTGCTGAATTGACTCCAAAACCCCCAGAGGTTTGCGATTTCCCAAGTTTCACAGACTGTCACATTCCAAACATGAAACAATCTTGGCCTTCTGAACAACAACAACAACAATGAAATTACATTTATAGAGTGCCTTTCACATCAGGAGGACGTCCCAAGGCTCAGCTACTTCTTCATTCCCAAATATTCACCTATCCTTAATAGGATTCGCTTTCTCACCACCTTTTCCAGTAGGTTTAATATTTCTCACAGAAGTTGACAGAGCAGGAGACCATTCGGCCGCGTCTGCAGCGGCTCACACAGCAACCTGTACTTTCAATCCCACTACCATGCCCTATCTGCACATCGCTTGAAGCCTTGAATATTATTTTCACTGTACTTAGGAGTAGATATTAAACTGAGATCCTGTCTGCCCTGTTCTCCAGATAAACGTGAAAGAACTGATCACACTATTTGACAAGAGAAGGTTTCTTGGTGTCTTGGATGACAATCCAGGGGATTAACCTCACATACTTATTTCTTTGTAGATCCTCGCTCTGTGCAAATTGGCTGTCACTGCCATTGATCTTAATATATACTATGAAGCGATTTGGAATGCTTCAACGTTCTATAAAAGTACAACATTCTTTTGTGGACCAAATCGTTGACTCACTTGCCTTTCTCCATAGATGCTACCTGACCTGCTGAGTATCCCAGCGATTTCTGTTTTGTGTTTCAGATTTCCAGCATTTGCAGTATTTTGCGTTTTTGATTCTTTTCTTTCTTGTGGAAGGGGACCGTCACTCAACCCTCTCACCACAAGTGAGTCAGGGAGAAAACCATTTCACACATGGGAAGAAAAGGCTTTCCCTCTAGGCTTGACATCTAAAGTTTCCTCCTGAAGCAAGCTGCTATTTCCAGATTGTGTTTGTATCAAATTATTTGCAGACAAAATGAAGCATATTGGTGCGTCCGATCATTCAACAGAACAATTCTATTTGGACCTAGCCACTCGCTGTTTTCTCACGTCAAGAGTGGGAGAGGAGAGAGGGGAAATATTCCAGCACTCACTTGAATGAAATTAGCACTTGAAATATATTGGCGGGAGCAGAGAGAGGAGATTGGTCACTTGCCAGGAATGTGTCAAACTTATCGACTTCAGTTTATAAGGGAACACCCCTGAATTATTGTACACAATTGGTATGACTTATTTAAAGTAGTTATCTGTGCTGTGTTTGTGGGCGATCATTTACGTGATTTTTTTTGTAATTCTTGTGTGCCTCTGCTGTGACTCCCATGACACATTGGTTGAGTTCTGGGATGCTCCTGTTTTTATGTCATTGCTGTGAGTAATAATGGGCAATGTGTGTCAAAAGGCTGTCAATGTGTGCAACAGCTAGTTGGAACGAACGTTCCTAGTGTATATCTCCACATCCTCTGCAGGTGTAAGAAGTTGACTGGGGATGAGGTTTATGTAGCAGTGAATGAGCATGCAGGCTGATTCCTCCCATCCGCTGGATAAATGTGGAAGTAAGCAGACATATACAGTAAACCCCTGATAACTCATCACTCCAAAGGAAAAGGGCTCAGTGCCGAGATACAATACCAGATATGGTGAGGTAGACATATGTTTAATTATGTGATTAAATGTGGCTGGGATATTGACAGCATGGTGACTCAAATAATAGTGACATGTTAAGGCAGGGTCAAGTTCTCAGGAGTTTACTGTAGACCAGGGCATTTTGAAAGAGAGTAATCTAATTTTAGTTTTTCTTGGTCCAATGATAGATGCAGGAAAACCAGAGGACCTGAGCCCCTTTCGATAGAGAACAATACTGTTTAAAGAATAATAACAATTATTGCATTTGATATGGCACCTTGTCAACTCATCAAAACATCTCAAAGCACTTGACAAGATTTTTACTGTATTGACTGTATATTTTGTAAGCAAATGTACTTAGTAGTTAGGAATGTACGCAGGAATCTATACAAACTCACGTCAGTGTTATGATGCTCTTGTTTTACACCTGCCTTTACTAACTTTGTCTGTAGGGACATATGCTGTAATGAGAAGTACTGACTGGAAATGAACAATATTTCTATGTGCTGTGAAGAGGTGCGGCCGAAGGATAATCCAATCTGATGAGTAGGAAGCACAACAAAATCTGGTTGAATGGAAAAACTCATTGTTCAATGATGTGTGATTAGGCAACAGGCTTCTTTTCAGGGTGTGGACTGGTTTGCACAAATAACAATTGTTAAAAATTATTTTGGAGCAACAAACTATTTGGGAGGTGTTGCATTGCCGAAGGTGCCACCCTTAGGATGAGATGTTAAACAGTGGTCCTGATTGCCTGCTCAGGTGGATGTTAAGGATTCTATGGCAATATTAGGAAAAGAGAAGGGAGTTTTCCCTGGTGTCCTGGCCAACAAATTCCCCAAATAAAATTGGTCATTCACTCAATTGCTTCTTGTGGAACATTGAGTGCGCAGTGGCTGTCACATTTGAATAATATTAATCCTTGCATTTTATGTTGCGCTTTTCACATCTTCTAGACGTTTTAAAGCGCTTCACATAAGATACTGTAAAGTGAGTTGACACGGCAGCCAATTGTGCACAGCAGTGTCCCACAAATAGTCGTGGATTGAAAACGAACAATTTTTTTGAGGGATTATTATCAGGTGTGTAGAATTGGGAAACTTGCCCAATGGTTCGCCCTATATACAATTGAACGCAGGTCTCTTGCTTGTCAGCACAGTGCTCTAACTACTGAGCTACAGGGCTCCCATAAAACAGTCAATTCACTTTACAGTATTATGTGAAGTACAGTACTTTGGGATGTCTCAACAACATGAAAGGTGCTATATCAAGTGCAAGGATTATTATAAGATCCAGGAAACAAAGCTTAATTGGTGATGCCGCTGTGAACTGTGCCTTACAGAAAGGCTCACTTCCTACCCCAGGCTGGTGAGTTAGGTAATTTCAGCTGAGGGGGTGGCAGTTGAGGGGCTGATGTTCTTTGGGACTAGGGGTGTTGGGATTGCTATCTAGTGACCCCTGCTGGAAAGTGAGTGGATATTTGGGTGGTGGGGGGGGGCCGGGGGGGGTTGATATTCTGCTTGGCTGAATATGAGTGACAAAGGAGAGTGTGTGGTTCAAGTGGAACTGCAACCCGGCATGTGGGAGGGGAGAGGAGAGAGAGGGAAGGGACAGGGAAAGAAAACAAAAGAAAAAGCTGGAAAAGCTCCAGAAGCCAAAGTAAATTAGATTTTTGGGGGGCCCTTACCACTTCTATGGCAAAAGTCTGAAGACGTCTCTTACAATGCAGTGAGCAATACTGAAACGCTATACCCAATAATAATCCTTGCAATTGATATGGCGAGTTATCACATTGTTGAGGCGTCTTAAAGAGCATCACATAATACTCTGTAAAGTGGATTGATTATGTATTTTGTGGGCGAAACACAAAGACAAAAAGCCTGAGAGAATTATCGTCTGATCTCCTCATGCTCTGCCTGCATTGACACATCTTCAGAGTTTGTAAAGAGTTGTGATCTGTGATGAATCCTGACCTCTTCTCCCCACCCTCCCAATCTCCTTACTTTCTTCTTCCTCCTCTCTCCCTCATAGAAATTCCGAGAAATGTTTTGGCTGCTGCTCATTCGCTTCAGTGGTGTTTTAAACCCTGACCCGGCATTCCCTCTGATTTGTTATCCCATTATTATATGGTCTGCTGTTGTGTAGAGTGAGCCGTGTCTCCGTTAATGATCTCGGTGCAGCATACCTGCTGTATGGCGCATTTGTAATTACAGCGTCTGTTCCCATTTCCTGAGCAGTTTAATCTGTTCTGCTCAAACGTCTGCGCTGTAATCTAAAGCGGGGGCAGTGCTGTGCATTTAAAATACAGCAGCCACTTTGCAGCCTTCATTAAACATTTATTTACAGATTTTCCAGGGTGTGTGTATCAGCGCTGGTCGCTTGAGGGATTGATCACACTGACGGGCTAGGGTTTGAACTGGAAGCTTGTACATTTGTATGTCTTTTTTTGGTGCTTCATCTTCATGCTCCTTGCACGAGGCTGCCCTCGATTCATCCCCATTGCACTTGCTACACATCCCTACCCACTTTGAGCTAAACGATCAGGCTGAGCTGCTGCACAGGAAGGAAAGCTTGACAGGAGGGCTATGCAAATCAGACAGTGTCCCAGAGCAAAATATTGCACAATGTGTGCATTGCACCGCAGGCCTCTGGTGGCCAGAGCTTATTGTGCTCACATTTACAGAAAATCTGTTTATATAAGGTGCACGTGTATAGAGATGGTCCATCTGTGTTACGGATGCTGTTCTGATAGAAACGCCTAGACATTTAACAAGTGTATTAGTACAGTAATTACTTGTGAAGAACTTTGAGATGTTTTGACATGATAAGGCCTTGTAAAAGCGCAAGTGCTTTCTTTGTGTCTGCATGAGCCACTTCCTTGTATTTAATGAAAACAAAAGGTTGCCTATTGCGTGCAATGGCCTTATAGCAGCGTTCATTAAAGCTTTATTTAGGGATTTTGTAGGGTGTAACCTCTCTGTTGGATTGCTGCTATTGTCTGAACTAGAAACTTGCATCTTCCCACAATTGCGGGTTCACCTTAACAGCTTTTGACCACTGCCTGGTCTATTTTGAACATTGCTCCCCATGCATTTACACCAGATTGTACTGGACTCCTGCTGTTAAAAACACAAAGCTAACTGCTGAGTTTTATGTACCTAGTAAAGTGCACAAAAATAATTATTGCATTTGATATAATAATAATCCTTGCATTTAATACAGCACTTTATTACGTCTTCTAGACGTCTCAAAGCGCTTGACAGAATATGCTGTAAAGTGAATTGACTATATTTGAGGGCGAAACATGCAGTCAATTGCGCACAGCAGTGTCCCACAAACAGTCGTGGATTGAGAACTTAACAATTTATTATTGTTTTTTTTCTTGAGGGATTATTATCAGACATGTGGAATAAGGAAACTTGCCCAAGACTTCGCCTCTTCCAGGAATTCACATCCAGGTCTCTCGCTTGTAAGGTAGTGTCCGGCGATATATCGACATATCGGTTATATCGGTATAATTTTGTCATGTCAATATGTCGATATTGGAAATTTGAATATATCGGTATATCGAAAAATTAGGTATAAAAAAAATCGGTATATCACAAAACATGGGTATATAGTGTCCAGCGATATATCGATTTATCGGTTATATCAGTACAATATGAACTTTTTCAACATACCTTGTCGCCGGCATTGCAAACCTCCTGGGTGTAGAGCACGCATATCGGAATGCTTGCGCACATTGGAATGCGCGTGCATACACAGGATAAAAAAACTTGGTGATATCGATATATTGGTATATATGAGCCCACCGATATATTGATATCGGAAAAATTCCATATCGCCGGACACTACTGTAAGGCAAGTGCTCTAACCACAGAGCTACAGGACTCATGTAACAGTTCAGTTCAGCTCAGCTGAGAGTGTTAAGGCCACAGATAATCTTTGCTACAGCAAAGCAGGGTTCCCAGCTCAGGCCTGAAGTGATTACTGTAAGGTGTTCAGTCCAGGACATAGGTCTGTGTAAATGCTAACCTGTTCATAAACTCTCAGGCTCTACTCAAATTACTTTGTGATATTGAAATAAATCCGCATGGGGGAATCTTCCAGGCCCTGGAATACAATGGACGCAACTGAGGCCGGGATATAACTCCTTATCATGTTGTCGAAAAGTCTCAAAAGCATCTGTAAATTGGTGTGACAGTATTTTGTGGGAAAATGCATTATAATGTGCAGTATTGTCCAACAAACGGCCATGAAATAAGGGATTAATTTTATTTGTTGGCTAGGACACTGGGAGAAACTCCATGCTCTATTCGAATGGTGCCAAGGGATCTTTAACATCGACCTGAACAGGAAGAAGGGACCTTGGGTTTAATGTCTTCTAAAGGATGGCACTATGGGTTAAAAGTCCTGATGTGGGTCTTAACCGCAAAACCTTTGATTCAGAGGTGAGCGCGGTACCACTGAGCCAGACTGACACCTAACAAGGCACAAAAAGGGCACTGGGTAACCTCCCATTTCCAAGCTGATTCTTGGTGAGACCATACACAGAATACTGTATACAGCTCTGCTCATACCAGTACAAAAGGGATATTGGAGAAATCAAGATTTAGAGGAGGGCAACCAAAATGATTGAGAGAATGGAAGGACTAGACTACAAGGTGCGACTAAGTAAATTGTGCATGTTCACACTTGAAAAGAGAAGATTGAGAGGCGACATGACTGCTGTCTTTAAGATTCTAAAGCGGCAAGACAATATAGATGACAGGCTGTTTCAACTGGTCCAGAATAGTAAAACCAGAGGACACAGCCTGTGATTGAAGGAGGGTATATTCAGAATGAATCTGCACAAACACTATTTCAGTGAGAGAATAGTGAACCTGTGGAACATGCTCCCTAGGGAGATGGTTGAAGCAGGAAGTGTTGATTCTTTCAAACACAGAAGGCAAACTAGATGGACTTTGGTCTTTTTTCGTCTAGCATGTCCTATGTTCTTATGTTTTATTTTAACATGATTGTATAAAGTAATGGGGTCTATGTGCCACACATCCATAATTGAAACCCACTTATTGTATTGTTAGTGTATGACTTTAGTTGCACAGAGGTAGATTTTTCTCCGCTGAAAGACTTTTGAGACTGTTCTTTTCATTGGAATATGGTACCTCACACAAGTGGGGTGATATCAGATGTAAGTCAGGTATTTGACCACAGCCAGGTTTGATCTTGCCTTGATCGGGGACCAGAAATTCTGCATGGTTTTATCCTCAAGACCATCATTTGAACACATCATTGTGTACAGAATCTTGATAAACTTGAAACTTCTAAAGCATTTTGTCCACTATTCTTTTACAAGACTTAAATTTTAAGACATTTGTCTTAAAGCTAAAAAGGATTTGGGCTCTACATCTACGCAGTCAAATCTCCAGCAGAGGTCTCTGGATAGCAATTGTGGGAACCCTCTTTGATTTACCCCAGCCCAGGGTACTGAAGCCGTTTTGACATATCTTACACTGCATCAATCAAGAGATTAGATAGTTCTCTATAAACCTTTCATTGAACCTGACATGTCAAAGATTTTTAAGGTTCAGATTCTTTCTAGAAACTGTTTTCATCCAACTTGAATTAAAAAATAAATGAAAGAAAACACAGACAGAGAATGGACCATCCAGCCTGGGCACTTGCAGGTTTTTGTCAGCTGGTTTTAGCAGGTGATACAATTGGTCTCGGTACTCCTAGGTTAAGGAGAGGAAAATCAGCCAGGATCTAATTTCTGATTACTATCCAGAGACTCCACTGGAAGATTGGTAGGTCATTCATGTCTATAAATCCTGTCTGAGATCAATGTCTGATTCTTCCTGAGACCTCTACACACCTTCCGTTAAACTGGATATTCTTCCGTTAGGAGTCACTGGGCAGTCGTCAGGAGCAGAAACCATTCAGTGTCCGCTTTCTCCCCAACCCTGTGCAGGAGTTGCTAAGAGCAATGGTATCATTCTGTTCTATCACTGCCGCAGCTGAGCTGATATCACAGAATTTTATGGCACAAAAGGAGGCCATTCGGTCCATCTAGACAGTGCCGGTATGACAGTACCTTTAACAACTTAGCTATATTAAATAATACTTGCACTTGCACCTATGATGTCAAAACATCTTCATGCTTCACTTGTTAAGAATATCCAGTTTAGAGGAACATTTTGTTTCTCACATTGATCTCCCTATTAAGAAAAAAAATGTGCAAGAAAATATTGGGTTTCTGAGTCATAAATTATTGACGCCGAAAACCACAATGTTGGTATATGCACCAGATGTTGCCATTTCCCCCCACAAATTATTCATTAGCTTTAACGCTTAATGTGGGCTGACGACTACCCTTTCACACCTTGTAAATGCAGTGCTGAGGGGTATCCTCTCCTCACTGCTCCATTCCACTTGTGTTTCATGGCAGTGCATTACATGAACCATCTGCTCGCTTGCCTCACTTGTCTTTCTATATTTCTGCAGGCCTTTTGCATATTGTGGATTCATAGAATGTTGGGCAAAAGGTTTTGGCTCCCCTGGTGGCTGAGTGGGAAAATGCGCCATGTAGCACACAGCACTGAACCCAGTTTGTACATGAACTGGGAAAATGGTCTTTGTGCCTATCTCAGCCTGGGATGTGTATTTGAGTATGTTGTGTGTGTGTGAGAGGGTAGGTGTGGAGAAGCCTCTACAATTGATTAAATCATCCTATACGCAATAACAAACCTTGTATTTGATACAGCACCTTATCACATCAAAACGTATCAAAGCACTTCGCAGGATTTATTGTGAATTGCCGCCTGCATACTCACCCGCACTAAGCTTCACTCCCCCATTATCCCAGTCCTTGCCAGACTTCACTGGCTTCCTATCCCGGAGAGGATCAACTTCAAGATTCTCATCCTTGTCTTCAAATCCCTCCACTCATCTGCAGCCCCCTACCTCTCTGACCTCTCTCCTCAAACCAGCTCCCATTGCGTTCGCTCCACTGGGTCTGGCCTACTCCATGTCGCCCGAATCCTCCACTCCACCCTCGGCGGCCATGCCTTCAGCCACTATGCCCCAAGGCTCTGGAATTCCCTTCCTCACTACCTTCGCCTTGCCCCCTCCTTTCTTAGCTTCAGGTCCCAGCTGAAGACCTTTCTCTTCAACCACACCTTTGGTCACCTTTCTACCCCTGCCACTGGCTCAGTCCCGGGATCCGCTATTGTGAAGTGCTCTGAGACGCCGTCCGGTGTGGAGGGCGCTATATAAATCAAAGTTGTTGTTGTTGAAGAATTGTAGTAATAATAATAATAATAATAATCCTTGCATTTGATATAGCGCTTTCCACATCTTATCAACGTCCCAAAGCGCTTCACAGAATATACTGTAAAGTGAATTGACTGTATATATTTGTGGGCGAATCGCGGCAGCCAATTGCGCACAGCAGTGTCCCATTCACAGTCGTGGATTGAAATGACCAATTTTATTTTTGTGTTTTTTTGGAGGGATTATTATTAGGCGTGTGGAGTAAGGAAACTTGCCCAAGGTTTCGCCCTGACCTGCCTGGATTCGAACACAGGTCTCCCCAGCTTGGTTTCCCCAGCTTGCAAGACAAGTGCTCTAACCACTGAGCCACAGGAGCTCCAAAATACAGTTAACCTAATACAGTTAATAGTAACTGTATTAGGCAAACATACAACAAACACGAACAAAATTATATTTATAGAGTGCTTTGGACATCGGGAGGACATCCCAAGGCGCTGATAATTTTCACACAGCAATGTCTCACAAACAGCAATTTGGTGAATCACCAATTTCATTTGAAAGATTGTGAGCCAACACAATGGGAGAAATACTGATCTTTTTGAATAATGCTGTTAGGACTTTTAATATCCAAAGGCAGATGCAAACTCAGTTTAAGGTCTGATCTGAAGGATGGAACCTCAAATAGTACAAAGTTGAGGTCACAATCTTCTGACTCAAGGGCAAGAATGCTACCAACTGAGCCAATGGGTTCCAGCCTCGTCACATCCCCTGCCTCGCCCACCCCACCATTGGCAGGAGGACCTTCAGGACCTCTGCACCCACCCTCTTTAACTCCATCCCAGTGCCTTCACCTCACCTTCACTTGCCTTTTCAAGACCAGTCTCAAGACCCCCCCCTCTTCGACCATGCCTTGGTCACCCTCCTTCACCCTTGCTATCCACCCTCCCCGATCGCAATCCTGAGCTCGGATCCGAAAAACTGATTGTCATCGGCCTTGGGATGTCCTCCTTACATGAAAGGCACTATTCAAACACAATTTCTATTTGTTTTTAATGGCTGTGGGACTGTAATGGCTACATAAACTGTAATGGCTGCAGGAACTGTTAAGTGCAGCAGCAAAGCAGGAACTCGGCACAGAACAAGAGAGAGGCAGAAAAAGACAGAACAAGAAAGCCTGTGAAACGTTGAGGCAGGAAGTATTGAACTTTAGCATCACAACAGCAAACTTTACCTTGGAGGAGGGATCAGGGTGTCGACCAGGCATGACTCGCTGGCAGCACACAGAGAGATTGGAGAGCATAAAGGCAGAGAGATCCGGGATCCTGCTGAGCAGCAAAGAGAGCAGGATTAGGACATAGTTGAAGATTGACTACCTGGATAGCTGATTGTAGCAAAGAGGAGGCCTAAAACTACTGTATTTAATAGGTCACAAATTCACTCTGAAATGTGAAGAAATAAAAAAGAGAGGCTCTATCGCTTGCTAAACTGTTACAAGTCAGTCAGAAACCAGAAGCAGGAATAAGTAGCAGAGGCCGGCACATTATCATGAAATGAAAGTGGTTTTGGTGACGTAGGCTCTGGGATATTGAAAGAGAGAGAGAAGTGCAAGGGAATGATTTACAAGAACTGTTTGCTGCAGGCAGATGGAAATAGAGCACATTAACTAAAGGTGCCTGAAATTAAATTAAAAGTGCCTCATGTGAGAAGGCTGACCAGGACATTAAAAAGGAAAGAGGGGGAAACTGACTAAAAAGTAGTTGTGAAATCTTGCTTGATGTGATAGCAAAAGTCGAGATGAAGTTTAACCAAGGAATGAACTCTGCACCTGAGAGATACTGAAACAGAAGTGTGAAGGAATGGAGTTTTGAGGAATTTTTGTTAACACCTCTCTATCTCTCATTTCTTCACTCTGAAGATTGTGATGATGTGAAATTTTCTGCCCACAGAAATTTGTGGAGGAATTGTTGGAAAGGGCGATGGATAAGGTTTTGAGGGGTATTGACGGGAAAATGGGTTTAAAAGATCTGCGGTAATCAATCTGACCTGGTTTAAACCGTAACATGCTGGACAGTGCCTTTCACACTTGAGACCCGGGTTTAATTGGATGAACCTCCTCTCTGCAAGGATCATATGTGATCAAAATGAGTTTGAGCAGGCTGTACAGTTTCCATAATGATCTGCAGCACAAAAGATTTGCCCACAAAATATGCACTCAATTCACTTTCCAGTATATTCTATGAAGGGCATTGAGAAGTCTCGAAGACGTGATAAGAAGCTATCTCAGATGCAAGGATGATTATTCTTATTATAGCAGAAAAGTGATGACCTTTTCAACTATTATATTCTTATAGTGTAATTGTCAATCTCACTCAAAGGTGCACAGGACTCCGCCCATGTTGGTAATGGAGACTATCTTGCCGGAACAATGCGGGTCGGCCTTCCTGGGGGTGGAGCTGAGGTGTGTCTGCATATAGCAGGAAAGGGGACTTTGCCCCCCATTTGGTGTGTGCAGTTGCCTAGTCTGGAAGTGTTTGTTACTGACAGTGCACACCTGAAATGGGTAAAGTGTTTCACTTGCCAGGAATACGCTACTTCACCTCGATGAGTACAAGATTCATCAAAAGTTCTGCAAGCAGTAGATTAGTGAGCGATGGCTAATTTGGGAGAGTGAACTCATGGAGCAAGGACCGCTCCCTTGTAAGAGAACAAAATGGGCAGAGTGATAAATAAAGAGCATTAAGGACAGAGTGGGATTTACTAAGTCGTGCACTGCAAGTACATGAGAGCTCTACTGAGGGATTAAGGGAATTGTGATGAACTGGAAGAGTACCTCTGAGTGCCAATGAACCTCATACTTAGGCCATAAAGATCGCTCTCGCCAATTGAAAATATATATTTATTATGGGTTTAAATTGCTGCAGCAAGGAAGAATCACTGAGTTCACAAGTGTTTTAGAAGTGCAGCTTTGTTTTGTCTGCTCTTCAATATCAGTGAGATATACATTTGTGTAATGAATTACTCTGGTTTAACTTTAACTCTCTCTTTCATCACTCAAGTACCTGTGTTAAAGGTTCCCTGATGCTGGGCTCAGGCTGTGTTCTTATAATTGACTTTGTAAAATGTTGCCTGAAACTTAGCTTCTTGAAATACAGACTTGCCTACCTGTTTGTTTGTCTGTCTATCTGTTTTTCTTTCATTTATTCTTTCTTGCTTTCTTTGTCTGTCTCTGTCTGTCTGGCCAAGGAGAGGTATCTGAGCATGTCGGTAGACAGTTCACTCCCTGCAAGAAAACCAGTTATTTCTCCCCTTTTGTGAATTGATCAAACACTTGAGTGTTTGAGGCTGGCACTCGTTGGCACTTGTTCACGTGTTGCAGAGACACCACAGCCTAATTATCCTGAAGATCAGTGCAACAGTGACTGTGGCTGCTGGTGCATCCTCAGACTGCTGGAACTCCACCCCCAGAATCCACTATAACTCAGATATCTGAAGTCTGTTACAACAACTGTGGGAGAAACAATGCTGTATTATTGCCTGCCTGAATTTTGCAAGCTGATTGAAAGTCACAATCCACGACTTTTTCTGAGACGGACTGTACAGAGCGACCATCGCCACAGCAGAAATGTATGGCTGTGCCGTGTGGGTACTTCAAGTGCTCAGTCCATCTGTGGCCATGTAATACACCATTTCATTGCTTCCGGAGACGCAGAGCAAACATCTTGTGGAGCAGATCAGGAAGCCGCGCTTCCCCCTCCCCTCATTTACCCTGATTACCCTGTACATCAATCCCTCCACGCTCTCACCTACCCCTCTCACCTTCACCGGTGCATGAAATCTAGGGTATTGAACCAGACGTTCAGCCCAACCTGATCTGCACCGGTGATCCTCCGCCCTCACTGATCTCCTCTGCCTTTCCCCCCATCCTCAGTTTGTTCCCTTCTGCCTTGTGTACACAGAGTTTCCACCTAAATCCATTGATAGGTAATTTATTCACACTCTTGTCAGCTCAAATACCCGTCCTCAGACGGCGTCATTCTTGAGCTAAATCTCCAGCTTCTGAAATGAATCTGTGCTTAGTACCCAGCTTAACCCTTCCCCTGCTGAACAAGCTAGGCTTACACACAGTCAGCACTGCTTCAGAGAAAGCCGTGGGGACAAGCGAGGCTGAGCGCCTGCACTTCATATCAAATCAAGTTGAGCATTTGATTCTGTATCAATTTCTTCACAATAGGGGAGAGGGAAGAGAATCTCCTCTCTATCTATAAGTTCATTTCTCCCTCCAGCAGAGTTGTGTCTTTTCTTTGACAGAAAGTCCTCTGGTCTTCTCTTGAGCCACCCATGTCTGGGTCGCTCCTGTAGAAACGTGTCTAGAGACGAAGAAATCACACGAGAACTGACATTTCCCCACTTCCCTCGGTGAGAGAGGACTGGAGCGTTGGAGAGTTTACACACGCCGGCTGATGTCACCCAGATGCCATCGCTATGGCAACACATTTCCCTATCCTGAAGCTGTTATCCGTGTCCTGCTTACCTCACTCGCCCTTCCACACACACACACACACACACACACACATAGACCTCCAACGAAAACCCTCACCCCCACACGCACACGCTTGTGTGTGAATAGATTATGACTGAGAAAATAAAACCAAAAGCCACACGCGATGCTGTAAAACCCCCTGATGTAGAAGTGAGTGGAGTTGCCCGCGCTGCCCATATCTGGTGCTGATGCACAGATGGGATCTGATACGTGTTGTGTTGCACAGCTAGAGGACACTGTAGCTGGAGGCCATTTGTGTCTCTGTGATTGAGTTGTGTGCTGGCCTCAGTTAGCAGAGAACCTAAACAAGTCAAGATTGTATTTACTTACCCTCCCTCTCTCCACCCTTTTCCAACTCCTTGATTAAACAGGAGCTGTGGCTTGCAGAGCATAGTCATGGGAATTTATATTTACCCAACCACCAGGTAGAGAGAGATAGAGGAGAAATCTTCTCTCTTGTTATTTAAATGTCCATTTTCCCCAGCTAGGATTTAAATTTAAATACAGGAGATTGAAGATACCCTCTTTCCCCTTCTCTGCTGCACGCTCGCGGCTTTGCACAGGCAGCTCAAACTGAATCTTGCTGATGTGCAGTACAAGCAAAACTGACTCCCAAAATTGGAGGGCCTCCCATTCTGGTCTGCTCTGGTTGATCTGACGAGTGTTGATGAATTAGAAATAGCATTTTTCTTTCCTTTCATCTTTCCCAGTGATGTGCACATGATTGTCTTGTAACCAGGTTCAAGATGTTTGCTTTGTTCACAGAACTCTTCACTTTAATGCCTCTCGCTTACATTTTTCAAAAAAAGCGTAAAAGGGAAGTTTGTATCATAATTCTTAACCTAAGATCCTGGTCCTCACATTCAAAGCCCTCCACGGCCTTGCCCCACCCTACTTCTGCGACCTCCTAACTCCCCTACCAACCTACCCACCCCCTCCACTCAGCATTCATCATCATTTGTAAACGTGGAAGCAAATATAGCCAGCTGGCTTAAATACAATAGAAATTTACATTTAACGGCTTTAATGTTGGCAGGACATCTGGGATAGTCCAGGGTTTGCATTCAAAATAGGGATAGGGGGCTAGCGATGGGGCAGGGGGTGGAGGGGGGAAAGATGGTCAAAATTGTGGTCAAAGAGGAAGATCTTGAGGCAGATCTTGAATGAGGTGAGTGAAGGGGCGAGGCGGAGGGTCTCCGGGATGCATTTCCAGGAAATAGGGGAAGATTCAATGAAAGGTTAGTTCCTCGGTTTTGAAGGGTTTTCTTGTAATGCTTGAAAAACTTGTTACTTATTGGAAGGGTTGGTTGCCAAGGGATATTAGAGAAACAGAGAGAAACATTGTGACAACAACAACTTGCATTTATATTGCGTCCTCCACACCAGACGGGGTCACTGAGCACTAACAATGGAGGAGCCCAAGGCCGAGCCAGTGGGCTGGGGTTGGTGACTGTCAGCACAGTCGAAGAGAAAAGTCTTCAGGCATGACCTGAAGATGGGGAGGGAGAGGGTGAGGCGAAGGGGTTGAGGGAAGGAGTTCCAGAGTTTCAGGGTGTAGTGGCTGAAAGCACAGCCACCGATGGTGGAGTGGAGCATTTGGGAGACAATGAAGAGGCTGGACCCGGTAGAGAGGAGGAGGAAGTGGGTACAGCTGTGAGGAGAGAGGAGGTTAGAGAGGCAAGGGGGTGCCGAAGAGTGGAGGGATTTTGAGTGAGGATCTTGAACAATCTGGGACAGGGAGCCAGAGAAGTTTAGTAAGCACTGGAGTAATCATGGTAGGAAGTTTGGTACGGGTGAGAATGCGGGTGGTGGAGTTTTGGATGAGAACAGTTCACAATGACAGTTCTGAGTGACATGAGTCATGCTACATTGAGCACAGATTGCTCTCATGTTCAATATAAGCTAACACAGTGTTTCTCTGCCAAATTTGTCATTGAAAAACAAATCTGATTTTGTGACGCCTTTGATTGACCTCCTCTTCCTAACTGCAACCACTGGCAGAAAGAGAACGATGAGTTGGATTAGTGTCCGCAGTAGCGGGCAACACCATGCTATCCTCATGCATATAGTTGATCCAATGCAATTACAAGGCCCGAACCAATGGTACATTTGCAGCTTGTGTTTGAAACTCACCTTAAGGCAGTGGCTTCCAAACTTTAAATAGCAGCGCCCCCACTAACTCAGCAAAGTTTTTGTTGCACCCCCTTCCTTCACGCTTGGCTCCACACACAATCCGCACCCACCCCACCCTCCAACGGAGGTGCGCCCCACAGTTTGGAAACCACTGCCTTAAGGTCACCCACTAATATGGTCAACTCGATAATGTAGTCAGTTGTTTGTTGACTCTCTCCTCCCTCATTTGTGCCGGACACAAACAGTGCTGAATACGCAGTCACTATAATAACAACAACAAAATTATATTTGTAAAGCACCTTTCACATCAAGAAAAAGATGGTCAAAAGTGCGGTCAAAGAGGAAGATCTTGAGGCGGATCTTCAAGATCCTGGTCCTTACCTTCATAGCCCTCCATGGCCTTGCACCCTCTACTTCTGCTATCTCCTTACCATCCTTCCTGCTCCCTCCGCTTAGCAGGCTCTGGTCTGCTTCACATATCCCGCCTCGCCCGCTCCATGATTGAAGGGCTGGCTTTCAGCCACTTTGCCCCCACCCGCTGGAACACCATCCCAAAGTCCCTCTGCCTAGCTTTATCCATCGCCTCCTTCAAGACCCACCTCAAGACCCTCCACTTCAACTATGCTTTCAATCAACCATCTTGCCCCACTGCCCTCCATCCTACCCCCAGCTCATGTCCGAATTCCTCCCTCCACAGGCTGCAGCTAATCCAGAACACCGCGGCCCGTGTCCTCCACGGTTCCAAACTCCATGACCCCATCTCCCCTGTCCTCACCCGACTCCATTGGCTCCCCATCATCAAATGTGAGGACCAGGATCCATTTCAAGATCCTGGTCCTCACATTTAAAGCCCTCCACAACCTTGTCCTACCCTACATCCCCTTACCAACCTGCCCAACCCCTCTGCTCAGCAGCCTGCTCCACATCCCCCGCCCCACCATTGGCGGGTAAGCTTTCAGCCACTTTGCTGCAACCTCTGGAACTCCATACCACAGTCCATCCGCTTCGCCCCCTTCCTGACCTCCTTCAAGTCTCACCTCAAGACTCTCTTCTTCGATGGACCCTTCAGCATTCCCGCATCCCCCAATCCCCCACTTCCCTCCCTCCCACCTTGTCCTCAGCTCAGGTCTAAAGCAGTAATTGTCCAGCTCCTTGGGATGTCCTCATGACGTGAAAGGTGCTGTACAAGTGTAATTTTGTTGCTGTTGTCCTGTAGCTCAGTGGGTAGAGCACTCACATTTAAGCGAGAGAACTAGGTTCAATTCCAAGCAGGGTGAAACATTGAGCAAGTTTCCTTACTCCACACGCCTAATAATAATCCCTCAAAAAACCCCAATTAAATTATTCATTTCAATCCACAGCTGTTTGTGGGATACTTGGCTACCATGGTTTGACTGTATACTGTATATTTGTGGACGAAATGAGGCACAAATGTGGGGTAAAATGGATAGTTGAGGGTTGAATAAGATTCAGGACTGCCTTAAATGAGATGGAATGTGCATCCATGGATGGTGATGCTGTCAGCGCCTGAGGGGTGGAGGCGCTGAAGGCAGAGCATTCTGTCAGGAAAGCAGTGCTCTTGGAGTCAAGGGTGGAGGCAGAAAGGCACACTTGATAGTTAAATCTTGTGAGGTGCTCCTGACATAAAAGGCGCTGCAATCGAATGCAAGGACTATTTTTATTTATTATATTAATTCGTTAAATTGTGCGAAATTCCTCTTGTTTACTGACCTTATTAGCGAGTTTCCATTGTGTCATGTTTTAGGTTTGGCATCACGATACAAGAGGAAACAACTCATTCCCCTAATTTGTAGGGGAGGGGAGAGGAGCCATTCAAGATGAAAGCCAAGCTACGTTGAGGCCATTTAAAAGCTGGAGTATCAGTTTTGGCAACTCTCTGCTCGTCGATTTCAGGTCAATTTCATTAACTCAGATTCAGCCAGATAATGATCTTCTTGTAATGGGGTTGCATTAGAGGGGGAATTAACAGGTTAGGTGTTACAGAGAACGTGGGTTAAAAATGATCAGCTTGAAATAATTACAGGAAATCAAACCAGCCGCAACACGCCTTATACATTGAATCTCATCGATAATGTGGTGTGTTAGAATCTCATAATACCAGTGTCAGGGAACCCCATGCACTGGTGTGCTGCAACGCTTTAGAACCAAGGAGGCTGATTACAGTAAAAGCCCGTTTATCCGGTATCCTCGGGACCTGGCCAATACGGGTTAAAGCGTCTGCCAGATATTCGGCTGAAAATGCAAAAAAAACACAATTTTCATTGCATTTTTTTCCGGATAAATTCTGGTTAATCGAATGCAGCCTTTTTTTTGCAATTTTACTGTATAACATTGAGGTCTAATCTGCCACCAAGGTGGATGGGAAGTGCTTTTTGAAATTTAGGTTCGCAACATGAGTTGGGACGTTCTGCCGACATGAAAGACGCTCTATAAATGTAATTTTGTTTGTTTGTGTGTTGAGTTCTGCTCTCTAAATTACGATCCTCACAGCATGTCCAATTCATATATTAAAAATTCAATTACAGTAGAAGCCCGTTTATCCGGCACCCTCGGGATCTGGCCAGTGCCAGTTAAAGCGCCTGCCGGATATTTGGTAGAAAACCCAACACAAAAAAAATTATTAATTTTTTTTTAATTACCGTAAATACCCGCGTATAAGGTGCACTTTTTTTCACGTCGGAAGATCTCGAAAGTTGGGGGTGCGCCCTATACGCAGGTACAATAAATTTTGAGCCTCAGAAATACAGTAAACAGGAGGGGTGGCCGGCGCGCTGTCAGCCGGGGTTTGGTCAGTGTCCGGCGGGGGTTGGGAGGAGCGGGTGACGGGGCTTTGGCCCCGGCCGCCCGGGCAGCGGCAGCAGCAGCGGACTTCAGTGCTGTGCCTGCTGCCTGCCTTCTGCCGAACCCAGTCTGCCTCCCTCCCTCTCCTGCCTCCCTCTCTCTTTCTCTCTCTCTCTCTCCCTCCCTCCCTCCCTCCCTGCCTGCCTGCCTGCCTGCCTGCCTCCCTCCCTCCCTGGCTGCCTGCCTGCCCTGCCTGCCTGCCTGCCTCCCCTCCTGCCTGCCTGCCTGCCTGCTTGCCTGTCTCCCTCTCTCCCTCCCTGCCTGCCTCCCTCTCTCCCTCCCTCCCTCCCTCCCTGCCTCCCTCTCTCCCTCCCTACATGCCTGCTTCCCTCCCTCTCTCCTTCCCTGCCTCCCTCTCTCCCTTCCTGCCTGCCTGCCTGCCTCCCTCTCTCCCTCCCTACCTGACTCTCCTGCCTCCCTCCCTTCTGCCGGCAATATCATCGAAAATGCTTCCGTTTTTTTTCACCAAGAAAAGGTCAAAAGTGGGGGGTGCGCCTTATACGCGGGTATTTACGGTAATTATTTTTTTAATTGCATATTAATACTAGACTAAATCATAATTTATATAATATATAAATAATTATTATAATCATTTTACACACAGCGACCAGGCAGTTCAGAGAGATCTTTAAACTAGTGCAAAAGTTACTTGTCTGAATGACACTGTTCTCATTGCGGGCAAAAGAGAGGAAAGCTCATTTTATTGAGAAAGCAGAGAGTGAGTGGCGGCCGCTCAGTTCAGTTAACTTTCTTTCCAAAAAGCCTTGCCATGCATCTGTGTGTGTGTGTGTGTGCACTAAGTTGAAACACTGCACTCTGTAAAACGAGCATTGCAGGGATGAGTTTTTTTTATTAAAATAAAAGCCAATGAATTGATCTGCAAGCTTTGCTCAGGGTGGGAGTGTGTTTTGCTGTGTTGTGGCTAAATTAAATCTAAATTAATCAACTCACTCTTGCCTCTCTCAAAGAGTACACTCCAGAGAGTGCATTGCTTTACAGTACCGGTAACATTCTGAGCTAGCGCCACCATCAGGCACCTAGTAGCAGCATTCCAAAATACCGACACAATACAAAACACCAAAAAAATGCATTTTTCTGGATAAATTCAGTTTTATCGAATGCGGACCTTGTTTTTGTTGTGTCGGTTATACGGAAGTTACGGTTGATTGGGTCACGGATAAACGGGCTTCTACTGTATTTGCATTCATTTGGAGAAACATCGGCTCCCATGATGGTCTATTTGACGGTTTTGTGGATTCTTGTAGCGGATTACTCGTCTCTTAAGCGAGAGGACTCGGGTTTGTTGCCCAGGCAGAGTGAAATGTTAGGCAAGTTTCCTTACTCCACACTCTTCTGTTTACCAAGCAGTAAATAGGAAACTGTTTATTAGTCAATCGGAGGATCCAGGGGTAATAATCCCTTAAAGAAAATGTACAATCAGGGTCACAATCCCCTCACAAACTGAGGAATATCAATCGGAACTTCTACTCTTGATCATCATTGTGTGCCCCATTGGAAATGGGAGTGGTGGAAACAGTGCTGGAAGCTTCCCAACCCCAGCAGTCTGCAGTGCTTCGTGAAGCTGTTCTGTGTAAAAGACACTATATAAATCCATGTTGCAGTTGAGTGTAGTTGTTGGGTGAACACGGGATCAGCCCCTGGGTTGTAATGTCCCCATGGTTATGTAATAATAATCCTTGCATTTGATGTAGTGCTTTATCATGTTGTTGAGACAGCTCAAAGGGCTTCCCAGGATATACTATAAAGTCTAGAGTATCAGTGAAACGCTGCAGTGAATTACACACACCTAATCTCCCACAAATAACCGTGGAGTAAGTGATCAATTTTATTTGGGTGATTGTTGCCCAGGACACTGGGAGAAACTTCCTTCTCCCGGTTGAATTTTGGTCTTGTATATGATATTCCTTAGGCAGTTTCGCTGTACTAATGGCCATTTCCACTGTTTAAAAAAAATTGCGATAATTGCCTTTTTCCTCTCCAGTTCCTGTTTTGGTTGCACTGCTGACTTTCACCAATGGCAGGTAGCCTGTTCCGTAAAGATGGCAAAGTAAATATTTCTCTATCCCAGGAAACAGGAAAGTTGTGATTAGCACAATGAATCGGGCTGCAGATACCACAGAATGGAGCACGGGCACACACATGAAGAACAGACACTCAGGTGTGGGTCTGGTGGGGTCGCTGGTCTTATGGGACTAGACCAGGCCAGACCTTAGCAAGATTTGGCAGGCACACTTTTTAAGAGAGAAGCGCTGAGAAGATAAAACAAAGACATTGTGCCTGTCATTCCACAGTCATAGAACTCCCAATCTCAGGGGTGAAGTTAAGTGTGTACAATAAAAGTTAATGGGCAATCTCAGGAATGCTTTCCTCTGTCTCCTAGTAGTTGGTCACAGAACAGCAGTGAATGAGGCCTGGGAGCCCATGTACCTTGTCTGACTTGTTGATTAGGGAACATCTAACATATAGCACAAACAACAACAAATTGCATTCAAATAGCGCTTTCAAATTGGGAGGATGTCCCAAGGTGCTGAGGGTATAGTATAGTAGTAGAGTGGTGACAAAAATATCTTAAAAGAAGACAGAGGTCGGTGATATACTGACAGAGGGGAGGGGTAAGAAGGAATATAAATCAAATTAGACAGAAGCACAACAACACCAAAATTACAATTGTATAGCGCCTTTCACGTCAGGACGATGTCCAAGTTCCAAGTGTAGTACAGTAAAAGCCTGTTTATCCAGCACCCTCCTGGGGGTCGACTAATTGACTGTGCCGGATAATCAGAGGGCAAGTTGCCGAAAACCCAACACAAAAAATTAACTTATTTTAAAACATACAATATTAATAATGCACTAAATAGTAACAGAATATTGTATGGATACTTACCAATAACAATTCCAGCACACTCGGTAAAAAGATTGATTAAAAAAAAGCATTTTTTACCGATCTGTAAAAAACCCTCAAGTTCGTAAGTTTAATAAGTGCGCATGCACACGCATTGCATGCATGCGCAAAGTGAGCATACTCGCAATTGCTGGAATGGGGAATTGCCCCGGGAGGGGGTCGAGCAATTCAGTTGATCAGGTCACGGATAAACAGGCTTTTACTGTACAGTATTATGAAAGAAGTGAGATGAAGGGAGATTTTTGGCAGCAGAATGGGTCTCTGAAATGCTATTGTCTAGCTCTTTTCTTGTTCGTGATATTATTTGATGTCTTCAGTGCCTTAGGACGTCCTCCCAACGTGAAAGGCGCTCTATAAATATAATTTTGTTGTTTGTTTGTTGTCTTCGTTTGAGTACCTACTCCTTTTACCCAGTAATTAATGTGAAGCTAATTGAATTCAATGCAAATTTACAAAAGATTGTCAGAAAAAGCAAGAGAGAAAAGGGGAAACTTCCCACTGATTGTATGACTGCTTTCACCTGATCTACTTCCGTATTTGTTCAGTTTCACAGCTAGGACACAGCATGAGTTTAACAAATACACATGGTGATTGAAGGACTGAAGCATGCCAGAGGAGAGAATTCCTTTTTCTTTCACTCACAGGTGTGTTGGGTGAAACCAGAACCATGTTGGGTGGAACCAATATACAGAACTCCCATTCTTGGCTTATTTGTGTAACCTGTGTAAGACCTTCTCTGAGCTGATCTTCATCTCACAACAGGTTGCAAAAGGCTTGTTAGGGATGTGGAGATGATGACAATCCTTGTGTTTGATAACAGGGTCTAGAATGTCAGTGCCTCTCCACAGGGAAATTGCTGTCAAGTGTAGAGACGGTGTATTTGTAGGTATAAGATGTGTTCTGTGATGTATTAAACCATGTGTAAACGTGTGTGTTTTATGTGCTGCATATAAATAGATCTTTGCAGAGGAAAACACAGGTGGCCTTAATTATACAATTAACAGCCAATGAAAACAACTGATTGCAATTTACACAAAAAATTATTTTCATTGGTTAATTATATAATTAAGGGCAGATCCAATTCCCACTGTATTTGTATTAGCACGTGGTTTACACTTGGTTTACACATGCTGCATAAAATACCTCAATGGTCATCTCTGAAATGGTGGTGTCAAAAGTTGCTTTATAGGGGGCATGGGAGCTGGGGGGGTGTCAAACCCACTCTGACTGCTAACGCAAGCAAATCTTTGCTTACAGTCGGCAAACAGGTCTGTGAGAAGCCCCCAGATTCAGTTCATTCTGCAAATATCAACTGGATGAAATGTAAAGTACTCTAACTTGATTGTGAAATTGTTTCCAATATTGCTTTACCACGGAACAATGCAACAAATATGCAACATTCACTATCTTTTTTGTATCACCAGTGTTCAAAATCTTAAACAGTCATACCATTAATGAGTGACAGTGGCAACTCAAAGATGTTCAAAATTTGAAACATTTATATAAATATGTAAGGATCAGAAAAATCCCAAACATCATCTGATTCTTTGGATAAAAGGGTTGATCTTTATTACATTTATGAAGTTTGCTGGTGTGTGGCTCTGATGAGATTTTCCCATTAAGATGGCACTATTGCGTAATGTGATTATAGTGGGCAGTGTTAAAGATCATACACTTCTTATTGTGTGTGTACATTATAATGCAATCAATGTGCATTACACACTGTGCACTCTCCAGCAATTTGGAAAGAGGGTTTAATGCCTCTCTCTCTTTGTTTTCTACTGACTCTTGCTCATAGTTCTTTAGTGAGGCTCGATTATGAATATCTGTGAACAAATATCAATGCAAGACAATGGGAGGCATTATATACACACAGAGCACCTCGTTAATGTATGTGAAAAAGAATACCAGGCTGGTTTATTCAGCCAATCTGCTCATTAGTAATTGGATATAACTGGTATGTTAGTCATTGTGTGATATTTCACTATAGCTGGCTACACTAGTGATCTTGGAATTCATATTACAGTAGAAGCCCGTTTATCTGTGACTCGATGAACCGGCACTTCCGTATAACCGGCACGCCCCCAAAAAAGTCCCCCTTCGATAAACCGAACAATAGCAGTGGAGCATTTGTAAATGCATAAATCATAACATAATAACAGAATATTGTATTGGTACTTATTGTTAAAATTACTCTCTTGCGCTTCTCATCTTTGCTGGTAGATGCTGCGCTTGAAGCCACGATGCTGTGGTTGAGGATTATAGTCCAGCGATTCTTTTTAAAATGGAGCACGCCAAGCAGGTGAAAAAAACGGAGTGCGACTTTATTGGCTTGCCGCTAGTAAAGTTGCACGACTTTAAAATCGCGCTGCCATTTTTTTTCACCAGCTTGGCGTCCTCCATTTAAAAAAGAATCGCTGGTCTGTAAACCTCAATCAGTAAAGGTGAGAAGCGCAAGAGAGTAGTTTTAACAATAAGCACCAATACAATATTCTGTTATTATTTAGTCTGGTGTGTATGGTGTGTGTTAAAAGAACTTTAATTTTTTTGTGGTGGGTTTTCAGCCGTGGAATGCCCGAATATCCGGCAGGAGCTTTAACCGGCAATGGCCAGGTCCCGCGGGTGCCGGATAAATAGGCTTTTACTGTATTATCAATAACAAACAGTGAATCTCTCTCTCATTGCAGTCGGTGTGTGATGTGCGGTAATGTTACTTTGCTCAATGCTGTAGACCTGGCAGGGTGCATTAAAGAAACAGTCAGCGGTTGTGAGAAAGTAAAAAGATCTTGCACTTTTAAAATGTCTTATTGCATCAATTACTCAAACTGCTCTACAGAAATCGCATTTAGGTGTAGTGACTGTTTTTGTAGACAAATGTCGCAGATGTTTTGCACACAGAAAAGCCCTACAAGCAGTCATGAAATACATGACCGATTTATCTGGTGAAATCTGGCAAATTTACAAGAATGTTTCATGTGCTGTATGTGATGTGATAATTATTCCCAGCAAAAATGATCAGAATAGTTTCTCCCTCAGTCAGTTCAGCACTGAATCTTGTATTTTAGCTCAGGGTGCATTTAAAAAAATACTGGCCACTAAAATAGCTTTTTAATTTCAGCTTTTTCGTTTTAGAATTCTGGGTCAGAAGCCACAACCTTCTGACCCAGAGCAGAGTGGCTACCGACTAATCCAGACTGTCACCCATTCCATTGGCACTCAGTTTTGTTTTATGTATATGTTGCATATAGCGACTGCAATTTCTCATGCCATTATATGACGAGATATAAGTAACACGTGGCTCAAAACATGTTAGGAGGCTTGAACACAGTTGAGTGATTGAGATAACATCATGAACCTTGCAAGCTGGGGCAATTTTTATGTAGTCTTTTGAATTCCAAGATTGTATTCCAACCTGTGAAGTACAATCATAGTTAGTTTGACTTATATAATATTGAGTAAGATCTCATTGTTAAAAGCAATACGATTACCATCTTTCCTTGGTCTTGATTGAAGCATCATTACAATGTACAGTAAAACCACGTTCATCCAACACCTTCGGGACCTGGCCAATACTGGTTAAAGCGCATGCCGGATATTCGGCTGAAAACACAACAAAAATTAATATTAAATTTTTAAAAAGAGTTTTTTAAGCATACCATTATTAACGATAGACTAAATATTGTATGGATTAGGGTCCGGCGATATATCGATATCTCAGTTATATCCGATATAATTTTCATATCGATATGCCGATATCAGAATTTAAAAAATATCGATATATCAAAAAATTCTATATGTAAAACAAAATCGATATATCGCAAATATCGGTATATTGTGTCCGGCGATATATTGATATATCGTTATATATCGGTATAATGCGGACTTTTTCAACTTACCTTGTTGATATCCGAATGCGCGCGCACACCGGAATGTGTGCGCATGTGCGCACATCCGCAGAACAAACCCCCCCCCCCCCCCCCCGATATATCGGTATATATCGATATGGGCAAACCTATATATCGATATTGGAAAATTTCGATATCGACGGACCCTAGTATGGATACTTACAAATAAAACAATAAATATCGATTACGGTCTATAAACACAGCACACAATCATAGGGGTACTCTCTTTTTATTCTTTCTCTTTCGCACACACACAGTCAGTCTGGCATCCCAATGGTTCCAAACCCAACCCCCCTCCACTCCTCTTATTTTCCATCTAAATTAATCAACTCACCCCTTCTCTCTCTCGCTCCCCTCCTCTACCCCACCTCTCTCTCCCTCCTTCCCTCTCTCTCTCTCCCCCCCTACCCCCCTCACACACACAGTTAGTCTGGCATCTCAATGGCTCCAAACCCAACCCCCCTCCACTAATTTTCCTTCTAAATTAATTAACTCATCCCCTCTCTTTCCTCTCCTCTCCTCCACCTCTCTCTCCCCCTCCCACTCCTCTCTCTTTCTCCCCCATGCCCCTCTTTCCCTCTCTTTCCCTCTGTCCCCCCCGCCACCGTCTCTCTCTCCCTGCCTCTCTCTCAAACCAGGAAGTGCACTACGACAGCATTCAAGAGGTAATCGTAGTGTAGTCTGTGAGGGAAAAAACGGCAGTGCCACCTTCAGGCACAAGTAGCAGCATTCTAAAATACTGAAACGAGAGAAAAAAATGCAATTGTGTTGGATAAGACCCAGTTAATTGAACGAGGACCTTTTTTTTGAGGTGCCGGTTATACGGAAGTTACAGTTGATCGGGTCACAGATAAATGGGTTTTTACTGTATAATGCGGCTGAAACCTTGGTAACAAGAGGGCTTTCCTAGTGGTTCAGTGGGTAAGTTCAGCTTGTCTGAATCAGGAAGATCCAAGGAGGGTTACCATTTCTAAGCAGAGACAACAGTATATCTCTGTGACCTACTAAAACAATCTTCACCTGCCCATTCTCTCTGTTCGGCAGGCACTGCGTTAATCCATGTCCCTACTCTCTCCACCATTAGCGTTTGGGCCTTCTGCTTCCACCCTCTGGAACTCCATCCCAGAGCCCCTCTGTCTCATTACCTCTCTTGCCTCCTTGAAGGACCATCTCAAAACCTTCTTTGACTGTACTTTCGGACATCCCCTCACCCCCCCCTTGACTCCAGCCCCCAGTTCAGGTGCAAAGACTTCACTGTCCCAGTGTCTTGGGATGTCCTCCCATCATAATAGGCGTTATATAAATGTAATGTTTTGTTTTTGTGGTTGTTGGTGCCATGATTGAGCGCAGCATTACCCAGACTTAGCGGGGGGAGGATCTTTTAGGTTAAAACCTGCCTGCTTCCTACCTCTACTGTATCCTCCTCAGAGCTGCCAACCAGTACGCTTTTGCCGTATTTAGTACGATAAATTGCAGTAAATATGGCAGTACGATTTTTCTTGTTAAAATAACGTTTTTAGGAAAATCTGAATTTTGGAAATTCCATGCTCTGTCTGTCTGTCTGTCTCTCCTTCTCTCTGTCTCCCTCTGTCTCTCTCTCTCTCTCTCTCTCTCTCTCTCTGTGTCTCTTTCTCTTTCTTTCCGTGTCTCTTTCCCTCTCTCTGTCTGTCTCGGTCACTCTCTCTCTCTGACCCTCCCTGTAACTCCCTCTCTCTCTCTGTGTGTCTGTCTCTCTGTTTGAGTCTCTCGCTGTCACAATCTCACTCACAGTCTCTCTCTGTCTCTCTCTGTCTCAATCTTTTTCTCTCTAACTCTCTCTCCCTGCCTTCAATAGCAGCGCTACCTACGTTATGCCGTCGCTGATACAATGTAAATGTTAGCGCTAGGCGAGGCGCAAGGCATTGCTGGGAACAATTTTTTTCATATACAGAAACACAGCAGGGACCTCCTGCTTAACCCAATTTTTGCCACACAGGGGGTTTTTAAGTCCCATTTTAGTTAGCATCTTTTCTCGCTGTAATTTTTTCATAAAGTACCGGTAGGTTCTGGGGAAAATACTTTTTTTTAATTGCAAAATACTGTTTTTAGCTTTCAGGAGTAATTTATTTGTTAACAAAAAAAGGTTGGCAGCTCTGCTTCCTTCAACCAGTTATGGAGTGGGAGCAGGACAGTGTGGATGATGGATTGTGTCACTGTGTATCACCCCCACTCTCCCCCCCCCCCCCCCCCCCCCCCCCCCACTCTCCATCTCTCACACTGGAGACTGAGCATTCCATTGATATGACATGCTTGTTTCAATGGCCCAGCAGAGAATGGGTTGAATCTGCCCTATGGGTAATATTTGCTCTCAAATGTTAATGCAGCATTGGATTCAAAGTGGCTGCGGGTCACTGGAGTGAAAATCCAGTGCTCAGGCCACCCAGGGTAACCATTCTCTGGTGATAGTATAATAATCCCAGCAGGCCTTAAGGTGACATGTCTGACCTGCGATCCTGTATAACAAAGTGAGTATTGATTACCCTGATGTACTGTATGGTTTGCGCTGAGATACATTCCCTGCACTATTACTGTATCACTCCACATGGAGTTTCCACATAGAGGAATTCATAACAGTACACTAGTTGAAAATAGTTGTCAAGCCAACCCAAGGGACCTGCATCTAGACTTGGTGCACAATTCTTGTAGGTTGGCATTTCCGGTTACTGGGTAAGAGTTTCTATTTGCATCTCTCATTTTGAACATGGCATTTCAGACCACAGGGACCTATTGGGATGTTGTGTTTCATAGCCAGATAATAATACAGTAAAAGCCCATTTATCCGGCACTCTCGGGACCTGGCTAAACCGCATGCCAGGTATTTGGGCAGCCAGCTGCCTTTTTTTAAACTTAACATATTAATAATAGACTAAATAATAACACAATATTGTATGGATGCATACTAATAAAGCAATAAATATTGATTACAGTCTATCAACACAGCACACAATCAAAAAGCAAACTTCTACAATGGTGGATGGAAGAGTTTTTTTCTTTGTTCTACTGTCAGTTTTTCCTCTTTTTTCTTTTTCTCCCTCTTTCCCTCTCTCTCTTTCACACGCACACTCAGTCAGTCTGGCATCTCAATAGCTCCAAACCCAACCCCCCTTCCACTCCTCTCATTTTCCATCTAAATGAATCAACTCACCCCCTCTCTCTCTCCCCTCCTCTCCCCCATCTCTCTCTCCCCCCACCCACTCCTCTCTCTTTCTCCCCCCCCCCCTCCATTCCCTCTCTTCCCCCCTCCCCCCCACTCCATCTCTCTCCCTGCCTCTCCTTGTCCCACCCCACCCCCACCAAAACAGTGTATAAACCCACAATACAGTCAGGATACACAGGCAATACGTAGTATCCATCAGAGAGAGAGAGGGAAAGAAAGAAAAGGGAAGAGATAGAAACAGAGAGGGAGAGAAAGAGAGGAAGGAAGGAGAGGGAGAGAGAAAGAGGGAGAGAGAGAGAGAAAAAACAGTGCCCCTTTAAGATTCAGCATTCAGAACTAATCGTACTGTATACTTTCGTACGACAATAGAAATTCAATGCGCCACCATGATTGTGCCGGATAAGATCCAGTTATTCGAATGGGGACCTTTTTTTTGAGGTGCTGGTTATATGGAAGTTACGGTTGATCGGGGCACAGATAAATGGGCTTTTACTGTACTTACATTTTGTATACTGTAGTATCTTTCATTTCAGGAGGACAACAACAGCAACAAAATTAAAGTTTATCGGCCCTGAACAGTCAGGGGTCGGAACCCAAGTATGGGGGAGGGAGAGAGGTGGGAGGGTGGCAGAAGCCACGATCGAAAAAGACGGTCTTGAGACCAGTCTTGAAGGAGGCAAGGGAGGAAGCAAGGGGAAGGGTCTGTGGGATGGAGTTCCAGAGTGTTGGGGCAGAACGGCTGAAAGCCCGGCCACCGATGGTAAGGCGGATCGGGCGGGAGACATGAAGCAGACCAGTGGCCACTGAACGGAGGGGGTGGACAGGTTGGTACGGATTCAGCAGGTCAGAGAGATAGGAAGGGGCAAGGCGGTGGATGGCCTTGAAAGTGAGGACGAGGATCTTGAATATATCCTCTGTGGGGCTGGGGAGCCAACGGAGCCAGACGAGGGTGGGAATGATGGGGTCGCAGAACCTGGTGCGGGAGAGGACAAGAGCTGCACAGTTTTTGATGATCTGCGGCTTGTGAAGGGAAGAGCTGGGAAAGCCAACGAGGAAGGAGTTTTCATAGTCAAGCCCTGATATGACAAATGGGTGGGTGAGGATTTCGGCAGCCTGAGGGCTGAGGCGGTGATGGAGTCTGGCGATGTTACAGAGGTGGTGGAAGGCAGTGCTGGTCATTACACGGATGTGGGGGAGAAAGGACAGTTCAGGGCCAAACAAGACACCCAGATTCCTTACTGGCGTTGTGAGATGGAGTGTGCAGCCATGGATGCTGATGCTGCCAGGGCCTGAGGTGTGGAGGTGCTGACGCAAGCCAATCAGGAGGGCCTTAGTTTTGCTAATGTTCAGCTGAAGAAAGTTGTCCATTGTCCACGACTCAATGTCAGACAGGCAGGCAGTCAGGATGTTGGTAGTCCTGAGATTGAGGGTGGAAGCGGAGAGATAGAGTTGGGTGTCATCCACGTACATGTAGAAATTTACCCCATGTCTGCGGATGATGTCACTAAGGGGGAGCATGTAGAGGGTGAAAAGGAGGGGACGAAGGATAGAGCCCTGAGGAACGCCGCATAAGACGGTGCGGAGGCTGGAAGAAAGGTCGTTGGCAGACATGAAGTGGAGATGGTGTGAAATCTAGGACCTGAACCAGTCAAGGACAGAACCTTAAAAGTTGAGGTGGGAGGAGAGGTGGTGGAGCACGATTGAATGCTCCACTGCATCATAGGTGGTGGATAGGTCGAGGAGGACGAGGAGGCAGAGGGAGCCCAAGCAGAGAGGTGAATGGTTATTTGGGGTGGACGGATTGCGGGGTTATGGGGAGAAAGCTGGGGAGTGGGATTGATAGCTCTTTTCAAAGAGCTGGTACAAACACGGGCCAAATGGCCTCCTTTTGTGCTGAAAAATTATGTGATTCTATGATTGATCACAAATGGTCAAGATATAATTTCTAACCTTAACCAGAGCAGTTTCCGTGGAGGAAGCCCGATTGGAGTGGCTCATGGAGGGAGTGGGATGAGAGGAAAGAGTGAAGTTGGGAGGAAATTACTCTTTCAAGGAACTCTTGACAGCAAAAGGATGTTGGAGATGGGACAGCATTTTGAAAGCTATGATGTATCAAGGGAAGGTTTCTTCAGAATGGGAGTGCTGGTGACTAGTTGATAGTTTGAGCGAGTAATGGGGCAAAGAGGTGGAGCTTGGAGGTAAGGAGAGGGGTTGGGATGGGGTCCAGTTTACTGGTAGTGATTATAGAGAGGGAGAGACAAGTTCGAAGGTGTGGAAGGAGTGATGGGTGGGAGTCTGAGTGTGGTGGGGAGGTGTGGAGGATGTGGAAGTTGGAGGTGCGGTGACAGTTAAGTGGATTCCCTTGATTTTGGACTCAAGGAAATTCAACATGTCCCTACAGTGGGAATTGGAGGAAAGAATCTGCGAGGCATGGCGGAGTGGGTGGAGGAGCTGGTTTGTGGTGAAGAACAGGAGCCCTTCACCTCCAGGATTATCCTGGAGTAGAGGGACGAATTGGCAGAGGCCAGAGAGGAGCCGTAAGTGTTGATGCGGTCCAGCCAAATATGCCGGTGGACCATTAGGCTGGATTTGAGCCAAGGGCATTTGGCGTCCACGCCTGGCCCTTGAGCGAGCAGACGTAGCTGGTGAACCAGTGTGAGATCCGAGAATAAGAGGAGGTTCGCGAGATGATGGGGACAAGCGTGTCGAGTGTAGTGGAGAGGGTGTTGTGGAGGAGAGCAAGTGCAGAGCATGCTTTGGGACGTCAGCGCCTTGGGATGTCCTCTCGATGTGAAAGGTGCTCAATAAATGTAAGTTTTGATTGATTGGTTGATTTGTCAATCGATCAATCAATCGATTGGTCGATTGATCAATCCTCCATGATGCTAGAGGTGGGCCAGAGGGGGAGAAGTTCAGAGGACTCCAATGCAGCGGAGAGGGATTGTGGGCAGATCTTCTGAGGGAAAAGAAGTAGAGGAGTAGGGGGATAGGGCAAGTCACGCCCTGGAGATGAGGGCCACACCACTGCCACAGTGGGTGGGGCTTGGTGGGAGGTATAGCCAGTTGATGTGGCCTCCGTGAGGGGAAGATGTTGCCTTGGGTGATCCAGGTTTCTGTGAGGGCCATGATATCAACGTTATCATCGAGGATGGCCAAGGTCTTGTTGCAGAGGGAGCGGACATTTTGAAGGCCAATGTGGAGGGAAGAGTTGGCAGGGGTATGTGTGGTATAGGAAGGTTTACTGGATTGGTTAGCAGGAAGGGTGGGGATGTGGATGAGGTTTGCCCCCCGGATCAGTGTCCGGCAAGGCTGATGGCGGTTGTGGGGAATGCGGCAGTCAGTGTGGCTGCTGCTGGACAGCCAACACCAATTGCCACAATGAGCCCGGAGGAGGATTCCCAGGCGGGAGCAGAGGGAGGCTGTGGGGTGGTCAAGCAGGGATAGGAGGCGAGGAGGTGGGGAGAGAGGAGGACAAAGCGGGAGAATTGCAGGGAGGGGAGCATTTCGAGGGGGGCCAGCTCGGGTCTGAGCTGGCAGCCAACATGCGCATGCTAAGACGTGAGGCAGCGGATTAGTGGGACATGGTCAACCTGCAGGAGGCTGTGGGGGCTCGTGATGGCATAGAGGTGGGAGACGGGGCAGGGCACTCATTGTAGTTAGCAGTGAGCAGCCTGCAGGGAAAAGACATGGGAGGGGAGGGAGACAAAGAAAGGGCAGGAGACACACGAGTGTAAACTATACTGTAGCTGCTGCCAGAGATTCAAACATCTCAAAGCACTTCACAGGATATCCTGTAAACAACAACAACAACAACAACTTAAACTTATAAAGTGCCTTTCACGTCGGGAGGACGTCCCAAGGCGCTGCACAGGAGGCGTGTGACCCGAGCTGGGGGGGGAGTGTTCGGGAAGGGGTGAAACACGTAGGGGAGGTTGAAAAATTCGGGGGGGAAGAAAACGCACGGTCAAAGAGGAAAGTCTTCAAACCGGCCTTGAAAGAGGAAAGGGAAGAAACAAGGCGGAGGGATTGGGGGATGGAATTCCACAGGGTGGGAGCGGAGAAGCTGAAAGCCCGGCCTCCAATGGTGGGGCGGTTCGGGCGGGGGGCTTGGAGCAGGCCAAGACCTGCTGAACGGAGGGTCCGGGTGGGCTTATAGGGGGAAACTAAATCAGTTAAGTAGGGCGGGGCAAGGCCGTGTAAGGCCTTGAAGGTGAGGACGAGGATCTTGAACTCGATCCTCTGGAGGATGGGGAGCCAGTGGAGACGGGCGAGGGTGGGGGTTATGTGGTCGTGGAGGCGGGTGCGGGATAGTACACGGGTTGCAGAGTTTTGGATGACCTGCAGCCTGTGAATGGAGGAACTGGGGAGGCTGACGAGGAGAGAGTTTCCGTAGTCCAGCCGTGAGGTGATGTACGCGTGCACGAGTGTTTCGGCAGCGTGGGGGGTGAGGTAGTTGCGGAGCCTGGCAATGTTGCGCAGGTGGAAATAAGTGGTGCCGGTCAAGGCACAGATGTGGGGGAGGAAGGAGAGTTTACGGTCGAACGTGATGCCGAGGTTCCTGACTGGCTTTGTGAGGTGGAGAGTACAGCCTTGGATGTTGAGGCTGGCATCGCCCGATGTGCGGAGGCGCTGGCTTGAGCCAATCAGGAGGGCCTCGGTCTTGCTCACGTTCAATTGGAGGAAGTTGTCCCTCGTCCAGGACTCAATGTCGGACAGACATGCTGTCAGAACATCGATGGTCTGGAGGTTGAGGGATGAGGCAGAAAGGTACAGCTGGGTGTCGTCCGCATACATGTGGAAATTTACCCCATGTTTGCAGATGACATCGCCCAGAGGGAGCGTGTAAATGGTGAAAAGGAGGGGGCCGAGGACAGAGCCCTGGGGGACGCCGTGAGAAACTGTGCGGGGGTTTGAGGAGAAACCGTTGGAAGATACAAAATGTAGGCGGTGGGTCAGGTAGGAATGGAACCAGTCAAGGACTGTGCCTTGAAGGTTGAGGTGGGAGGAAAGACATTGTTGGAGGATGGTGTGATTGACTGTGTTGAGTGACGGTGAGTTTTGTGGCCTTATAAATTTAAAAGCAAGGAAGTACTGTATTGAACCGAAAAATATTCAAGGTGGATGTTAAAGATTCTATTCGACAAGAGATGGGAGTTTCTCCCAATGTCCTGGCTAACAATAATCCCCAAATAAAGTTGGTCATTCATTTCATGGCTCTTTGTGGACAATGCTGTGTGCAATTGGACTGCTGTGCTAGCCTACAAACACACCATTTCATAGTAATTCCTGTGAAGAACTTTGAAACGTCTTTCTGATATGATATGGCGCTATATCAAAAGGAAGGATTATTATTAACCCATAGATGGAGAATTGGTAGAGGGGTTAAGAGAGAGATGGATAGATGTTTGAAGAGTAAAAATATTTGAGGGATGCAATAGGAAGGAGGAATATTGTGGCTGTGCTAGGTGAACCGAGGAACGATCTGTGGTATATTCGCTTGATGGGCTGAATGACCGTCTTAATTTCTTATGCTCCTATTGGTTGTTTTGAATTAGATGTCAGTCTAATTATGATGTGCTTTATTGCAAGGTTCCTGTGGCAACACTTGCCACTTTAAACGCTCGCTAAATGAGTTTGCAACAAAACACGTTTAACAGACTGCAATCATCGTGTCAACTATTTACTCTTGTAATGAAATAGTCTATCAATTATTGAAACAATTAAAGCATTAATGAGAGCTGGGGCTTGTTTAGTGCCGCACATTGTTACGTGAGCTGGTTCCATTAGCCAGAAAGTGGTCCAAGTTGAAAGAGCAGGGAATTCAGCCTTATGCTTTGTTTAAATTGTACATATGACAGTGAATCACAGCGATTATGCCGGTAGCAATTCACCTCAAAGCATGGTGTATAACCGTTTTTCGTTCAGTGTAAATTATGCTGAAACTCCGCCAAATTTCCAATTTTTAGACAAACCACCCCCATTCTAAACTCATGTTCTCTGTTCCGCAATATGGTGTCCCAATTTGCATCAATTTACCTTTAATTATAAATTACCTTTGCGATAATTTGTGATTTACTCTCACACCCACTCCCACCGCTCCACCCGTGCCTCCCTGTTCCACTCCACATCCCCAACACCCCATCATTGCCAGACGAGGAAGCCCTGAAACTCTACCTAAATCCCTTTGCCTCGGCTGGCTGACAATGATAAAGCCAAACCAGACTGAGAATGCCACATATATGCACCACTTACACTTGGAAATTTCAATTTTTTTAATCCGGAATAGAAATGGGCACTCTCTCCCTGGAGGGAGGCACCCTGGTTACCTTATTCCGGCAAGTATTAGACACAGGTTGGTAAGAACAGAGGCTTGGGAAGCCCAAAGTGTGTGTTGAAGTACAGTTTAACTAGCTCAAACTACATAGCTTGCCATTGAGGACACTTTTGCTCTTTGACACCTCCCTACCCTACCACTACCCATACCCATTCCGAATGCCAATCCTATTTGGGTTCCCACTTTACCTTTGTGAAATGCTGGGACATGTTTAGCCAAGAGAAAGGTACTACATATGTGCAAGTTGTTGATGAACTTGTTGTATTAATTAATTGCACCTTCCAGTTTACATTGAGAGTTTTGAGATTTGTAAAAATATACTCAAAAATGCCAACTATTGAATCTCAAATATCAGCATCAGCCAATTAAAACCACCCAACACTTTGGTTTCTGGTCTTATCTCAGACCTTTTGTGCCTTTCTTCAGCCGTAAAAAGGCCTGGACACAAAACCTATTTTCTGCCTTTGTTTATTGCAAGGGATTCCAGAATTAAAGCCAAATGTTTTTTAAAAAATCTTAATCATTGCAATCAATAAATTGATGGTTGTGCATTATTGGTGTCCCAGCTATTCAACTCCTACACAACAAATCAGAAATCCTCACAAGCAGTTAAGAAGGAAGCCTTCAGCCAACTTGGTGTTTGCTTGTTCTGACCCGTTGATTCTCTGCAGGAATAAGTAGAAACCCACCTTAAATGGGGAGAAGGATATTTGGTTGGTTATAACCAAAGCTAGAATGACTGGGGTTTGTGTGGATGAGGCCTGAGGAGTGTTAGGATCCACCACCACAAATAACAAATTTAATTTAAGATTGCTGACCAACTACGCGCACTGCCAACCAACTCTGTGCACACCTCTCCTTCCACTCCCTTTTTGAACCTCTCCAGTCTGGTTTCCACCCTGCCCACAGTACAGAAACTGCGCTTGTGAAAGTCACAAATTATATCCTCTCTATCTGTGACCAGGGCTCCCTCTGCCTCCTTGTCCTCCTGGACTTCTCCGCTGCCTTCGACTCATTCAATCATGCCATCCTCTTCCAATGAATTCACTATCCCAGAAGGCTGTAGATGCTCAGTCCTTGAACATTTTCAAGGCTGAGACTGATAGATTTTTTAAAAAAATAGAGGGATTAGGGGATATGGGGATAGGGCAGGTAATTAGAGTTAGGTCAGAAGATCAGCCATGATCTTATCGAATGGCGGGGCAGGCTTGAGGGGCCGAATTCTCCTAATTCTTATGTTCTTATGTAATGCCTGTCCTCCATCATCCACCTCAGTGGGACCACTCAACTCTAGTTTTCCACCTCAATTTGCGACCCCCAGTCCCTTTATGTTCTTTCAGCCTGCCTGTCAGACATCAAGAGCTGGATGAGCGTGAATTTCCTTCATCTCAATGTTGATAAGACGGAAGCCATACTCTTTGGCTTTCGTCGCCATCTTCAATCCCACGCTCTCACCTCCTCCACCTACGCAACCTGCCCCTAAAGCTCTGTGAATCTGTCTCAGAGCAGATTGAGTTCAAGTCTTCAAGATCCTCACTCTTGCTTTCAAATCCCTCCACTCCTCTGCATCCCCCTACCTCTCTGACCTCTTCTCTCCTCACAACAGCACCCGCTACTAGATCTGACCTCCTTCTCTATATAAACTCCTTGTTTATATAGTGACTTTAACATCGGAAGGACGTCCCAAAGCACTGGACAGTTAAAGGTTTGCAACCAAGCTAGGTATTGGAATCAAGAGGGGTGGAGGAGGGCAAGGGAGAGAGTGCGACTGAAGGAATGAACAAAGAGCAAAGTGTTGAGATAAGCTTTGAAGGAGGCATCGGAGGGGACAAGGCGGAGAGATTCGTGGATGGAATGGCACTTACATATATCACCAATTTAATTAGAAACTCCATCCAATTTAAATTGGGAGCAACACGTTTAGACGGAGAAACATGAGAGTGAGTCTTTACCCTCCCCCGACCCTCCCCCCCCCCCCCCCCCCACCACGACCTGACTGTTCAGAGCTTCGGGACGTCTTCCCGACATGAAAGGCACTATATAAGTGCAATTTTGTTGTTTGTTGTTCTTTTTAAATGGAGAGGATCAGGATTGAGTCCAAAATAAAACAAGCATGATATTCTTATAACTATCTGAGTTTTTTCCTTTCGTCCAGTCTTATTTTCTATCTTCTTTTTGCATTCCTTCAACTTTTAGCTCTTCTTTTCATGTGGTTGTTTGTTTTTTGGGGTGTCGCTCTTTTTTTATTTCAGGTGGTGCTTTCCTCTGTTTCCATCTCTTTCTACAAAATACTCCCATGAACTTTGTACATAACTCTTAGACTTGCCCTAGTCCCTTCTCCCTGTTTCAAAGATTCAGTCCCTTTGTCTGCCTCTTTGGCCCCAAGCACAATTTTAAGAACTAAATAGAACAAGATAATTTCTTTTTAGCTTGAAATAACAGCAGGGGAGGGAGGAGGAGATTGCTGGAGACCGAAGTCTATACGTTTCTTCAACAACGATAACCAGTTGCATTTATACTATCTAACAACAACAAAATTATACTTGTATAAGCGCCTTTCACGTCAGGAGGATGTCACAGTCCCCTGGTCAGTCATTGTTTCAGACATGAGCTGGGGACAGGGAGAGTGGAGGGAAAGGGAGGGATTTGGAATGGCCAATGGCGCCGTCGAAGAGGAAGGTCTTGAGGCGGGACTTGAAGGAGGTCAGGGAGGTGTGAGACGGAGGGACTGCGGGATGGAGTTCCAGAGGTTGGGGGCAGAGTGGCTGACGCTGTTCGCAGAGTTAAATATTCACAGGTATTATGGGATTGTTTTACTTTCATATACAGTAATAGTCTTTCCCTCCGTCACTTTGTTCAAGGTCCATCTCAAAACCTACCTCTTTGACCAATTGGTCATCTTTTCCCTCCCTACCACAAGATTGAGTGCCAGGCCAGGATTATTAAGTGCATTGGGATATCCTCCAGATGTGAAACAGGCAAAATAAATATGTAGTGTATATTTTTGTCTTTTTCTGCTTTGGTCTCCGTTTGTTGTGTTCTTCAGTGTAGGCAGATGTCTTGCTTCTCAATTAGAGTCAGTGCTAACATTGATTGCTTTGTTGAATCTGGCATTTGCGAGTCCACATTTCCCTGTCTCATTTACTGTGATCAACCATTTGAAGCGTTGATGACTAGCTCGGCTGGGTGGGATGCAGAAATCATAGAATCATACAGCACAGAAGGAGGCTATTCGAAGTCTGCGCCGGCTAAATAGTCTCTGGTTGCGGGAGTGGTGGAGCGGTAGAATGGCCGAGGAAACAGAGCTGTGTTGCGGTGATGCAATGTGTCATTGCCAGCATATTGTACCACTCTGGATGCAATTTGTTTCCAAGTCCATTAATTGTACTTGTGACCTGTATAACAAGTGTTATTCTAATGGTAAAATATACACATAGATACAGAGAGAGCATTAGGGACCCTCAAGTTGGAAAGACGCTAATAATGAACAGAAGGATATCTGAGAATGGGGTGGGGTGTGGGGGAAAAAGAGTGGCCATAAGGCATTCAAGAAGCTGGTGACTTTAATAATGAATGATTCTCTCATGCCCACACACCCATAAACATGGCGCGCACACTTAAAAACCCGATAATTATTGGGGATTAAATTCAAAGTTGCATTTCTTCGGTTCAGATAATGGTCACACATTTCTTGACTCATCTACATGTTCGCATATGAACCCCTCTGCCAACCGCCCCCTGCTTCCACCCCACCCTCCCTCCCACCCACTGCTGACTTGATCAAAGACTCACACCTCACATCCTGCCACCAGTCATTCTCTTTATGGAACACCCAAAAGAAAATAGAAGCTTGTAATCTTGACTGAGATTAGAATGTGTAAAAGTGGCACTGCAGTCCTGTGGGGATTAAGTGTTCAAAGGTTTAAATGTCCTGACATGATACATTTCAGCAAGAGGCAGATGGCCACCAGCTTTGGCAAGTTATCAATGCCATTAGCTCCAGAGGTCACTGATCTCCTCCCACCACCCCTTTCACACCGCAACACCAGGCTCTCACCCCCTTTCCCATTGGTGAAATCCACTTCAGTTTGATGTCTCTGGCTGTTCAGTTCAAGGCTTGCCTCTACATCAAGACATGTGCCAGATAGACAGCATAAAATTTCTGACGAAGGGTTGTAGACCCGAAACGTTGACTCTTTTTCCTTTCTTCATGGATGCTGCTGCTTGACCTGCTGAGTTTCCCCAGCAACTTTTGTTTTTATATCAAATTACTGTACCTGTCCAATGCAGCCTCTGCCTTTTCAACCAGGAGAGAGCAGAGGGGATTTCAAAGCAGGCTGTTTGCATTGGCTGGAGAGTCTTTAAATTTGAAGCTGCTTTTAACCCTTTGATAGCTGACCACTATTCCGCTCAGTAAATGGCACATGCTCATCGTTGTGGCTGTGCAAATATTTCTCATGAAGAATCAATTTTTTTTGTAACTAACCCAACCAAACCCCAACTAATTTTCTAGTCTCATTGCACACTTGAAAGAAGAATGGGGCCCAGACTTTTATCAGAGATAAATCATCTGGGTTACTCAAGTTTGTTGATTTTGCAGCACAATGTTTTGGGGAAGAACTGTATTGTTTAAGGTGCCATCCTTCAGCTGAAATATGATTCAAGTGTTCTGAGACGCCTTCCGGCATGGAGGGCGCTTTATAAATCGAAGTTGTTGATTTACCCTCAAGATTAGAAAAAGCACAGGCATGGAGAGGGATGGTAAGAGATAGAACGGAAGGTAAAGGATCCATACATACAATGTGGGGGAATCCCTCCGCGCTCCATCCCCTCACAACCCCCTTATTACCTCTGCTTCTGAGTCAAAAGGCAAGCAATAGTGCTACCAATGTAGCCAGACTACACTGAGTACATTTACCTGATCATCAAGTGGATGCTACAGATGCCACAGCATAATTTGAAGGGAGATAGGAGTTTCTCACAGTATCCTGCCTGATAAACTGCCAGATAAAATTGATTATTCCCTCAGGGCAATTAATGGAACCTTGCTATGGGCAAAAATGGCTGCATGCATTTGCCTACCCAAACAGTCACTATACTTGACAGTAATTTCTGTGAAGCACATACAACATTTTGATGTGATAAGAGGCTCTAATAATGTAATTTATTTTCTGCATTATTAGAATCTGACCAGCAGATTCTGTATTGATCGGTACATACCCAAAAATCTGGATGGGAGAGGAGGGAAACTCTCGCAGCCATGATTCTAATTCCACCAAGCTGCAGATTGGTGCACATTAGGATTTACTGCTGTTGCGTAAATGGTCCTTCTGTCATAGCTCACCGTTGACAAGGGCTGAAACAGATGACGGCAGCCAGTGGGTGAATTACACACAGCTCTTTGATGTTCTGCTGCGATAAAACCAAATCGTCTTCTCACTGGTGGCCGACCATTCAGTGGGCACTTGGGAATTGTACTCAGTGGACAGCAGTAATGTGATAAAACGCCGCTGAATATTCAGCAAAGAAGGGAACCTGAGGAAGCCTGTTCAGGGAAGGAATCTTCAGCAAAGTGCAAATGACAGCAATTTCTTGTTATGAAAACCAGAGACCCTTGAGTTTTCAGAATTTGCCTAGCAAATGGAAGCTCCTTCAATAATGTACAATATTAAAAATATGAAAAAGGAAAAATGAATGTACATTAGGCATATTTTCATTTTGTGCTCAAAATAGTCCTTTTTTAGGCTACCAAAAAATAGCAGTTGAAATAGAATCCATAACACCATAAATCTGCTTTTCACCCATAAAAAGCACAGTCAATATAGATTCTGTGAAGCCCTTTGAGACATCTCAACAACATGATAAGGCACTTATCAAATGCAAGGATTATTATTATTAAAATCTTATAAACAAGAATTGGGCAAATATATCATCCTTTGTTATATATCATGTAATCCTTGCCTTTGATATTGTGCTTTATCACATTGAAGAAATATTTTAAAGCGCTTCACAGGATTTATTGTATAGAGTAGGGACTGTGTTTTTGTAGGTGAATGCAGTCGTCAGTTTCAATTTGCGAACAGCAACAACACCTTTGATTTATATAGTACCCTCCATGCCGGACGGCGTCTCAGAGCGCTTCACAATAACGGATCCCGGGCTCAAGCCAGGGTGAGGGGGAAAAAGGTAATCGAAGGCGTGGTCGAAAAGAAAGCTGAGACCTGAAACTAGGAAGAGAAGAGGTGAGGCAAAGGTAGTGAGGAAGGGAGTTCCAGAGCTTCGGGGCATAGTGGCTGAAGGCACGGCTGCCGATAGTGGAACGGAGGATTTGAGGGACAAGGAGGCGACCAGAACCGGAGAAGCGAAGGCAACGGGTGCTATGTTGGGGAGAGAGGAGGTCAGAGAGGTAGCGGTTTGCAGAGGAGTGGAGAGATTTGAAAACAAGAGTGAGGATCTTGAAATCGATCCTCTCCGGCACAGGGTGCCAGTGAAGTCTGGCAAGGACTGGGGTAATCAGGGAGCAAAGTTTGGTGCGGGTCAGCAATGACCCACAAACAGCCATGAAGGGAATGACCAATTTTATCTGGAGGATTGTTGGCCAGGACACCAGGAGAAAATTCCTTCTCTCTTCAAGTAGTCTTTTGGGATCTTTAACGACTACCTGAATGTGTAAACAGGAACTTAGTTTAATGTCTCAACCGAAGGGCGGCACCTCTGACAATGGAGCACATCCCAAGCACCACATTGGACTATCAGCGAAAACTGTGAGTTCGAAATCCAGACGTGGCACTTGGACACACAACCTTTTGTCCGAGCCCATACAGAGACTCAATGGGCCAAATGTCCTCTTTACGTGCTGTAAAATTCCATGATTGATATCCATGTTCATAATCTACCATTGAACATGAAACAAAGAATTACTGGTACAATACAGTAGATGTTAATGCTACATTTGATAACAGACACAATTTGGCCCTGAAATACTTCTCAAAAAGAAATGCCTTACATATATAGATTATATTTATAGTATGTCAATTCCTACTTCATGAGATTAAACATAATCGTCTACAAACTCAGTTCGCTGAGGTAGTCGGGCAGTTTTCTAACTCATTGAACAACTTGATTGAGTTACTCTTTCCAACCTTCATCCTGGATTTATGGGTGATGCTAGTGTCACTGTCAGGAACTGGGTAAAAGCAGCTAAACAAAGACTTCTTGCCCAATAATCTTACCAAGCTGCCCTCAACCCTGGCTTCCAAGAGAGATCTATGGCATGGCTTCGTTTGCCGCCTCCCTCTTCCTCTCTTAAAATATTCTGGAATGTCCTCTCAGTGTTAACGAGTTCTGTTCAGCAAAGTGGATATGGCATCGACCCATGGAATAGATGTGGGATCCATTGTACATAGTTTCCTAGAATCAGCAAACATTTTATTACATATTGTAATGGTACTTTCCCTTTTAAACAAGTATTGAACAGATGGTTAGTTTAGCGATTGGGCACTGGTGGACCTTTTAGTCTTAAGCCTTGTGCAATTGTGCACTTTGTTCTGCTAGTAATTCACCCTTGTGACCTTTCATATTGGGAGTTCAGCAAAGATTGAATCGGTGCAAAATTGTCCACTTCCCAAACTCAGCACATACATCTTTGCCAAGTGAGGTTGTGCTTATGATTATTATTATTTGGTGCCAAAACACTAGCTTGAACACTCAGAATTAAGTTGAGCCTTTGCCGGATTCGAAGAAAGGATCCTTATAGCCAGTGTAAAGAAGCTTTTTTGAATGTCAAATGTATGAATCTCAGCAACCATCCCAGTAGATAATCTCCAGACCTGATTTACACACTTGTACAACCAGTGTTGTCAGGGACAGCTCTTCACGTCAACACCAACAGTAAAGTGTTAGCAACAGATGCAATAAGTAGAAAGCTGATTTCTGACAAAATTGCACAAACATAATTTTCCGGGAAATAACACTCAGGACTCTTTTTACTCAAATTGGAGTATCTGGGTGAGGGTGGCACACTGGAATCTTGTGTATCCTTCAGGGTTTGAGTGAAGATGAGGTTGTTGAGAATGATGCATTGAAATTGCTGGGTAATGATCTATCTAATTGCACTGTGTACCAACATTGAATTATGACCACATGAAAACCCCAGTGAATAGATCGCTCCAATAAAATCCAAATTACTTTAAATCTGGCAGAAACGGTGGGAGGAAATACTTATTAAATGGACTTGATTAAGTTTTTCATGGTTACAACATTGGCCCTTTAACCTCAGGGTCCTGATTTTGAATCCAGTCCATCCAGATAGACTGATGGTGGATTTAGCTTGTGCCTCTGGCATTAGGTTTGGCAGCACAGAAATAGAAGTGCTATTAATCCCACTAGTGACGCAATAAATATGTTCAGGGACACTCTTCCTACGCCCACTGAGTGTAGCTTAATGTCTACACTGGCTCTGCTCTTCATCTTCTGGGGCTTTCATGAGTTCCAGCTCTGGACATTCAGCCTACTGTTACGATATAATGTGTGGGGTGAAGTCATCTATATCGCAGGAGCATCACTTATGCTGTACAATGACATCACCCGTTGGCTGCATTTACACTTTCATACATTTGTTGGGGCTTGTGCAGGATGGGGTTAAAGGCAAAATTGGAGTACATCAAATAGTGGATAGAGGAGGCTTGACAGCCATCTGGCCAACTCAAAATTTTGTGTGTACCTGTTTGCACTCATTGTACACATTACACAACTCACTTTTATACACCAAAACACAAAATACTGCATATGCTGGAAATCTGAAACGTAAACAGAAAGCGCTGGCAACACTCAGCAGGTCAGGCAGCATCAATGGAGAAAGAAAAGTGAGCCAATGTTTCGGGTCCACGACCCTTCGTCGGAACCACTTTTACACAATGTTTTTGTACACAGTGTCTTTTTAGCACAGGGAGAGATGGAGAGACAAAGAGATGGAAGAGAGTGGGAACATGCTTTCAAAACTGCCAAATTTATCTAATTGACGAAATTGGAATTTTCTCTAATCTCCTCAGTTTGGATGTATCAAATGAATAAATTTGTTCAGCCAATAAAATGGGTTGTTATGACAGCTAATCTTGATGTTCAAAATCAGGTCCGACTGAAGGATCTACGTGAGGCATGGGGTTTCAGTCACGTCTTGTTGGGCCCTCTGTACAATTTTTAACAATACATAAAAATACAATAAAAGCCTGTTTATCCAGCACCCGATCAACCGTAACTTCCGTATAACCAGCATCGCAAAAAAAGTCCGCATTCAATTAACCGGAATTTATCTGGAAAAATGCATTGAAAAAATTGCTGGATATCCGGCAGGCGCTTTACAGGCATTGGCCAGGTCCCGAGGGTGCCAGATAAACAGGCTTTTACTGTACTACTGTATCACTAGTTAAGTTATCCAGAATCAACTGGTTGTCAAATCCCCTTGTGCCTGACTTTGAAAGATGTGGTATGAAAGTGCAATAACTAACTGATCAACAATAGGCTAGTTGCAAGATGGACCCCCTTCGCCTTTGTCAATAAGGTCAGTTTTGTCTGTGCAATTAGGGGTCATCTCTAAAGTTCACAAAATACCTAGACATTTCTCATAGCATTTTCTCGTTTACTTACTGAGCCCCATTTCTCCGCCTCCTGCCACCTTCTCTGCCCCCACCAATGACACCGCAAACACCCCACTACCCAGCAAACAAAACCAAACAAAGTTGTTATTTTTTATCTGGTGAGGCAAAGAATTTGTGTGTTTTTTTGTGAGGAGAAAAAGTCAAACAACAAAATTACATAATCGCCTTCGAGGCAAACTATTTTGCTTTAAAGATGTGAACTACAGTTCCACTTTCACAGATTAACCTCACAATAAGAGATCATCATCACTGGCCGCCCATCACATTAACCCCCTCCCTCACTCCCCGCAATGCCCAACCATTTTGTGTGCTTTAGAGACTTAACACAGTGCATTTTCTCACTGGCCTGACCTTTGTCCAGCCACTCTAAAGTGAGGAGGTCTAACAGGTTTTATTCCTCCACACTCCTGCATCCAACCGCAGGAATGCACCCAAAGAAATGCCTACTGTGCAAACTGGATCAAACAAGTTCAGGGCAGTGCTGTGGCTCGCACAGACGATCAGGGTTTGTGCTGCTTGTAGCTGCTAGCTTCAAACAACTGCTGCAGCTGCTTTCCAAGTCAGGGTCTGATGAAAGGCTAAGCTCAGTGTTTTCTGTGGAATCGCTGAGGTGAATGTTAGCCACTGAGTCACGTGCTGTAGCATGATCCCAGTGCTGGCGAACACAGGATTCACTGCATCTACTTTCTGGGGGCTGACATAATGCCACAAAGCAGTGTATAACCAAACATTTATTTTAGAAACTCCCACCAACAAAACAGAAACATCTCTGCCACTGGATAGGCTTTTGACACTGTGCTGGTATCTATAATAGTTACCCATTTATGGTTATTTCTGCATCTCCGTACCGTGATGCTATCAGGCACTCTGCGGCTGCTTTACTTCATATTTTGAACATGTTTTCAAAGCAAAACACTGAAGTGTCCTGTTCTGACCAGCCTTGCCAAGGAAGGGTAGCTGAGCAGTCTTTTAATAGTTTAAGGAATTTTGAGTCCTGCATACAGTTTCACACTCCTCTATATCTTACTCCCCCCAACCTTCCATCCTGGACGCTCCAGCTTTATTTCACCCGTGCATTATCTGAAACTCAAGAGAGAATTGCACCTGCAGAGAGAGAGAGAAGGGAAAACTACCGGAATCTGTCCCAGAAAGGAATGATAGAAATTTACAGCACAGAAGGAAGCCATTCAGCTCATCAAGCCTGGACTGGCTCTCAGAGCAGGGTGTTCATTCATTCCCTCTGCCCTGCCATATCCTCCTGCCACATGCTGGTGAAGGCAGTGAGGCCAACTATACCAGCTGAGGGCTGAACTATACCAGTCCATCTGGCAAAGTGCGGAAACAGGCACCATGAGGGATGGGGAGGGGGTGTAGGTAAAGCACTTGTTGGATTGGAAGAAGCAAAGTTCAAATGTGTAATTCTTACTAGCAAATAAAATAGTGACCATTCACTCAAAAGTCAATTATGACAACAACAAAATTACATTTGTATAGTGCCTTTCATGTTAGGAGGACGTCCCAAGGCGCTAGAAGGCATGACAAGACACGGGATGACTCACTTGAGAAAGCCGAGGGCTGTCCTTGACAACGGTAAGAAAATAGGCAGTGTTGAAAATTCTGATCAGAAAGTGCCTTTTATTCCCGATAGTGCCATTTATAGAATATGGAATCATAGTTTGATACAAAACAAACTAAGTACGCATAAAGTTCATGTTGTTTACTTAGTTTCTGAAACTCTGGAACAATTTCCTTCTATCCTTCCACCTTATTATTATAATAATAATCCTTGTATTTGATATAGTCACCTCTTCTAGACGTCTCAAAGCGCTTCCCAGAATATACTGTAAAGTGCACTATATTTGTCGGCGAAACGCACCAGCCATTTGCGCACAGCACTGTGTCTCACAAACAGTCGTGAACTGAAGTGACCAAATTATTTGTTTTTTTTTGAGGGATTATTATTAGGCATGCGGAGTAAGGAAACTTGCCCAAGGTTTTGCCCTGACCTGTGGATCATCTGACCTGTCCCACCTTGCCCCATCCTTGCCCATCATCAGATTGCACTTGAAAACTTTCCTCTTCAACTGTACCTATGGTCACCTTCCCCAGCTTGACATCATGCTCTACTGACAAACACTCTGGGATGCTACTCTATAGGGGCACTATATAAATGCAAGTTATCACTACCGAGAGAGAATCTTTCGCTCATTTCTGATGTCTTCCAGGTCTCAACAATTGCAAGTCCTCATTTGATAGTACCAGCCTCTGAGACAGAAGGTTGTGAGTTCAAGCCCAATGTCAGGATACATAGTCAAGGCGGACATAGAAGCGGTGTAAAAGTGGTAGAGATTTGGAATATGTCAATGTCTCTAGTTTAGCAGTGCTCTTCACATCTCAGGAACTGCAGTATAAAAGCTCTATTGTAGTTGAAGGCACTTATCACCAGGTAACAGTATGCCACTGCCAGAAATTTGCAATGTCACCCTGATATACAGTTAGTCCTCACTTTAATGTTGCAGTTGTGTTAGCGAAAAGTGCGACTTTAAGCGAAACGACTTTAAGCGAACCTGCGCAAAAATACTGGACGTGCAGATTCTATGTATGCTTACGCTACCTAAAGTAGTTTCCACCCCCGTGAATGACATAATCGTAGGGAACGGCGATATGGGAATTTTCCGGATATGGATATATCGGTTGGCTCATATCGAGATATACCGAAATACCGATATTTTCAGTTTTTTCGTACTGCGCATGCGCGCGCGCATCGGAGTGCGCGTGCATTCCGGGTGCGCGCGCATTCGGGACCTATCTTCTCAGCAGGTAAATATCTTTCTCTCTCTCTGTCTCTCACTCTCTCCATCTCTGTGTTTTTCTGTCTGTGTCTCTCTATGTCTCTCTCCCTCTCTCCTCTCGCACAACCCCCCCATCTCTATCTATCTGTATATTATCACATCCACCCCGTCTCTCTCCCCCCACCCCACCCCCCCCCCACCCCGCCGTCCCTCTCTCGCACCCCTCACCCCCGTCGTCTCTCTCCCCCACCACCCCCCCAGCCGTCTCTTTCTCCCTCACCCCCCCTTGCCGTCTCTCTCTCCCTCCCCCCAGCCGTCTCTCTCCCCCTCTCCTCCCCCCCTCGCCGTCTCTCTCTCCCTCCCCCCACAGCCGTCTCTCTCCCCCTCCACCCAGCCGTCTCTCTCTCCCTCCCCCCCCAGCCGTCTCTCTCCCCCTCCCCCCAGCCGTCTCTCTCCCCCTCTCCTCCTCCCCCCCCAGCCGTCTCTCTCCCCCCCTCGCCGTCTCTCTCTCCCTCCCCCCCCAGCCTTCTCTCTCTCCCTCCCCCCCCAGCCGTCTCTCCCCCAGCCGTCTCTCTCCCCCTCTCCTCCCCCCCCCAGCCGTCTCTCTCTCCCCCCCCTCGCCGTCTCTCTCTCCCTCCCCCCCCAGCCGTCTCTCTCCCCCTCCCCCCAGCCGTCTCTCTCCCCCTCTCCTCCCCCCCCACCGCCGTCTCTCTCCCCCTCCCCCCAGCTGTCTCTCTCGCCCTCTCCTCCCCCCCCCAAGCCATCTCTCCCACTCTCCCCCCCCCCAGCCGTCTCTCTCCCCCTCTCCCCCCCAGCCATCTCTCTCCCCCTCTCCCCCCCAGCCATCTCTCTCCCCCACAGCCGTCTCTCTCCCCCTCTCCCCCCCCCAGCCGTCTCTCTCCCCCTCTCTCTCCCTCACCCCCCCCCGCCGTCTCTCTCTCCCTCCCCCCCAGCCGTCTCTCTCCCCGTCCCCCCAGCCGTCTCTCTCCCCCTCTCCTCCCCCCCTCACCGTCTCTCTCTCCCCCTCCCCCCAGCCGTCTCTCTCCCCCTCTCCTCCCCCCCCTACAACTCTCTGCTTTCTGTCTCGCAGCCAGTTGTGGATCCACGCTGCCACTGTCCCTTTTACGCCATGGGCCTTTAATTTCATAATAAGTCTCTCATGTGGCACTTTGTCAAATGCCTTTTGAAAGTCCATGTAAACTACATCAACTGCGCTACCATTATCCACCCATTCCGTTACCTCATCAAAAAATTCTATCAGATTTGTAAGGCAAGATTTGCCTTTAACAAATCCATGTTGACTGTCCTTTATTAGCCTATATCTTTCTAAGTGAAGATCTACCTTGTCCCTGATTATGGACTCTAGAAGTTTGCCCACTACCGACGTTAGACTGACTGGTCTGTAGTTACCAGGCTTGTCCTTCTGCCCCTTTTTATACAAGGGAGTAACATTAGCTATCCTCCAGTCCTCTGGCACGACCCCTGTGTCCAAGGAAGATTGAAAGATCGTGGCCAGAGTCCCTGCTATTTGCTCCCGTGCCTCACTTAGTAACCTAGGGTGCATCCCATCCGGACCAGGTGACTTATCCACCTTGAGCGACGTCAACCTATTTAGCACTTCCTCTCTGGTTATAATTATTCTATCCATTTCTCCTACCCTCTCCTCTAACACCATGGCATTGGCTGTATCCTTTTCTTTTGTGAAGACAGAGGCGAAGTACTCATTCAGTACATCAGCCATGCCCTCTGCCTCCACAATGAGATTTCCTCCTAGGTCCCTAATTGGCCCCACCCTCTCCTTGACCAACCTTTTACTCTTAATATGTTGGTAAAAAACCTTAGGGTTCCCCTTAATCTTACTCGCTAATTGTTTTTCATGCAGTCTCTTTGCCCCTCTAATTTCCTTTTTTAGTTCTATCCTACACTTCCTATATTCTGCTTTGTTCCCTTCTGAATTTTGAGCCTGACGCTTATCATAAGCCTCTTTTTTTTGTTTGATTTTGGCCCCGATTTCCTTAGTCATCCAGGGAGGTTTGGATGCCTTACATTTCACTTTTGTGGGGATGCTTTTGACCTGTGCCTGAACTATCTCCTCTTTGAACGCTGCCCACTGCTCGTTAGTTGTCTTGAGAGTAGTGAGTAGGATTGAAGGTGTAACTCTAACTTTAAATCTGTTGTTTTCAAAATGATTTAAAAAAAGCATTACTAACTCTTTAAGAATAATTTGAGATTACAAGAAAGGATCAGAAGAAGAAGGCCTTTAAGTTCACTTGATCTCTTCCTTCCACTGTACCAACCCCACCTCTTTCCATTGCAGCACCCAAAACAGTTGGTTCTCACACCTCACTGCACACAAATGAATAAAGTACCCTGAAAGTGGTAATAATAACCTATACTACATGGATAGCTCTTTCAAAGAGTCAGCACAGGCAGAATAATAATAATAATAATCCTTGCATTTTGATATAGCACTTTTCACGTCTTCTATACGTCTCAAAGCACTTCACAGAATAAAGTGAATTGACTGTATATTTGTGGGCGAAACGCAGCAGGTAATTGCACACTGCAATGTCCTACAAATAGTTGTGGATTGAAATGACCAATTTTATTGTTGCTTTTTTTTTGAGGGATTATTATTAGGCATGTGGAGTAAGGAAACTTGCTCAAAGTTTTGCCCTGACCTGCCTGGATGGGTCGAATGGCTGTAGGATTCTATGATTCTGTCTGACTTTGAGGGGAAACTGCGATATTCCTAAACACACGGGTAATTAAGGAATGGAATGTATGTAGAAATCATTCCCCCACTGCCCCCTTCTGTCTCTGTAGGTGAGATGGAAAACTATGTAAGAAGCAAGAAGTGACAGCAGCTTGGAGTGAATGGTGTTAGTTGTCATTTGCTTCGACTTGCTGCAGAATATCAATGAACAATGAGCAGTGCAGAAGAGCCTTGTAAAAGAGCTTGTGTCTCTTGTGTTCCCCTTTCCTCCTTGGGTGGGAATGATGAAACAATATTGGCACCAAATATCAGCACAGTCAATCATCCCCTCCACTGTCCCACAACCAGTGCGATTTGTCTGCAATGTTCTGCCAACCTGATACGTCAGAGCAATGACTGAATTACAGTAAAGCCAGGATTTTGACGGTGGCTCACTCCCGAGTCAGCCAACCTCAAAATCCCAAGTTACCAAAAATGTAAGTTCTCTCTTATATTTAATGTGTCCTACAAAGAGTGCTGTAATTGACCAGAATTGTGTAAAAAATGACATGATAATTTGTCCTTCTACTTTAGCTCCTGGGTAGAAAACATTGTTAAGAATAACTAATAACCAATTCACAGAACTGTCAAGTATAGTTAGTGATTGTAATAATTCAATAATAATAATCCTTGCATTTGATATAGCGCTTTTCACGTCTTCTAAACGCCTCAAAGTGCTTCAAAGAATATGCTGTAAAGTGAATTGATCGTCAACCACACAATCCTCCTCCACCGCCTCTCCTCCGTCCTCAACCTTCAAGGCACTGTCCTTGACTGGTTCTGGTCACACCTCTTCAACTGCCTTCACTTCGTCTCCTCCAACGGTTTTTCCTCCAGCCCTTGCACAGCCACATGCAGCGTTCCCCAGGACTCTGTCCTTGGCCCCCTGCTCTTCACCCTATACACGCTCCCCCTGGGTGATATCATCCACAAACATGGGTTAAACTTCCACATGTATGCGGATGACACCCAATTCTACCTTTCCGCGTCCACCCTCGACTCCAGTACTACTGGCGTTCTGACTGCATGTCTGTCCAACATTGAGTGCATGTCTGTCCAAAACTCTGCAGCCCGTGTACTATCCCGCACCCGCCTCCGTGACCACATAACCCCCACCCTCGCCCGTCTCCACTGGCTCCCCATCCTCCAGAGGATCGAATTTAAGATCCTCGTCCTCACCTACAAGGCCTTACACGGCCTTGCCCCATCCTACCTAGCCGATCTACTCTCCCCCTACACGCCCACCCGGGCCCTCCGTTCAACAGGACTTGGCCTGCTCCAAACCCCCCGCCCGAACCGCCCCACCATCGGAGGCCGGGCCTTCAGTTTCTCCGCTCCCACCTTATGGAATGCCATCCCTCAATCCCTCCGTTTCACCTCTTCCCTTTCCTCTTTCAAGGCCGATTTGAAGACTTTCCTCTTCGATCGTGCCTTTTGTTCCACCCCGAACTCTTTTACCTCCCCTTCGTGTTTCACCCCTTCCCAAACACTCCCCTCCCAGCTCGTGTCACACGCCTCTTGTTCAGCGCCTTGGGACGTCCTCCCGACGTGAAAGGCGCTATATAAATGTAAATTGTTGTTGTTGTTGAGTCCTGGACGAGGGCCAATTTCCTGGAGAGCAGGAAAGCTGACTGTATAATTGTGGGGCGAAACGCGGCAGCCAAATTGCGCACAGCAGTGTCCCATGAACAGTCGTGGATAGAAATTACCAATTTTATTATTGTTTTTTTTGGGCAGGGATTATTATTAGGCATGTGGTGTAAGGATACTTGCCCAAGGTTTTGCCCTGACCTGCCTGGATTCGAATATAGATCTCATGCTCTAACCAACGAGCTACAGGACTCCACATGTATGCAGTGATAGCAGACAATATGCATACAGCCATGTCCTATAAACAGTCAATAGAACTCATTTTATTTGGGTGATGTTTGAACAGAGAGGAGCTCTTTTTGAAAAGTGTAGTAGGATCTTTAACATCCAGCTGAACAGCCTCCTGCTCCCTGCGGATCAGAAAGTTTGTCCATTGAGTGATTGAACCCATATACTGGAAAGGTATCATTGCTCATCCATCTGCCAATCCATCCCTGTTTTCCTCTACCAGTCCCTTGGATACTCAGGCCCAACTCTTGATGCCAGAAATCAGATAACTTGTCAATAAGAGTATGAAGAGTTATTGTGTAAATTAAGGTTTTGTTGTTGAGAGAAAGTGCAAGTAGCACCCACCCAATTCTTGCTTTGGATGGTCCCAATAGGGAGTCAAAGGCCTTCACGAAAGGTGGAGAGAAATTGGAGGGAGTGTGGGGAGCACACAAAAATGTTGAACGTGGATAGTTTGAATTGTGAGTTTGGTGCTGTCTTGCAAATACATTCCAAGCTCTGGGAGATTCCAAGCATGGCTGCAGAATCTCTTGTATTTGACGAATCCAGTCGATTCTGCAAGTTCCCTTTCCAGCCTTCTTAAAAATGTCCTGTTGCTGAGAGTACACAGTGTGGGATTGGTTTGATTAATGGACATATGCCCGGAAAGCCTGTAGCCCCAGGGTCGGAATCTGAACCCAGGCTTAACAAAATCATACACACATTTTAGTAGTTGGACATCTTTCAGGCTCTCTCATGATTGAGACTTCCTTGTAACTGTGTGGTGTGTACGGACTATAACATCCCTGTGCACATGTTGATGATTAACGAGTTGATAGGAAATCTCCAAACTTAAGATCAGAAAAGCAGGAACCAAAAAAAACCACCTACACAACTATGACCAGGAAATGTACAAGGTTATTGAAAGGTCATATGCGGTCTTGGTTGTATTTGAATACAGGATGTGTTACAGGAGCATTGGTTCAGTATGGTCTGAATACACTCCTGTCAGAAAGTGTTAGCTTTTGCTTATTTTCATATGGCATGAACCACTGTACAGCAGATTCCATTAATAATTAACCATAAACAAACCATAGCACCGTTACTGTCAAGGGCCGCTGTTCTTCTGTGATTTATTCGTGTGTGTGTATCTGTGTGTGCATCCATGCGTGTTTGTGTATGTGTGTGTTACAGTAGCTGGCAAAGGTCAGTCCACAGTCTTGCTGCAGGACAGTTGGTTCATTGCTTTAACCCATTTGGTTCTGACCTCATCTGCACTCTGTGTTGGTGTGTTCAGCACCTTGGACATCCTCCCAACGTGAAAGGCGCTACACGGCTGTAATTGTTGTGTGTGTGTGAGTTCCCGTTTACGCTAAGTCAGGCGGAATCACTTCACTTCCGTTTATTTCACTCCTGAGATCTGCCAATACCTTCAGTAAAACCTTTCTATGACCCAAAAAACCTTCGTAACCTAGCAGGGAAAAATGTGACAGTTCATCAGAGTTTCAACGTGATAATTATCTGTTATGAAATTTTTCAGGCTTATAGACACAAACTGAGTGAGGATGTTTCATGCCTCTACACCAATGCCCTTCAACCAAGAGCAAATTCTATTGTGCTTTTTAACTGTCAGCTTGGCTCAGTTGATAGTGTTGACACCTAAGGGTTACAAGGGTAGAGTGTTGATCTTTTGATATTGACTCCTTCTTATCATTGTGAAGCAGAATTCACCCAATGTTGAATTGTTCACAGAATGATAGGGATAATAATATCCTTGCATTTGATATAGCACCTTATCACTTCATTGAGATGTCTCAAAGTGCTTCACAGAATATTTTGTGGTGGATTGAGTGTGTATTTTGAGAGCGAATGCAACAGCAATAGGGTAAAACCAACAAGGCTCACAACTGATACCTTCAATAAACCTAATTCTAGCTCCTATTCCATAATCAGGGAGGAAAATGGTCCAACTCTTGGTGAACTCTGCTTAACAATTATAGGAAGGGCTGACATCGAAAGACTGTTTTTAGATGTTTCAGTGTTACAGGCGCTTATATTGAATTCAAGTAATGTGTAACTCACTCTGGAGCTATATACTGCTCCTCTAATAATAGGCAGCCTTCGATATAGGACAAAAAGGATAATCCTATTGTATTGCTACAATAAAAGGGTCAGCACAAGGCTCAACATTGAATTCAAGGAATACATTTATCCTTCCCATCTGTGACTGATACTATATGTACACATATATATACAGGTAGACCCCCCTTAACGAAGAGGTCAGGGACTTCAAAAAGCGAGAATTTCGTTAAGCGGGTGGGAGCTCGCTATTGTGTTTCCGTATGCGAACAAAATCAGTTTCGTTCTCAGTGGTGCTAGCGCTAACATTTGCGGTGTACCAGCGAAGGCATAAGTTGGTAGAACTGCTATTGAAGGCTGCAATACTTTGATTACAAGATGAAAAGATAAAAGAATAAAAGATGAAAATGTTTGTTTTGTTTACCTGAACAGTATTTTATTTAGTAAATTTTTAACACCATAATGAAACGAAAGTTCCTGTACAATAAGATGAGGTGAGGAGTAGGGAGGAGGTCTACGTTTTAATTGTTGATGGAGGAAGAGGAGGAGGAGGCTGGAGAATCGGGAGAATCTGGTGACAAATCAATAGGCTCTGGATAGTCAGCGGACGTACTTTGTTGCAGTGTATAACCTCCCTCCTTGATAATTTTTCTAAGTTCACCTGGATAATGTTTGGCTGCAGCAACAGCTGCACTAGCAGCTTCCCTGCACACCTTGATAGAATGTAGCTTGTATCGTTTTTGAAAACGACCAAGCCACCCGTTGCTAGCACCAAAAATCTCCGCTGGCTTTTTCAAAATAGCATCGTATGGTTGCTAGCATCCTGCGCTTAAGCTCCTCCCATACTATATGGGCTTTCTCTTGGATTATATTAGCGGAGAGGGGGCAATGGTGTTCATTTCGGTCTTTTGGATGAGAAGCGCGCAAGATTTAAACATTCGTTATAGCGAATGCAGCCTTCTCTAAATGGATAGGAGGTATAAATACAAACCCTCGTTATAGTGAACTTTCGTTAACCAGGTGTTCGGTAAGCGGGGTCGACCTGTATATAAAATATATGATTTTTTTAAAATTTATCATTCACACAAAGGTTGTTTATTTGACATTGCTATGCAAATTGGCTGCCATGTCTGCCCATGAAATACACGTTATACTACACTTTACAGTATATCCTGTGAAGTCCTTTGAGACACCTCAATGACGTGATAATGTGCTATATCAAATGCAAGGTATGTTTTAAGGAAGTGAGATACAGCGACTGGCATTCACTTCCCATCTGGGCTTATTTTCACTAAAACTTTGTGGAAATGGCAGTGACTGCGTTGATCCAACAATCCACTCCCTGCAGATAATAATAATAATTATTGCATTTGATAAAGTGCCTTATCACTTCTTACTCAAATCACAAAATCACTGCTCCTGCCGAGTTCTGGTGAAATAGCTCAGCTCTTCCGAGAACACTTCCCGGTGTTCTTCAGGTGTTCTGCATTCCCTCTTCGGGAAAGAAAGTAAACAAATCCTGGAATGTTCCAAGCAGCCACCTCAATAACAATGATCCTTTTCCTCATCACACTGACACAGTTGATAGCAACTTTATCTCTGAGTCATACGGTTGTGGATTAAAGCACTATTTTGGGACTTTGAGCTGATCGACTAGGCCGACACTCTCAATCCAGTGCTAGAAAGGGATACATTGTTGGAGGATGAATGTGTGCTAAATGTCCTGTCTTCCTGTTCGAATTGATTACTAAAGATACTATGGCACTGTTAGAAAAGAGAAAGGGTTTCTGATAGTGGGTTTTTAGTCTATCCCCCAAGAGCAAAAGGAGGGAGAAAAAAATTACAACAATATTTTGATAATGTATCTGTGATTTTGCTTATCTTCTCTCAACTTTGTGTCCATGGTCTCTCCTGGCTGGTACCGTGAGGAGGAGGAAATGATATTGACGCCTGATCAAGGAGAAAGCGTTTGGCTGTGCCTGGCAGACAGATTATCCTGAAAAGGGCCCCTAATATCTCATCATTGGAGGCTTGGCTGAAATTTGAAGCATTGGCTTCTGGTGAACTTTTGCTGTTGTATTGCTAACGTGCTGGAACCCACCCATTTTGCCATTTTGATTTTATCTGTTTCAACAATCTGGTCACCGAATGACATCATGACATCAAGGTGGTTTAGGAATGTATGAAGATGTGGGCAATATCGTGAAGGTGAATTGTAGGGTTCCTCCTTGCTGCCCTGGCTGTAATCAGCTAGCCTGGTACCGACCAGGAATTGAACCTTCTAGACAAAAAATTGGTGGGGCACTTGTACGCTGGGTGTAAAACTAGCTCACTACTCAATCACTGCCTGACTGTCTGCCAGGCTCACTCAATTGCTCTCTGATTGCCTGCCCGGCTCGCTCACTCACTGCCGGTCTTACTCGCTGCTGGTCTGGCCAGCTCGCTCGTGGCCGGGCTCGCAACCTCGCACACTGCCAGGCTCTATTTTTTCCGCTCCCACATGCTGACGTTCAAGGAACAGTAGGTAACCACTATCTAAAGCAATGTAAACATCTGTGTTGGTCATATTCATGAGCACAGTATAGGTTTTCTGGAAAATAAACTAAAACAGCTTTAAGGTTTTCTCTATGCTGTGTCACAAGTCACAATGATTTGCTGCAATACGACCCAAATCGCCTGCTCAAGTCCTTGGGGAGGTCAACTTGGGGGGTCGACTTATATAGATGCATTTTTGAGCTGAAAAATTGAGGTTGACGTATACGCCGGGTCGACTTGTACGCCGCGATGTATGATAGCACTTTTCACATCTTCTAAATATTCCAAAGCGCTTCACAGAATATATTGTAAAGTGAAATGATTATATGTGGGCAAAATGCAGCCAATTGCGCACAGCAGTGTCCCACAAACAGTCGTGGATTGAAATGACCAATTTATTATAGGTTTTTTTGAGAGATTATTAATAGGCGTGTGGAGTAAGGAAACTTGCCCAAGATTTCGCCCTGTCTGGATTCAAACACAGGTCTCAACGCTTGTAAGGCGAGTGCTCTAACCACTGAGCTACAGGATATATGGTAATAATTCTTGCCTTTGACATAACGTCTTATGTCTCATTTACACAAATGGCTGTACCCGAGACATTGGGAGCACCACAGAGAGATGTTTAAAATCAACTGTACACTGCATTGTTCATTCAGTGTACAGTAAAAGCCCGTTTATCTGGCACCCTCCGGTGGTGGGGGGTCGGCTAATTGACTGTGCCGGATAATCAGGCGGCAAGTTGCCGGAAACCCAATACAAAAAAAGTACTTATTTTAAAACATACCATATTAATAATTGACTAAATAGTAACAGAATATTGTATGGATACTTACCAATAAAGCATTCCAGTAAACTCGGTAAAAACCCAGTGTTCGTAAATTTAATAAGTGCGCACGTGCAAAATGTTGCACGCATGCGCAAAGTGAACAAACTCGCGAGTGTCCCAGGTGGCTACGGTATGAGATCCGTTTGCTGGAATGGGGAATTGACCCGGGAGGTGGTCGAGCAATCCGGTTGATCGGATCACGGATAAATACTAATATTCCCAGCTCTACTACCCACAAAATCCAACGGATTCAAAACTCTGCTGTCCCGTATCCTCACCTGCACCACCACCACCACCAACAACAAAATTACATTTGGTTAGCGCCTTTCACGTTGGGAGGACGTACCAAGGTGCTGGGCAGTCAATGTTTTAGACCCAAGGTGGAGTCAGGATTGGTGGGAGGGGGGATGGAGGAAAAGGAGGAGATTTGGGGTGACTGATGAGACCGTCGAAGAGGAGGGTCTTTAGGTGGGACATGAACGAGGCTAGGAAGGAGTCGAGGTGGAGGGAGTGCAGGATGGAATTCCACAGGGGCAGAGTGACTGAAGGCTCGCCCACTGATGGTTGGGCGGGTGGGTCGGGGGACATGGAGCAGGCTGGAGCGGAGGGAACGGGCAGGTTGGTAGGGTATTAGAAGGTTGCAGAGGTAGGATGGGGCGAGGCCATGGAGGCCACTGAAGATGAGGACCAGGATCTTGAATTGAATCCTCTGGGTGAGTTGGGCGAGGGTGGGAATGATGTGGTCATGGAGCTTAAGTGCAGGACAGGACATGAGCTGCAGAATTCTGGGTGAACTGCAGCTTGTGAAGGGAAGGCCGACGAGGAGGGCCTTCCCTTCACAAGCTGTCAAAGGTGAGGTAGTCAAGCCTTGACGTGATGAATGCAGCCTGAGGAGTGAGGCAGTTGCGGAGTCTGGCAATGTTGCGGAGGTGGTGGAAGGCAGTGCTGGTCATGGCACGAATGTGGGGGAGGAAAGATAATTCAGGGTCAAACAAGACACCCAGGTTCCTGCCTGGCTTTGAGAGATGGAGAGTGCAGCCTTGTATGCTGATGCTGTCAGTGAAGGGCCTCAGTCTTGCTGACGTTGAGCTTAAGAAAGTTGTCCCTTGACCAGGACTCGATGTCAAACAGGGGCAAGGGCAGGTCCAAGAAGATTGAGCTGGGAGGAGAGGCGGTGTAGGAGGATGAAGTGGTCGACAGTGTTGAAGGCAGCAGAGAGGTCAAGGAGGACAAGGAGGCAGAGAGCCCTGATCACACATGTTTAAAATGTCATTGGAGACTTTGACCAGGGCTGTCTCCATGCTATGGGCAGCATGAAAGCTCTTTGTAGGGGTTCAAAGAGGGAATGGCGAAAAAGAAAGGAGCGAAGCTGGGACGCAAAAACTCGCACCAGTCTCCGCAACTCCATCATCCCTGGCTCCACTGGGGACCTGTTGTAGAAGAGATCAATTTCAAGATCCTCAAACTTAATTATAAATCAATTCATGCCCTAGCACCTCTCAATCTCTCACACCACTCACCATTCCCCTTTGCTCAGCTAGCGTTCTACACATCACTTAACCTCTCCACCATCAGTGGCTGTTCTTTCAACTACTAAACCCTGAAACTCTTGAAACTCAATTCCTCCATCTTGATCCTTCTTGCCCAATCTCAGATCACCCCCAAAGACTTTCCTCTTCAACCATGCCTACAGTTACTTCCTCTCTTTCCCTGGCTCAACTTCAAGCCCCACTACTGTTAATCTGTATATAATTGCAAGTTGTTGTTGGAACATAATTTTTTGATCTACATCAAAAGATAGACATGTATTTGGGGGGGTAGGGTTTGCACAGTTATGCAGAGAGAGCTGGGGAGTGGGATTGAGTTGCTTTTTTCAAAGAGCCGGCACAGACTCGATGAGCTGAATGGCCTCTTTTTGCGCTGCAAGATTCTATGATTCTATGATACAGTATGTCAATATAAATGACAAGCATGGTGATGGGTTTACACATGTGTCAAGACTACCTTCCCAAAAGACATTCACAGCCTAGGCTTGCACTTTACATGAAAAATGGCAGCTTGGTTAAGGTACAGGATGTATGTCCACGGAACCATAATCTAGAATCGGAGATGCAGAGGAATGTAAAAAGTTTTAGAAAATGCATCAAAATAGACTGCTATATTGTTCCACAAGCTGGTCAGTCTCTCACCAAAATTGCATCCAACTGTTATCTGTGTGTGAGCCAGAACAGTCAGTGTCAACGGTCTGTTCAACTGTAATAGTATGATTGTGTATGTGTGGGAGAGGGGGAGAGATCACAGTTGAGCCAAATTCTGTCGTCCCTGATATCCACATTTTTCATGGGAATGATAGCTTTTAGAAGTAGGATCCTGGCTGAATTTTCTACTTTGAGGCCCAGTGTAGCAACCCACAGGCACTGGTGGAAATCTGTGACCATTGTCATTTGATGGGTGTTGTCTCACTCTGAGGTAACAGGAGAGTTTGGGATTTTTTTTCTTAGAGATCTGCCATTCTCAATCTGCGTGATCCCGAGACAAGACTCCGAAAACATGGATTCTTCTTAATTTCGATCAGGAATTCTCTGTGATGTTCATTTCTCCAAAGGACAGTATTCCCAACACAGTTCAACGAATCCAAAAAGAAATTACTATTGATCTTTGTACAAAATGCTAAATACACTGAACAGTACAGAGTGAAAGAGCCCCAAATCAGTCATGTTAATTTTCATGCTGATTTATGGTAAATCAGTACATCATGAATAATATTAACAAATCATTTTGCAGAGATCTAAGCTTGACTGGAAGATTTCAATGTGCTTCAGGAAATGGGAAAGAAGCTAATCTTTTATTTATGCAGTTTCACTCCTCTTATCATTTCTCCCTGCTCTGACATGGGGAGTTCAGAGTGCCAGAATGATTTAATGTGCCCCAAATCTCATTCGGAGATCCAGATATTCAGCATTACCTTGTCTGGAAATGTTGTTACATATAATTCTCCGTGCACAAACTGGTCTGTTTTTTTCCCCCCTGCTTTTCTAGCTCAGACTGTTGTCTGATAAGAAGTTATCACAATCTAGCTGCATTCCTTCACTTGGCAAACATGCTCCTCAGATAAAGAGAGATCATGTGTGCTGTGTATGTTTCCTTCCTCCCCTCCGCTCCCCCCCCCGCAAATGGGGAAAATTGCTGATGGCCATGCAGATCATGAAAATACATGTACTGTATCTGGGAAGTAACAGTCCAGGTGAGAGTTAACAAGATTGACAGATGTGTATTAACTGATAAGTACATTATGCAAAAAAAATGCAAATCAGTGATACAAGGAGTTGGTTGAAATATGGAAATTTATGAAATCATCCATATATTTTAGTTGCTTTTATTAAGGTTTTTTTTAGAAGATGGGAGGGAATGAGTGCCCAGGAATTGCTGGTATTATTTGATATTATGCCGCACACCAGCCAAGAAAATGCCTGGTTTAAACCTTGGTCCTTTCTGGATTAGCTGAAGTTGGCAGATTCCCTCCCTCAGCTCTCCACCTTGCTATCTCTTTGTTCGGCTTCAGATTGCACAAAGACTTTCGTCTGCTAGGTGTCTAGGGTCACCTGCGCTTTCTCCCTCGCTCGGCATCAAGCTCCGCCATTGTGAAGCACTCTTAAGACACTACCCTACATGAGGGTCGCTATGTAAATGTAAATTGTTGTTGGGAACGCTACCGCTAACCTCACAGAGAGCAGAATCAGAACCACCTGTGTGTTGCCCACCTGCCAGCCACACCCATAAAAGAGAAACAGCAGGTAGTTGGTAAAGAGTTAGTAGATGACGGGTGTAATAACCATCCTTACAATTGGTATATCCCATTCCGTAAGCCCTTTGAGGAGTAGAGGAAGGAATTTTTTTAATATAGTCATTTGCCAGGGAATAGTATACCTTACATTTGATACAGCACCTTAGGAGGACATCTCAAAATGTTTCACAGGATATATTGCACTGTAAAGTGGAATGTCCGCATTTTTGTGGGTGAAAAAAATCTCATGTCTTACAAATGCTTGATGAAGGATGTTGTGTTTAAACCTGAACCACTGGCAGTAATCCCGCAGCCCCTCCGCCTCGCTTCCTCCCTTTTCTCCTTCAAGGCCGGTCTCAAGATCTTCCTCTTCGACCGCGCCTTCGACTACTCCACTAACTCTTCCCCCTCTCCTTCCCTTTCCCCCTACTTCGACACCCCCCCCCCCCACCCCCCCACCCCTGGCTCAACAAGACTGTTCAGCGCTTTGGGACGTCCTCCTGATGTGAAAGGCACTATATAAGTGCAATTTTGTTGTAGTTGTAAGTCGCATGTTAATCAAATTTCCATCCAATGCTAAGCAGTGAGCAGTTCCAGTGATTGTGAGGACACTGTGTGGTGGAGAGATTAAAAATGGGACAAACCAGCAAAGTATTTTCCTTTAAAGAACTGCAAATTCATTAGTCATTCATTTGCACAGCAAGTGTCTTCCTCTGCCCATTCAGCCAGCTATTACTCGCCACTGAAAAGTCACAAAACCATGTCATTACTGAAATCAATCACTGAGGGGCCCACAGAGCAGCCTTGCAGTCTTGCATTTACTGTGTATGGAGCTCATGATGACTGCTAGTTCTCTCTTTCTCTCTCATTGTACCCCTCAGTATCCTCCATTCTCTCTCTCAATCCCAGGTCCCCCAGTACTCTCTCTCTCTCTCGCTTCCCTTCTCCTTTTCTCTCATTTTATGCCTCTCAATATCTCCCCTCCTCTCTCTCAATATCTCCCCTCCTCCCTCTCTCACTCTCTCCAAGTACCCACTTCTCTCTCTCCTTCTCACTCCCTGTGACCCCACCTCTCTCTTTTCCTCCCACCACTTCTCTCTCCCAGTATCCCCCACCCTCTCTCTGTGCCCATCCCCTTTCCTTTGCTTGCTTTTGTTCTTTTTTAGCTCCTCTCACATGTTGCCCCTCAGTATCTTTCCTTTCTCTCTCTCGCTCTGACTCGCAGTGTCCTCAGTATTCTCCCGCTCTCATTTTCTCTTTCTATGTCTCACTCCGCCCCTTATTATCAACTCTTACAAAATGCTTTGGAACAACCTCCTGACATGAAACGCATTATATAAATGTCATTATTGTAAAATTGTTTATTCTCTCTTGCATTGTGCCTCTCCCACTATTTCTCACTGTCTCCCCATAATAATAATCATTGCATTTGATATAGACGTATCAAAGTGCTTCACTGAATGTACTGTAAAGTGAATTGACTGTATATTTTGGGCGAAATTCGGCAGCCAATTGCACATAGCAGTGTCCCACAAACAGTTGTGGATTGACCAATTTTTTTTGAGGGATTATTATTAGGCATGTGGAGTAAGGAAACTTGCCCAAGGTTTTGCCCTGACCTACCTGGATGTCTCACACTTGTAAGGCGAGTGCTCTAATCACTGAGCTACAGGTTCTTTCTCTCCTCTCAGTCTGTTCACTGTCTCTGTCACTCTCATTGTCTATCTCTCATCTCTTTCTCTCACCCTCTGTCTCTCCTGACTGTCTTTATTACTTACTGTCTCTTGCTCTCACTCCAACTCTCTTACTTTTTCCCTCTCCGTTTTTCTCTCTGTGTCTTTATCCTTGTTTCACTTCTCAGTCTGTTTCTCTCTGCCTCTCGTTGCCATACCTTAGTAATTAATGCAGCAGCTGCATGGTTTCGGAGGAGTTGGCTGTAACTGAAATCTGTAGAGCAGGAGCTCTGAACTTTGTAAACATTTCTCTGGGCCTGTTAACCTGTGGCCTCTGTCAAAATTTCTCCTCAGTTGTAACTACGTCATGTACCCTGTGGGAGAGCAAGTATGAGAGTACTGTACATATAAAAGAGTAGTGTAAAAATGTGCGTAAAAGAGCCTGGTTCTGTTGGTAGCTCTCTTGCCTTAAATCAGAAAAGTCAAGCACAACATCAGGGACTAAGGTCATAATTTCGTCTGCTGCTCCAATACAGTGCTGGTGTGGTGGGCGGGTAGGGGAACACTTCACTTCCAGAGGTGTTGCCTTTCATATGAGCCATTAAACCGACGTTCCATCTGCTTGTTCGGGTTAAAGATCCCCGTGTTTAAAAAGAGAAGGGAGTTTCTCCTAGTATACTGTCCCAACAATCCTTTCAGATAAAAAATTGGTCATTTTCTTCATGGCTGTTTGTGGGACATTGCCATGCACAAATTGGCTGCAGTGTTTGCCTAAAAATGCATAGTCACTAGAGTTCGTAGAAAACTCCGAAGTGCTTTGAGACATTTCAACATAAATTGGTGACTTATCAAATGCAGGTACTATTATATATTATTATTATTGATGTATCATTTATTCCTGGCTGCCATTGGGTACACAAATTGTCTTGAACATAGTGCAGTAATCTTGGCTTACTATCACTGCAAAGCACATCCAACACAGATCCTGTGCTTTATTTAAAATAGCTACTGTTTAGCACAGTGCTTCTTCGAATCCATAACACTTAATGAAACTGGTTTATTCCGAGGTGTGTTATTCCAGTCGAAATGCAGACTGTAAGCAATAGGGAAAGCTGAGATATGATCTGTAGAGAGTACTGCTAGCAGCTTGCAAACGGGAGCGATGGCTCGACTCGAGGACTCGCAGGAATTGTTCTCTAGTTGTTGGCAAGTAAACTGTCTTTTGGCAGAGAGCTTGCACACTGGGAAATCGCTCTGCACCCCAGTCAATACCTTTACTAACTGGAGGAGAATAATAATAATAATCCTTACATTTGGTATAGTCTATCACGTCAGGAGCACACGTCTCAGAGAGCTTTGCAGGATTCCCTGTAAACCCCAAAATAGCCAACGAGCTGCTCGAACTCCTACCTAGGTTTAGCCTCTTGAAACCCATTTTGGCCTGAAAACGACACAGTGCAATAATTGTGGAATATTCATTGCTAATTCAGACTTAATATTAAACCCACTTTTCTAGCCGTTCCTAAAAGTAACACTAATGCAGTTCTACAGTAGAGTGACTGTTTCATTTTGGCGAACATTTTATGTACAGCAAAATCCCACAAACATCTATGAAGCAACTGACTGGTTTATGTGAAGGATTGCTGGCCATCACATGGGGGTAACCTCCAGTACAGTGTTTCTTTTTCATGTCTACCTGAACAGAGCAGACCGTATCTCGGTTTAATGTCTCATCTTAAAGACAACACCTGTCACTGTGCAATGTTCATCTCTCTTACCTCTCTACCCCCAATAAAAAATATATAGCCTGAATTAGAAAACCCGAGCTGATCAGAACAGCCAGCCAGCTACAACATCCTACAGACAACATCCGACCGATTTCTTAGTCAACCCCGACAGCGATATTCCGCTGTTGTAAAGTGATTCCGCACCTAAATAAACTCCTATACGTGTGGTGACTTAACATGTTTTTGAATCAAATGCAATTGAAACAAAAAAACCACAATCATGGTTTTAATTTTCCTAATTGCTGAATATTTTAGTGGTCGAAAGCATACAAATGCAGTTTGAGGGGGTTTCAGTTGAGACCAATTAGTAGCAGTATGCTACTGAAGTGCTTATCAAAACATGGGAGACCTTTCTGTGATTATCTCTTCACAACCTACTCCTTGTTAGTTTACTTGAATGTGCTGCTTTATTTTAGAAAGTCAGTGACAAAGATGCAGTGCCTCCTTCCAGATCATCCCATCCCGCCTCCGAGGACTTTATTGGGTTAAATTGTGGGAGAGAGAGAAGTAGTCTCCAGCCACTCCATTAGCACATTGCAATATAATAATAATAATCCTTAAATTTGGTACAGCACTGTTCACGCTGTACTAGATGTCTCAAAGCGCTTCACAGAATATACTGTAAAGTGAATTGACTGTATATTTATGGGCGAAACATGGTAGCCAATTGTACACAGCAGCATCCCACAAATAGTCATGGATTGAAATGTCCAATTGTTTTATTAAGACTCTTGTTCCTTCTCCTTCCCTTCCAATCTCCTTTGTTCCTCATCTCAAGGCACAGCCTGCCTGACTATTTGCTGGGTTGCCATTCAAAAGACATCAAACTTGCCCCAAGGTTTCGCCTGACCTGACCTGCCAGGAATGAAACCCAGGCTTCTCGCTTGTGAGTTGAGTGCTCTAACCACTGAGCCTTAGGACAGTGGCTTGTGAGGCCTCTAACCACTGAGCCACAGGACTGTGGCTTGTGAGGTGAGGGCTCTAACCACTGAGTCTCAGGACTATGGCTTGCGAGGTGAGGCACAGCCTGTAACCACTGAGCCACAGGACTGTGAGTGTGAGCTAACTCTTAAACTCTGTATGTGTGTGTGGTTGGTGGGGAATCGGAAAAAGAATATACTATTCAGATTCTCCCAACCTCTGGAATTCCATCCCAAAGTCCCTCCACCTCGCTCCCTCCCTGGCCTCCTTCAAGTCTCATCTCAAGACTCTCCTCTTCGATGGATCCATTGGCAATTCCTCCTGCCCTCCACTCTTTCCTCAGCTCGGGTCTGAATCAATAACCGTTCAGCACCTTGGGACGTCCTCCTGACTTGAAAGGCGCGATACAAATGTAATTTTGTTGTTGTTAATCCTGCTCTGCCATTCTACTAGATTATGGTTTATTTGGGACATTCTCCCGACATGAAAGGGGTTCTATAAGTGTCATTTTGTTGTTGGATTTTGTTGATTCATACCTCACCTTCAGTTACCCGCCTTTGATCCATATCTCTTAATACCTTTACCTAGCAAAGATCAAGAAAGTTCCAGATTTCCACTACCCTTTATGTGAACAAGTACTTCCTGATTTCACTCCTAAACAGCCTAGCTAAAAAGGAGACGGGGTGGGTGGGGGGGTGGGAAATTGGTAGCTGAGCTGGATGATCATAGTGACAACATCGGTGGCTATTGCTTTAGCCAATATGACACTAATCTCTGGAACTCCTTGCCTCAATCCCTCTGCCTTGATTCCCAATCATCGTAACTTAATATCCCAGCTGAAAACCTACCTCTTCACCTATAGTCATGGCCCCCTTCTCCTTCTCTCAGTGCCCAATCCTGCCAGTGCTCTGAGATGTTATCCTATGTGAAGGGCACCATATAAAAGCAAATTTTGTTGGAATATTGAGCAGGGATCTCTTTTCCCCAATCCCCACTTCCACAACTGTTTGTGGGACACTGTTGTGCACAATTTGGTTGCCACATTTCTCCCACAAATATGCAGTCAATTTTCCTACTTTCCTTCCTCCAACCACAACTCCCCCCCCCCCCCCCCCCCCCCTTCCCCCGCTCTGGTCGCTACCTCTTTTCCCCCCCTTTCTTCCCTCTTGTCTTCTCCCTCCCCCACTGTTCTTGGGATGTTGTTTTATTTTGTGAAGCGCTTTGAGACGTTGATAAGACATGGAAAACGCTATATAAATGTAAGGATTATTATTATAGGGATTTTTGACCATAAAAGCTCCCCCTCCCCCTCTTCTGTTACCATTACAATTATCACTCCAGACACTCCTTGCCTCTCTGGTGTGTTGCCTGCTCTTCACTATTAACACCTCGTCTCCCCAGCTTTGTTTAAACCCATCCCTTTTTGCTTCACACTGCTATCACCTCTTTAACCCATCAATTGACACATTTTCTCCTTTGTCTTCTTTTTCTGTCTTCTTTGTCTCCTTTGTCTTCCTTCTCCTGCCTCTTCGATGGACCCATCGGCAACTCCTTCCCCCCCCCCCCCACCGTCCTGGGACATCCTCCTGACATGAAAGGCACTGTTCAAATTTTGTTGTTGATATTGTTGCCTCCCCCTGTCTAACTTGTCTTTAAAAACCTCTCCTTCCCAACATGCCCCAGTTCTGAAGAAGGGTCGTGGACCCGAAACGTTGACTCGCTTTCCTTTCTCCATGAATGCTGCCTGACCTGCTGAGTTTTCCCAGCTCTCTCTGTTTTTGTCTCTGATAGGGAATCCTGGCTGATTGATCTTCTCCTTAACCAGGGGCATCAAGGCCAGTTTTAGCACCCCTGCTGCCCTGGCTTACAGCAACCAATTTAACTCCGAACAGAATTGGCCTCTGTGACATTCTGGATCTGTATTGCTCAGTTCCACGTTTATCAGTGAAGTTACTACCTGAGGCATTGGGGGAGTAGAAAGAAGGAAAGGGAAACTAGACTCGCATTTTTACAGCACTTTGTCACATCTGAAGATTTCAAAGTGCTTCACGAATAGTTACAGTCAAGTGCAGTCTTTTTTTTCTGTCGGGAAATGTGATAACTATTTGCTTGATCACACAAACAAAGAAAATATCAGACAATGCATCTATTACCAGTGATCATTGACTGTCATCTGCAGTACCCTGGACACACCTTTGTTTGTTAGACAGAAGTGAAGAGACACAACTAAGAAGACAGTATTTTCTTGAAGCCTTTTAACACGGGTTCACTCTGGTGAAAACATGAAATTTTTTGTTTCCACAGTTTGCCTCGGAAATATTCTGCACTGACCCGGGGTTGGCTTCAAGATAAATTATAGTGAAAAAAACAAGCAAAGGAGGATGCAAGGCTGCATCACCAGCCAACCTGTAGCGTTTTAACCGAATACTAATCCCCGCACACTGTACGTGCGTGCCTCAGTGTCGTCAGCAATTGGTTCATTAGTGAGCTATATATTTCAGTCCACTTTATGTATATGCTGTGATCTGAATTCTAAATTTAAATCTTTGTTAAAGTACAGGGGGTGGGGGCAGTGTATCCCTGTTCATATTAAAACCACTCACTGCACCTTTTTATGGCGTGTGATTCTTAACTGCAACCAGCTCCTCCCAATCAATCTGAAACGAAAATCGCACCTGCAGTATTCACCAGTTACGCAGATAGGCGTGTTGGTAGACACATATATCTAGCATATAAAATGTGATTTTCTCAGTGAGGTTTTCTCGGTGTGTGAATCACTCGTCTGTCTGTGAGGGTGACTGCTGCGTTCGTGAGAACAGCTGTGGCTGCATTGCACGACTGGAGTCTGTATTGGGGTGATTCATGTGAAGGAATCGGATTGTTTTACACCAATTGACTTTTCAGTTTATCACATTCAGTCTTGGCCCATGAGCACTCTGCATATGTCTGTGTGTTTTTATCTGTGTATGTTTTTGTCTGTCTGTGTGTCGGTGTGTGTGTGGGGGTTGATTGAGGTGATTGTGTATGTATTTTTCATGTGTGTGTGGTGTATGTCAGTGTATGTGCATCTGTGTGTATATATTTTTTCTATCTGTGTTTATATGTGTGTGTGTCTGTCAGTGTCCTGGTTCAGGTTCTAAAGGAGCCATCAGGATCACATTGCCGCAATAAACATGTGAAAAGATATTAAGGGGAAGTAATTACAGAAGTACAAGCAGGGATTGCTGTGAAACGCTTAAGCGACCAGCAAAACTGTGTGATCGGCTGAGGGTAGGCAGGTTTCTGGGCTCTGTTGGGAGTCTATTAGATGTGTTTTTGACAGTGTGTGCTGGGTGAACTCCTCACCATTTTACTGAGTGATGTTGAAAGGAGCCTGGTTCCTTAGAGTAAGATAATCCCATTTAGGATAGAATATCATGTACAGTGTATATTCTTCCAGGCAGCTTTACTCCATACCTGGTGGGCAAGGGACCTGCCTACAGTCCGATTTTCCCCCTCCCCCCAGTTTATCTGGCCAATCCGGATCTTATATTAGTAGATGACATGACTGAGAGTAGATTGTGTGTTTGCTGTCTCTCTGGGAAAGAACTTTAGCTCCAGTTGGGGACTCACCATAGGATGGCTGGTCAGAGAGAATCTCATTCAGACATGCTTCCAACAAAGTCTTGGCACCACCAGTTCGTGAAGCTATTTGCGAAAGGTGATAGTCTGTTTCAAACCTAACTGCAGTACTGTTCAATGCTCATGAGAGGAGCAGCCTATTGATACACACAGAGCTAAATTCCTTGTCAGTGACCACTTCTCTTCCCCACCATTTTCTTCCCAATCCTTCCTCTCTTAAAAACATTTTGACTCCTATCTATGGCCAGGACTCTCAAGATCGTTCACGTCATAATGCTAATACTGTACTTGGCTTTTGGAATAGCGCCTTTCACATAAGGGGGATATCTCAAACAACAACAACAACATTACACTTGTATAGCACCTTTCACGTCAGGAGGACGTCCCAAGGCGCTGGAGAGTCACTGCTTCAGACCCGAGCTGAGGACGGTGGGAGGAAAGGGGGGATTAGGAGTTGCCGATCGGTTCATCGAAGAGGAGAGTCTTGAGACGAGACTTGAAGGAGGCCAGGGAGGAGGTGAGGCGGAGGGACTGTGGGATGGAGTTCCGGAGGTTGGGGACAGAGTGGCTGAAGGCTCGCCTGCCAATGGTGGGGCGGGTGGGTCGGTGGATGTGGAATAGGCCAGAGCCTGCTGAACGAGATTGGTATGGGGATACGAGGTCATGGATGTAGGGTGGGGTGAGGTTGTGGAGGGCTTCATAGTGATATACTATGAAGTGCAGTGACTGTATTTTATAGGAGAAAGTAGCAGCCAATAATAATAATCCTTTGCACACAGTGGTGTCTCACAAATAGCCATGAAGTGAATGAACAATTGCTTTCTGGCTGTTTGTGGAACCTCCCTGTGCACAAACACCCAGTAAAAAATTGTGTTTACTTACAAATACAAAGTCACTACACTTCACCATAGTCACAAGGTCAAAGACTGAAATTTCAACCCCTGAACTGTTTTTTTTAAACGGGAAGCAATGGATCATGATGAGCAAAAACACTGGGGAGATTTTTTCCCTATAGATCACGGATATTGGGTTAATTGTAGAACCCTTATTCTTCTGACTGAGTTTGGCTAACCTGGCATGGACCAGGGATAGAACCTGGGACCCAACTCGTTTGTACGACAGAGTTCTCCAACGGAGAGTGTCTCTTCCCAGCTTCTCGACCATCAGGGGAGTGTAAATTTAGAGGATGTAAGGAGATACTAATTGAAATGATGGCTGGAATAACGCAGTGAGATATTTTACTCTTATCATGTGGCCAAGTCCGCACAGGTCTAGACTATCTTCTCTTCACACGAAACAGCAATACTTCAGAATACATTTTAAATTCTGAAATGTTACTGCTGGATAGGCAAGACTGATTATTTCCATTCCCTCCTCCTTCTCTCTACCCACTTCACTTTATAAAGAAGACAAATGAATAAGTCATGCAGCCCCCGAATCAGTTTTGTAGATAAGCACATTGTTTCTTCCCAGAAGCAGTTCAGAGACAAACACTGCAAATGAGCACTTCCCTTTTGGTTTAGATCAGCAACAGATACAAGTGTCATATTGGGTTCAACAGCTATTTGAATACCACCCTGCATGATCAATAATATCAGTGACAGCATCAACAAATTAAAGCGTTACATCCCACTTTCTTCCCATCCTTTGTACCCTGTGCTTGAGGCTTACAGATGTTTTACATGTGCTGGTATGTCACCACTCAGTGACTAGAGATTGCTCCAGCAGATTTGTCTGTTTTCCTTTTTAAGTTAAGTCACTGTATAATTCAACAGCAGAGACACTGCTGCACATTTTATACGGGAGCACAATTCCGTCGCAGATTATGCAGATTGAATTTGTGCAAATGTGGCACAGATGAAGTCTGTTAAAGGAGCATCCGTGACAATTCTTCGGTTGAAAACAAGGAATCAGCAATGTAAACACACTGGTTGCTTCATTTGCAGTGTCATTTTCCAATAGGTATTAGGCATACCCCAACTATTCCCGTGTTGTGAGAGCCACGGTTAAGACAGCCAGTGTGGGGTATGGACAAAAAGCAGGGGAAATACAGTACGACCTCCATGATAAGGCGCTTCCTTTTAAGGCATGCACGCTTATGCGTGTGTGAATCCTGGCTTTTACTCACGTGAAAAAGCTAAAATTCATGCGGTAGCCCCCATCACGCTCAAATACCAGCCAGTGCACAGGAAGATACATGGTTGATCGCTTGGGAATCAGGTTGCAGCCAGAGTCACTTCCTGTGGGGCCCAGGAAGCGACATTGACAGGGACTTAATGACCCGAAATCCATCTGTTTTGTCTTTCTGTGCACCAGCCGGGCTGTTGAATCGCATGTGTAGTCGGCTGTCCTACTGCACCGCAGTGAATGTGGAACACTAAAACCACTAGTTGCTCCCAGTCTGAGCACTGGTTGGAATTTTAAGGACCTCCCTCCTCAACTACTATGTTTTAACAGGGCTCCAGGGCTCTGGGCTGCAGGATTAAATGATATGCCACAATCTAATAAACTGATGAAAACAGGTTCAATGAGTTGAATAGCCTCTTTTTTCTATGTTCCTAACACTAAAGCAGAAAAATCTATGTCTTATCCTGACTTTTAAGAAATTTAAAAGTAGGAAATATATGACTGTCCCCTTTTCTGCACCTTAGACTTTAAGTTCCCCAAGATACGCTATATGAATTCAAGTTGTTGTTATAAATTACTTCTCCAGTAATTCTGTCACAATATCTCTACTCTGTCTCAGTTGCATTTGAGTTGGCTTCATAATAGTGGAATATGGTACTGGCTATAGGTCATTTCTTTTGGCATCAGCCACTTTTTGAGAATGGCGTAAGTAAAGGCTTTAAAACAAAAATAAAGGTTGCTGGGGAAACTCATCAGGTCAAACAGCATCCATGGAGAAAGGAAAAAGAGTCAACGTTTCGGGTCTAAACCCTTCTTCAGGACTGTTTCAGATTCCCAGCATCTGCAGTATTTTGTGTTTTGTTTAAGTAAGGACTTTGTTCTTTGTTGGAGGATTTGCTATGCAGCAGGTTTCAAGTGCGGAGACCCCATTGTGTTACACTGACATGTGATTTTTTTCTTGACTTTTACCTTGTCTGTGATGTCAACTTGTGCAGGTTCTAACACAAGATTTGGGAGAGGGTGATGGCGTGTCTAAGATAAGAAAATCCCAGCGCCTTCATTCAGGCTAAAGTTCCAGCAAGTCACAAGAAGCCTAACAAATTCCCAGATTCGAGAAGGCCAAACCGCATGAAGATAGGCCAGACAATTGGAATAGATAGGAATGCACAAAGGCGGGTTATGCCCAGCAGAAGCAGCCAGTAGTTAGTTATAGAACAGAAGCAAATCGATGGCATTTCATAACGTTGTAATGATGAAAGTGAGTGTTGTTAGCTTGCAACTGATTTACAACTGCGTGTGCTGAGAGAGCGCTCCCAAAACAAGCGTCTCCACACCATTATTAATTATAATAATAATAATCCTTGCATTCGATGTAGTGCTTTTCACATCTTATCGATGTCTCAAAGTGCTTCACAGAATATACTGTAAAGTGAATTGATTGTATATATTTGTGGGCGAAACGTGGCAGCTAATTGCATGTGGCAGCCACTGCAATGTCCCACAAACAGTCGTGGATTGAAATGACCAATTTTATTATCGTAGGTTTTTTTGGAAGGATTATTATTAGGCGTGTGGAGTAAGGAAACTTGCCCTGACCCGCTTGGATTCGAACACAGGTCTCATGCTTGTTAGGCGAGTGTTCTAACCACTAAGCCACAAGAGCTCCATTGGGGATTATCTGTCAAATCCTTGTGCATTTCTGGAGTGAGGGTGAGCAGAGCGAGCTCTTTCTCCGTGCATTTGTAATCCTTCTGCTGTCCATATCCGTGAGCCCAGCTGGTGCTTGTGTTCTGCCCCCACCCCAGGGAATAGGGTTCTCCTTTTAGATGCTGTTGCGAGTGTCATTAGCTTGAAGCTGATTTGATTTACTTGCCATATATTGAGGGAGTGCTTCAAAAACCAAGTCACGCTCCCCCATCTCCCACTACTGTGGGTTTATCAATCGTTTTTGCTCACTGCTAATAGTGGCTTTTTAACACTGGTTGGCTACACAATGATGGATGCTATTTAGTTCACACTGTTTGCTGGTCAACAAATGTACTAATCCTGACTGCTTGAGCTGCTCTTATTCTCTGCTTGTTGCCCACCTTTAGAATTATACAGGATACCATTTGGCTCATTGTGTCTGTGCCTGCTCTTTGAAAGAGTTGTCCAAATCAATCCTACTCCCCTAATCTCTCCCGATAGCCCTGCAAATTTGTGCTCCCCAAATACCAATCCAATTCTCTTTTGAAATTTGTTATTGAATCTACTCCACCACCCTTTCAGGCAATGCATTCCACATCTGAACAACTCTCCATGTGAAATACTTTCTACTTTTAGTTCTTTTGATAACTATTTTAAATCTGTGCCCTCTGGTTTAGCCGCCAAGCTTTCAGCCACTTTGCTCCCTCTTTCTGGGACTCGCTTCCAAATACCTCCCAACCACTTTCCCTCTTTTCAAAACCAATCTAAAAATGCACCTTTTCAACTAGCCCTCAGTCACTTACAAATACACAGCAGCACATACATTGACTGTGGTGGCATGAGAGTAGAATTCAAGACTAGAATACACTTGTATATCAAACACACTAAATAAACCAGGATTGGGGAGTTTTGTCTACTAATAGCGTCCTTACTTTATTGGTCACATCTAATGCTGCATCTGCAGTTAATACTCCTCTGATGCTTTACTTGATCTCTTGCTTCCTGAGCAGGTCACAATGTGTAATCTTTATTCACAAAACGCTCTGTGCGCTCTCATGTGGAGGTCTCGCACCGTGGTTCTGTACAGTTGCTAACATCCAATCCTTCTACATCCGCACAGGCTTACAAAGTGTGATGAGAGACAAACTGGGGCCTGCTTTGCCTCGGGCCATACAGTTGAGTACAGCCTCCCCTTCCTGACTTGTACACCTGCCAGTTCCTGATCTTGTTCAGCCCATTGAGAGAAAATGAAAATGGGAGATGTGTGACTTGTGGGAGAGAACAGGGAATTTAATTTGGAGACGAGTAAACTTGGAAAACTGATTTGCTTCCTGGGAGTTGCTAAAAACACAATGGCCTTCTGTGATAGCTCATTCAGCCAGTATGGAAGTACTTGTGATCCCTGGTTTGCTTTTGCTGATCTCAGCCTTGTGGAACTGGGTCCCCAAGCCTCAGCACCCAAGGCCTGTGAGAGAAAACATCAGTTTATGATATTGTTTATTGGTGTGTGAGGGGTGTATCTACATGAGGGGTGTATCTACATGCAGACTCGGGCCTGCTCCGCGTCTAACTGCCCAACCATCGGAGGCCGGGCTTTCAGTCTCTCTGCTCCCACACTGTGGAACTCCATCCCGCAGCCGCTCCGCCTTGCTTCCTCCCTTTCCTCCTTCAAGGCCGCTTTCAAGACCTTCCTCTTCGACCGCACGTTCGGCTCCCCCACTAACTCTTCCCCTTCTCCTACGCTTCTTTGCCTTCCCCCCTACCCTGACCATTCCCCCCCGCTCAGATCCCGATCTGACTGTTCAGCGCTTTGGGATATCCTTCCCAAAAGTGCAATTTGTTTGTGTTGTTGTTGTTGTATATGTGTAGCGGGGCGAGGATATGTGTGTTGCGGTTGTATGGGGATAGTAATAATAATATTAATCCTAGTTTTGTATTGCACCTTATCATGGCAGAGAGATGTCTCAATGCGCTTCCCAGGATTTACCGTGAAATTGAATGATTATTTGTAGGTGAACGCAGTAGCTTAATTACACACAGCAATGTCCCATAAACAGCTTTGAAATAAATGACCAATTTTTATTTCGGTTGCTGGAATGGTGAATTGTATTGGGAAATACTGGTTGGTTGGGTGCTGGATAACCAAAGTTTTACTCTATGTGGAAAGTTAACATGAACCAAGATGTTATTCAGATATCCCAAAGTAACAACGCAGGTTTAATGCTTATAGAGGCAATTTTAAGCAGAACACCAGTCCTTTGCTAGGACTATTCTGGATGTAGGGACCACTGGGGAAATTTAGCAACAAGGCTGGCGAAGTGGGCCAAATAGCCTTCTTCTGCACTGTTTCTAAAAAAGTACTCTTACACCGAGAATGAAGCTAGGATGCACTAATGAGATAATCCAATGAGCTAAGCCTAGGATTGATTCAGCCTGACTCAGTCGAGCTGATATAATAATAATCTTTGCATTTGATATTGCACCTTATTATATCTCCGAGACTTCTCAAAACACTTCACAGAATATACTGTAAAGTGAATTGACTATATTTTGTAGGTGAAACGCAGCAGCCAATTGTGCACAATAGTGACTCAACAGTTACTCTGTTTACCTAGCCAATCGACTGGGTAAACAGAGGCATGTGGAGTAAGGAACTTGAAACTTGCCTCAGGTTTCGCTCTGCCCGGGAATTGAACTAGGGACCTCTCACTTGCGAGGCAAGCGCTCTAACCAGTATGCTATTGGACTTCAAAAGTCTTGATATAATCTAAACGCAACACAAAATACTACACATGCTGGAAATCTGAAACAAAAACAGAAGTTGCTGGGAAAACTCAGCAGGTCAGGCAGCATCCATGGAGAAAGGAAAGTGAGTCAACGTGTTGGGTCCACGACCCTTCATCAGAACTGCTGACGTTTTCCCAGCAACTTCTGTTTTTGTTTTGATATAATCTAAGCCTTGCATGCTTCTGTATGACTCTGCACGAGGATCAGATTTTTTGCCTTTAGCTTTTCAACTAACTTACTTTGCATCTTCTTCCATCCCCTCAAGCTTTTATGATACGCCTGGGAGCAGCAGTAATTGCCTCCCCACATTGAGACCTTTATTAGATCAGTTTCACCTGCCGTGTTTACCAAGTAGTCGGTGACACCAGTGGAACTCTGACGGATTTGAACAGCATCCAATTAGCAAAGGGAACAAAGCCACACTGCTTGAATCTGTTTAATGAAACAGCTAGGAAACACCTTTGCCCATTCAGAGGTGACAGACCACACGCACCAGATGTCAATGGCTAGTGAAAGAAAATAGTTGCAAATGAGTGGGGTGGACTTTCAGCTATTCTGTCCCAGTTCTCTTGAACTCCATCCTGGAGTCTCACTTACTTGTTCCCTTCTGCATCTTACTCAAGGTCCATCTCCATCTCCTCTCTCCTTCCTCACCATTTTTCTCTCCCTGCCCCAGCTCAGGTGCCCAAACAGTGGTGTTAAGTGCTCCAAGGCGTTCCTCTGACCTGAAATACACTAATCCATATATGTGAATGGCATTGTACTGCTCTCACTCATCAGGTTATTTCTTGTTCTTGAGTTGGTTCCATTACGTTGCCTTTCAGCACAACCTGTACCGACTGCTCTTTATCCCCACTGTAACCAAAATGTTTATCCCTGGATCAATTGAGTGCTGTAAGTTTTTTTTAAAATCTTCAAAATCAGAGCTTTGCAGAAATCTGTTCAAGTATGTTGAATACCTCAGATGTTTTCTCTATTATTTAATCCAGAAAGATACTTTAGTGGGATATAGAAGATAAACCTGGGACAATGCTTTCAGATCGTCCAGGTAGAAGTACAGGAGGCCACAGGTGCATGGATTTGAAAAACAATTTGAGGACAGACCAGGTTGTACAGTATTTTGCTCTGTTGCCTGTCCACCTCAGGGAGAGGGTTAGCTTCCTCCGTCCACTGCTGCTGAGAGGTATGTGAGGATTGCCTGGGACTTGTTGTCCTTCCTGCTTAGCCTCTCCTTGGCAACTAAAATATGTGCAAACACACACAAATGCACACATTTACACATTTTATACACACACAATAACAACAACAAATTACATTTGTATAGCTCCTTTCATGTGGCAAGAACATCCCAAGATGCTAGATGGTCTGGGATTTGGATCTGAGCAAGGGGATTGGATCAGGAGGAGTGGAGGTATGGGGGATAAGAAAGGTGGAGAGGGAAGGTGACCGAAGGCACAGTCGAACACGAGGGTCTTGAAGGAGGCAAGGGAGGGAGCAAGGCAAAAGGACTGCAGGGATCAGGGCCGTACGCAGGATTTTTTTTGGGGGGGTGCGAATTGCTAGTGATGGGACCAACAATGGCCGGGGGCTTGCGGGCTGCTCCCGAAGCCCCCTCGAGGTCTCCGACGTTTTACACAGTTTGAGGTCTTATTTAATCGGTTCAGAAGATCAGGAGATTAGATGACTCATGAGGTATATACCAGGCTTCTAAGAGACGCCCTGAACGTTTACTGGCGACAGCATCTGACAAATAGTGAGCTATATGGTACACCACCACACTGGTATCACAAACATTACCGCAGAGGCGTCTTAGGTTTAGCGGACATAGCTGGAGAAGCCGGGAGGAAACTGTCCATAGTCCTACTATCCTATGGGAACCATTGCACGGTAACAGAACACGAGGTAGACCGGCCCTAACCTACATCGATACTCTGGAGCGCGATTGGGGTATTGGCGGGCGGGAGTTGTCAGGCTGCATGGAGAGAAGGGATCAGTGGAGAAGTGTGTTTGTCAATGCCCGAGTTCGCTCGATCAGATGACGGTGAAACTATTTTTATGCCAAATTTGTGCGACATTGAAGTTTTTTCACTCTGGGTACAAAACTGAACGTGAAATAAAGTAGCTGTAGGTGTTTATCTTTGCGGTCATATTTTTTTTGCATGCCAGTGGACGTCTCTAAAAGCAATTTTTAATTACAGGAATACATCTTTAATAATATAAATCAAATGTGATAATCAAGACAAAACAAGAAACGTGATATTTCAGAAACACGCCTATCAAAACTTAAGTCATTTTTACTTACATTTATCAGATTAAAATACGATTTCAGCTTCCACAAAGTGGTGCTACCTTTTTATGTAGTGACTGTATACCGGATGATTTCCGATTGACACACCACGTGGAATAGGCGCTAAAGCCTAGGCCTACGTCCATGAGTATTTTTTTTAAAGATAGGCATTCCCGTCCAGACACATATAACTTTTTTGTTGGGTTCTCAAAAGCTTTAATTTCTCAGAAGCTTGTAAATATGTTGTCATTGTTTGCTAGCATTACAGTCACACCTCTCAAAACTGGAGTAATTTTTACTTACGGTGATCAGATGAAAAGATGATTTTAACTCCAGAATTGGTGCTACCCTTGTGGCTGTTTACGGGATGATTTCCAAACGAGGATGGATTTGAGTCTTGGCGCCTATGTTTATCCAATCACGAGTAACAGACTCGCCGCGTCATGGACTGGTCTATCGACGCGGTATGTTTTGGGGTAGACGCCGATTCTGGTGTGCGACTCGATAATTTTATATTAATACTAAATCATTCAAAGATGCGTGTTTATAATTTATACATAGTTTTGAAGAACTGATTGTTGCACAAATGTTCAATAAATTTACTTGGTATTTAAATTTGATAAAAAATACAATTCTCTACCCCGGAAAATGTGGACCTTTTATAATTTGGGGGGGTGCGTACGCACCCGTCGCACCCCCCCTGCGTACGGCCTTGGGGATACAAATGATGGGTACAAAAAAGCTGAAGGCCCGACCACCGATCCACCAGAGCTTGCTGAACGGACAGGTCACAGATGTAGGGAGGAGTAAGGCGATGGAGGGCTTTGAAGGTGAAGACAAGTATTTTGAACTTTATTCGGCACACATGTACACACATACACATGTGTGTGCACACACACATTTCTGCACATACATTATATGCACACAAATGTATACAGATTACAAACACACATCATTTACACACACTTCTATGCATACAGAGCTAGATATAAAGACACAGAGTGCTCATTGGTCAAGGCTGAATGTGATAAACTGACAAGTCAATTGGTGTAAAAGGATCCAATTCCTTCACTTGAAACATTCCAATACAGTCCAACCGTGCAAAGCAGCCACAGCTGTTGTCATGAATGATGTACACCCTCACAGACAGACAAGCGATTCACACACTGGAAATACCTTATTGAGCAAAACACAACAGCACTCGAACAATTCTCTATGTGGTATCAACTTGGCTCAGTTGGAAGTGCTCTTGTCTCTGGGTCAGAAGGTTGCAGGTTCAAGCCCTTGAACTCAAGAGTTCTGGCTGACACTCCAGTGTTATATTAGGTAGAGGGTTGCATTGCTGGAGGTACTGTCCTTCACATGGGACATAAAACTGTCTTTCAGGAGGATCTTAAAGATCCCTTGACACTGCGAGAGGGGAGTTTCTACCAGTATCCAGGCTGCCAGTCCTCCAAATAAATTGGCCATTTATTTCACCTCACAACTCTGTGTAATTGTGATAGAGGCTCCAACGTGGGGCCTGTAACAGAGGCTGTGCTACTGTTGAGCCATTCTCTGCCGTCTGAATGGCTGTCAAAGTCACCATCCTGCTGCCTTTACTAATTGGACTGTGAGGAATCGGCCATTCATCCATTCTGCTGTCCCGTATTGTTCATAGTGGGATCAACTGATGGAAAATCAATCCCAGTATAAAGTAAGCCACTTAGTACTCAAAAGGTTAATTTGATCTACGAGAAACACAAATGAAAACAGGTCTCTGGTTCCATTTACTCAGACAGTCAAGCTCGATCGAGGTGACAGCGAGTGCATTAACCCACCGCAACACTCTGTCCTATTAGTGCAGCAGTGGGGAGTGGTGCTGGCGGGAAATGAGACTTGGTTCAAACTGTGATGTGTAGGGAGCTCAATCAGTGCACCCTGACTCACAGGGGTTGCTATTATTTGAATTCCTTCAAGTAGGGAACGGCGATGTATCGTTTTTTTGATTAAACCTGCTATATTTTCAGATCGGTATGCCGATATGGTGATTCTAAAAAAACCGTTATATCGAGAGATTCGATTTTAAAAATATACATCGTTATATTTTTAATATCGTTCCTGGCAATATATCAATATTGTTGGTATTATCAGTGTAATGTGATCTTTTCCAGCTTACCTTGTCGCCGGCATTGCAACCTCCTAGACCTAGAGCATGGAATGCGCGTACATTCGGTGCACGCGCACAATTAACGGGCGCGCACATCCGATGCGCGCGCACACTTTACTGTGTATACTCAACGTGAGTCGTGGCGTCTTAGCAAAGTCGCATCGCTGAAAATTGTAGTTTGAAAATTTACCTTTCTCATCATGGGGAAAAGAAGCCCCGTATGGGACTACTTTGAAAACAATGCAGTCAGTAATGGTGTGTATAGATGTACAGTTTGCAAGGTCTTGGTTAAGACATCTGATTCGAGCACGAGCAACCTGCGACAACACATTAAGCAGCACCACCCCGCCCAGCACGCTGCCCTCAGAGCGAAATCATTGTCGACAACAGAACAAAGTCGAACCAGCGCTTCGGAGAAAGCGACAGGTAGTGGGGCCAGTGCAGCTCAAACAATTCCTGCTTTATTTAAGAGGAGAACATTGTACCAGAGAGGGGACAAAAAGTGGCAAAGTATCACAAACGCTGTCACTTTTTGCATAGCAAAGGAGAGCTTGCCAATGGCGAAGGACATTAATTCAGACTTCAGACTACATAAAAATAAGTGGCATTTTGTGGCTGTAAGTGTTATTTTTGTGAGAGTTGGAAGCCAGATTATCACTGCTTCTATGTGTGTGTCTAGTCAGACACACACATAGAAACAGTGATAATCTAGCTTCTAACTCTAACAGTCAGACTGTCTGTCTCTCTCTTTTCTATTGTAATAGATCTCATTTACACATGGTCATTACATGCTAGTTTCAAGCAAGAAATGGAGGAGAATAAATCTCTAGATTTTGTTTTTGGTGTGTGTGTGTTCTATTTTGTGTTTAGAGATGGAGGGAGAGAAGGAGAGGGGGAAAGTTGGGAGAGAAGGAGAGAGGAAGAGAGGAGAGGGAGGGAGAGAATGAGAGGGGGAAAGGAGGGAGAGAAGGAGCGAGGGGAAAGGAGGGAGAGAGGAAGAGAGAGGGAGGGAGAGAAGGAGAGGGGGAAAGGAGGGAGAGAAGGAGTGAGGGGAAAGGAGGGAGAGAGGGGAGGGAGGGAGAGCGGGAAAGTTGGGAGAGAAGGAGAGAGGAAGAGAGGAGAGGGAGGGAGAGAAGGAGAGGGGGAAAGGAGGGAGAGAAGGAGCGAGGGGAAAGGAGGGAGGGAGGGAGGGAGGGAGGGAGGGAGGGAGGGAGGGAGGGAGGGAGGGTGAGAGGGGAGGGTGAGAGGGGAGGGAGGGAGGGAGGGAGAGAAGGAGAGAGGGGAGGGAGGGAGGGAAGGAGAGGGGGAAAGAATGGAGAGGAGAGAGGAGGGGGAGGGAGAGAAGGAGAGAGGAGAGGAGGGAGAGAAGGAGAGGGGGAGGTAGGGAGCAAACAACATCGTATAATTCAACAGACCTTGACACCAACATTACAAACTTTCTGGACCTAGAGCACGCATTTCGAAATGTGCGTGCACCGCGACTGCGCGCGCATCGTCAGTGCGGACGCACCGTCAATGCGCGCGCACCGCGACTGAGCGCGCACCATAAATGCGCGCGCGCCATCAATGCACGCGCACTTCGAATGCACGCGCATGCGCAGTATAAAAACTCGATAGATCGGTTTAAGCAGGTATGAGCAAACCGATATATCCATATCCGGAAAAATCCCATATCGCCGTTCCCTACCTTCAAGGCTGTTTGTGGGATGCCACTGTGCATAAATGCTGCATTTTCCTACAAAATAGATAATTACTACAATTTACAGTAAAGCTCCCGTGAAGCACATGAAAGCTGCTATACGAAATGTAAGAATTTTTAATATATTTTATTACCATTATGAACCAATAACTAATTCAAGATTCTCTGCCTCAGTTGTGATCCCCAAATATAATAAATGATAAATCAAGAAAGAAAGTGGTAAAGGAGAAAGCTGCAGTTAATCCAGAAACAATCGTTCAGTTGAGATACTAAACCGAGAGCCAATATCCCTGTTCAGGTGGCTTGAGGGGGGTTTGAAGAGATTCCACTCACTCTTTTTCTGTTCTGCTACCCTGACTAATATTCCTCTCTGATCCAGGCACATAAACGTGGTTGTTCATCTCAGTGTTGTTTGTGATATGCTGTTGACAGGCTGCCTCATCTGCCCACGTAGCAGCACTCACTACGCTTCAAACTAAGTGCTTTCATCCACTTCAAGTCACTGTATCAAATCCAAGCAATTTTATTATTGTTTTAATGGATCATTTCACATCTCCTGGCAATACACACCTGATAGGAGCGCAGTCAGCAGAACCAATGAGGGAATGGATTGTGTAACAACAACAACAAAATTACATTTATATAGCACTTTTCACGTTGGGGATGTCCCTAGTGCTGAACATGAATATGATTGATTTTTGTTAGACACGATTCAAGTGTTAATTAGAAAGAAATTCATTTTTGGGCCAAATTGTTGTGTTGTGAAGATGCTGTTCTGTGAAATGGTTTGTTTCGTTTTAATGGGGTGGTGGGGGGGCGGGAGCGCGGGGGGAAGTGGAGGATGTTATAAAATGTATGTTTGCAATGGAGTATGATAAGTGTAGAAACGTGGGCTCTATGTTTGGCAGCCAGGGCAATGTCAACGTCAGAGCGAACATCTCCCACCGTTTCCCTCAGTGGTGAGCAGGACAGACACATGTACACTTAAAAGTACAGGTTCAAAGGTGGCATGTCAGGCAACAGTGTGGTTTGTTAACCTGGAGTCACGTGGTTTCTCTGTCAACAGGAGAGAGCGGTTGTTCAAACAGCAAGGCTGAGCTTGACTGATTCTGTGTGTGTAAACATCGCTTTATTCTCAAACAAGTGGGAGTTCCTTTGAGTGAATTTTGTAACCTTTAACATAAAATAGGAAATCTTGCATGTATGGTTGTGCGGGTGTCATTTTGTGTGTATTTGTGAGAGAGAGTGTAATTGTGTGTGTGTGTGTGTGTGTGCGTGTGATTGTGTGTGTATTTAAAAATACATTTTTAGCTCACTGATTCTCTATTTATTTAATATGGTAATCACTGGGGCAAAAGTACTATAAAATAATCAGTGGGATTCAGCTGTAGCTGAATGCAGTATTCTTGGTTTAACCCTTGTCAGAAAACATTAGTTTTGTGTGTGTTTTTGACAGCTCTAGGCAATTATGCTAAAATCTAATGACTATGTTTGTCTACAAAATTCACAGTCACTACTTTACAGTAAATCCCATGAGACATCCTCCCGATGTCCAGGGTGCCATTACCAAATGGAAGGATTATTATTAATATGCTTTAATTTATCTCTTCTGCTTCCCCTCCAAATGAAAGTCTTGTTACATTGTTTTCCATGTTTTGAAGGGTAGCGTGTGGTTGGGTTTGTGTGCATGGTGGGGTGTGGAGGTGGGTTGGGGCAAGGAAGTTGTGTCTGTATGTTTATATGGGGCAGGTTGGTTTTGTGTGTATGGGAGCAGGAGGTTGTGGGGGTGGATCGGAAGGTTGTATGTCTGCCACCTTTCACCCACAAAATATACTGTCTATTCACTTTACAGTATGTTCTGCAAAGCGCTTTGAGAATTGCAAAGAAATGATGAGGCGCTATATTAAATGCAAGTATTATTATGTGTGTGGTGTGGAGGGGGATTGTATGGAGGGGGGATGGATGCACAAGGATTGCATTCATACTTATCATACAAAGATTGGGTGAAATCTTGCTGCTGTAAAAAACTCACAGGAATCAGGGCTCCTGGTTGCCATTCCTGACTCTCTCACAGTCAGCCTCTCACTCCACTTGAGGGTCTCAACCTCACTTCTCTCTTCACCAGGCAGTCATTCTTTGGGAATCAGGAAGTAGAACCTAAAGCCATCCTCGATCTGAAACATTTATCACAAACATCCCACGAGCAAAATGTGACACATTAAAATGGTCCATTTACAAATCATCCCTCATTTTGCACCTAGAATTTCCCGTGCTTCTTTTTAAAATGAATTACATTGATGTAAAGAGGTGATTTGCCAAAAGATTTTGTTCAGTTTGTTCCTTTGCACCACTTATAGCAAGTCAAAAAAAGGATCAAGTATTAAGGAAATCTCTGTAGCACTGTAATTGGACAAATTTTTCCAACATAATGGGCAGTTAGATGTGACTGAAGTTACATAGCAATTTGTGCCTCTCCTGCGCCTTTCCATGTTACTTGTCATATTGGAAGAACATCTTGCTGGCTGCCTTCAATTCAATAAATGAATTGACTGAGTCCCGTGGCCTGTTGCGGTTTATAAATAAATGCTAACATGTGCCTGTGGTTCAGTGCACAAATGTCATGCTTGAAGTTACAGAGAACTCTGAGACTCATTCACAACCATGACTGTGGTGGACGGAGGGCACTGTCACTTGCCTTCATGTAGTCCCCAGTCATCTGCTGAGCTCCAGTATGCAGCGAATCATCAAAGCATTTCTTGGCATGGAATCCAGTGATTTTTGACTCACTGGCAATCTGCGCTGATGCTGATCTCATTCCTCAATGTGGCCAAGGGAGGCACCCAGTGTAGGCCAGACAGTAAACTCCCGTAGCGTGGTGGTTAGTGCATTCACCTCGCAAGCGAGAGAACCGGGGTGCGATTCCTAGGCGGGGCAAAACCTTAGACAAATTTAAGTAGGACCCTGTTTGTTAGTTAATTGGCAGATTGCATTCTAAGGGGGAATAATGCATCATTAAAAAAATTGGTCACTCAATCCACAACTGTTTGTGAGACACGGCTGTGTGCAATTGGCTGCCATTTGTTGCCCAGAAAATATACAGTAAATTCCCTTTACAGTATATCCTGTGAAGCACTTTGCACGACTCAACAACATCTTAAGGCGCAATATCAAATGCAGAGATTATTATAAGTTGATCAGCCTGAGACACCTCTCATGCCTTTATGAGCCCCTTTATAAATGACCCACTGTCTCAGCATCTAAACAACAACAACAAAATAACATTTGTGCAGTGCCTTTCACATTGGGAGGATGTCCCAAGAATGTTCCTTCGCCCCCATCAACTGGCCAGCCGCCCCCACTAACCCCTCACCAAAATAGACTCCCTCGCTTCAATAGAACCAATGCAGATCCAATAATGGAGTCAAGCTGACAACAGATGGGTTTCATGCAGTGTGCTAAACCAAAGGGAACCGTGCCCCAGTAACTCTGAGTTACTAAACTTGGAAAATATCAGCCTTGGTTCCTGCTTGCGATTTGTGTTTAGTGTGTTCCATTTGCTGAAAAAATAGAGAACGTAGCATTTTTCTTTGTGCATCTCATCATGTCCAAACTTTTCAAATGGTATTAACCTCAAAGCACTTTACTGGAACTTCTATCAAGTGTAATGTCTGCTTTTGGCAGTCAAAAATGTATAATAATAATAATCACCCTTACCTTTGATAGAGTATCTATCAAGTCATCGAGACATCTCAAAGTACAAGTGGTGAGGACAGCAACATGCTCAGCTGCCTGAGTTTTGGATGTGCAGCCCCCAAACAAACACATGCAGGAGATTGCTGTCTTAATGAATGTGAATCCAAGTATCATTCTGTTGACATTTTGCTTTGTAACGTAGCATCCAGGCAGGAAATGTGTTTGCACGAGTCTTGCCTCACATATAGTATAAACATGTGCCATGAATGCATCAAACCGTTACATAATAAGAACTAATCCATGCATTTGGTATAGAGCCTATAAAGTCAGATCGCCTCAAGGCAATTCACAGGTAATTGCTGTCAAGTGTAGTGACTGTGTTTAGTGATACCTTGGAACATGCTGTATAAATGTAATTTGTTGTTGTTGTGCTTGCCTAGGTAAATGTAGTAGCCAATTTGTGCACAACAAAGCCGCATAGACTGCCAGGAATTAAAGGACCAATTTATCCAGAGGTTTGTTGGCCAGGTTCCTAACGGATGACTGTCTGGGAGCACTTGTAATGAATCCCTTTAATTGGCAGGTTGTTTGAGGGAAGGTGCCTGATGTGCACTGGACAAGTTCGGGACAGGGCTCCAAGTGGGAACGGAAGGTGGCCTGTTGAGAACATTGCTGGGTTTGTAGTCTCAAGCTCCTTCCATGCAAGCAAGCCAGAAATTAAACTAGAGGCTTTTAATCCTGTGATTGCTCAGGTCTGTCTAGCCGTTTAGTCATAAACACCTCTGATTTTACTGGTTTAAACTGAAATTGGAGAGAACTGTCAGGAGATACTGAGCTTAGCCTGCCCAATCACCGTGTGAGTTACATTCAGCAGGATGAGGGAATGTTTGTTGCCGGCTTGTACAACTCTAGTTACAGCCACAGAGAGGACAGGAGATCACACCCAGGAGACTGAAGATCACAGTTACATAACATTACGGATCAGAAACAGGTTATTTGACCAATTGTGCCTGTGCCGTTATTTTCCTCCACATGAACCACCTGATCTAATCCCACTATCTTGTTGACTCCCTAAATTCACACTTTAATTAAAAAACTCTTTATCTAATTGCCTTTTAAAATAGTTTCAAGCTATATTGAAGGTCACAGGTTTATCTGATTGTTGATCAGTGCTGAGTAAGTTGGTTTCTGCCAAGACAGTCTATGCAATATTTTGCCTCAGCTCCTCTGAGCTAAAGAGGGTGGGAAATCAACCATGTTTTGGTTTGATCATTATTCATTAACCCCTGGCTGACAGTATATGTCAGCCAGGCTAGGTGAGGTTAGGGTCCCAATTGGCTGAGATTCATTCCCCCTCTTCCCCTGTGATCCATGAGTCACTGTCCAGCCTCACATATGAAAACAGTCACTTGGGCGAGGTATCAGGGTCCGTCTTATCTTTTTGGTCATAACTGCATTGTGCCAACCTCTGATGGAAGATGTGAGAGCTAGAGAGAAAGGGCTGAAGGGAAGGAGAAGAACAAAGACAGTGACAGAGAGAGAGAGAGAGAGAAAGAGTGATAAGGGAAAGTGATAGAGAGAGGGAGAAAAAGAGTGATAGGGAAGGAAAAAGAGAGTGATAGTGAGAGGCTTAGAGAAAGACACAGAAGGAGCTACAGAGAGAAGGAAAGACAAATTGAGCAACACAGAAAGACAGCGAGAAAGACACAACGCAAAATGGAGTAAGGAAGATGAGGGGAATTAGAGAGACAGAAGGAAGAGAAAGGGATGAAGAGAAAGCGACAGAGAGTGAAGCTGAGATACATACACACACAAACACATACATACATGAGCATATACAAAAGTGCTCAGTGTCTCAAACAACCAAGCATAAACCAAGAAAAGAGAATTTTTTTAAAAAACAAGACCATTTAGAAATTTACAGGACAGGAGAAGGCATTCGGCCCATCCACCGTGTCTGTGCGGGCTCTGGGACAGAAATCAGCATTTATCTCCTTTCCCTCGTAATCATTTTGTATTTTGCTTTTCATGCATTTGTCGGGGAGGTGTGTGTGGATGGATGGATGGCCGTGTTTGAATTTACCACCTTCAGTCTGTGATATTGTTACATATAATTGTTGTGAAATATGGGATTTTGACCCAGCCTGGTTTTTGCTGAACATTTCTAAATAGCAGAAATCTTCCATATTTCCTGTCTCGTGTAAACTGGGGCCCCTGACACCTTCTGGGGCAAAGCCAGGGGTGAATTCGGAATCAGCTGCTTACTCCTTTTGGAGTATATCAAGAAAATACAAAGCTACATGATAGATGTGGGATGTTGGGAATCCTGGGTTTGAGGATTGCTCAGTGTTATTTTAAATGCATGCACGTAGAGTTACCAAAATGTAAGAGAACTAAATGCAAAAGGGTTACGGGCAGCCATTATCTTGCTCCTTAACACGAAGCAGCAGAAAGGCAAAAGCAAAGTGAGGTGAAAAAAAAGACTGCAGCATATAAAGCGGTCACTTCCTATGCATTGCTTGAATAGCTGTCCTCTGAAGTCATGGTGGCAGTCAGCGAGGTGGGGGGGAGGTGCTGTGCACATGGCTCAGTCTGTTGCTATAGTAACATCTCCTTGGTGTTTTTTTTGTTTTGGGGAAGAAGTGGATCGACATTGGTGGGCCACTGAGCAGAGCAGCTTGTGCATCCGTTTGGCAGATTCAGGCTGGGAGCAAGCGTGTGGTCTCGTGTGCAGCAATCTGCTCTACATGCCCCCTTTGTTTTGCTACTATGGCTCCAGGACTGGTACAACAGCACTTGGGCAGCACTGTTCTTCTCTGCTTTTCCCCTCACTGTAAGAAGATGTGCTGTGAGGCCTTAGGAAACAAATGTATGCACAAACCACTGAGATTCTTGCTGGGGGGAGGAGGAGGGCAGGGAAGGCAACCATTAGGAGGGAAATGGTTGGCTTTGGAAAGGGGAGAACACACAGTATATACTTTACGGTATATCCTGTGAAGCGCTTTGGAATACCCTCCCAATTTAAAAGGTGCTACACCAAATATAAGGGTTATTGTTTTATTGTGAATAATAATAATACAATAATAATCCTTGCATTTGATAGAGTGCTTCTCATGTCTTCTAGACATCTCAAAGTGCTTCACAGAATATACTGTAACGTGAATTGCCTATATATTTGTGGGCGAAATGCAGTGTGGTTTAGAAACACAACCGGGAAATGGGGGTGGGGGGGGGGAGTGGTCTAACACATGATGATGATTATTCCCTCTATACAACAACAACAAGCACTCACAAAGCACTTTTTTTGTAAGATAACATCTTGAAGCACTTGCTTTTTAAGGACCACATGCACACTCGAGCAAGGCCTGATGTGGGGGTGGGGAGGAGGGGGATAGGAGTTGGTGACTGAGGGTACGGTTGAAGAAGTAAGTTTGGAAATGTGTTTTGAAAACAGGAAGGGAATGAGTGATGTTTGGAGGGAATTCCAGATAGTTATCAACCCCTTAGTTTTTCATCTTGGCTCAGTTGGGAACACGCTCGTTTGTTTGTGGATATGAGTTTTGAGCTCAGAGAATTTTTGACAGGAGCATTAATTGTTGGAGGTGCTGTCCATTGGATGCACTGTTCAAACCAAGCTCCCAGATATCTGCTCAGGAGATTGAGAATCCCATGATACTATTGAAAAGAGAAGAATGTTTCTCTCAGTTTCCTGGCACACTTCTCTGGATGATTCAGCCTTTGTTCACGTTGGGAGCTTGTGGTGTTCAAAATGGCTGTTGTCTGCTTATCTATATTTGCTTTGATAAACAATTGGTTTAAAAAGCTTCAAAGTCATTGTAAAAATGTTCTTGAATATAGGAATCCTCTGAATGACAGAGCTACCCAACCTGCTGAAAATTCCGAGTGCATTTTTTTTAGCAGAGAACAGATTAATTTTGAGAGATGAGAAACGATCTTTCTAAAGATATATAGAACTCAGAAAGCGGGTGAATATAATGGGGGAAGAGGGTCAACTGAGATTGCCCCCTCAATCCCACACTTGAATACCAATGCTCAGTCGGTTCAAATAACTTGTCTAGTAGACTACATCAATGAGCCCAAGCACAGGAAAAGCATTTTGAGGTGTAAATGCATCACTAACTGGAAACAACAGCAACAAAATTACATTTATAGAGTGCCTTTCATGTCGGGAGGACGTCCTAAGGTGCTGAACAATCAGGTCAGGACCCGAGCTTGGTGGGGGGAGGGTCACCGTAGGGGGAAGGAGAGGAGCAGAGGGGGAAGAGTTAGGAGGAGAGCCAAAGGTGCGGTCGAAGAGGAAGGTCTTGAGACTGACCTTGGAGGGAAAGGAGGAGGTAAGGCGAAGGGATTGTGGGATGGACTTCCAGAGTATGGGGGCAGAGAGGCTGAAAGCCCGGCCACCGATGGTTTGGCAGTTAGGACAGTGGACGCAGAGCAGGCCAGAGTTTGCTGAACGGAGGGGGCGGGCAGGCTGATAGGGAGACAGCAGATCGGAGAGATAGGCGGGGACAAGTCCGTGAATAGCCTTGAAGGTGAGGACGAGGATCTTGAATTCGATCCTCCGGGGGAATGGCAAGCCAATGGAGATGGGCGAGGTTGGGAGAGTATACGAGCTGCAGAGTTCTGAATGTTCTGCAGCCTGTGAAGGAAGGAGCTGGGAAGGCCGACAAGGAGAGAGTTCCCGTAGTCGAGCCTAGATGTGATGAAGGCGTGTATAAGTGTTTCGGCGGCATGGGGGTGAGGTAATGGTGGAGTCTGGCAATATTGTGGAGATGGTGGAAGGCTGTATTGGTCATGGAGCGAATATGAGGGAGGAATGACAGTTCGGGGTCAAACAAGACGCTCAGATTCCTGACTGGCTTCGAGAGGTGGCCTTGAATGTTGATGTTGTCAGTGCCTGAAGTGCGGAGGCGCTGACCCAAGCCAATCAGGAGGGCCTCCGTCTTGTTGACGTTGAGTTGGAGGAAGTTGGCCCTTAAGTCCAGGACTCAATGTCGGATAGGGAAAAACCGTCTTTGTCCTACCAAACTGTGAAATCTTGAGTCATAGCTGAGCGGTCGAGGTGTTAGACAAACATGGGTTTCCCTGGAGGAGTCTGTGTCATCATTCACACTTCCGTTCCCAACAAGCGCTTTTCGCCCCACATTGCCTAGATTCCACATATTTGCAGGTCAGCTTGGCTTAGTTGGTAGTGCAGTGCCTACAAATCTAATCCCAGGGAAATCCTGTGTAAGGCACTTCAGGTCGGCCTCCAGATGTGAAAGGTACTATACCAAATGTAAGGATTATTATTATTATTAGAATGTGAAAAATGGTCCCTTGAAAAATGGTCCCCAGAGGGTGTCTGGTACCCAGCAAGGGGTATATTTTCAGAAGGTGAGGATAGGGAGACAGATGGAGGTTGGACAGAAAGGAAATGAAAGTCACAATTTAGTGAATAATGCATTGCATTGGTTCACAAGGCTGCTTCTCAGCCTTCGGATGCAGGCAAAGGATTTCTAAACAGTTCTCCTGCATTATTTTTATTTCTCTCCTTAACGTTAGGTGTATTTTGCAGTTGGTTTGAAAAAGGAGGCAGTATATTCAGAGTGGAGTTTTGTAGCTCAGTGGCACATTCATAAGTGAAATACTTGGGTTTGATACCGGGTAGGGTGAAACGTTGGGCAAGTTTCCTTACTACTCTGTTTACCAGCAGTAAATACGAAACTATTTGTTCATCGATTGAGGGATTGCTTTTCAGGGATAATAATGCCTTAAAAAAAAATGGTCACTTTAGTCCCCAACTGGCATAATTGGCTGCTGCTTTTCGCCCACGAGATGTACAATCAATTCAATTATTAGAATTAATATTCTGTGAAGCGCTTTGAGATGTCTCAGAGATGTGATGAGGCGCTATATCAAATGCAAGGATTATTATTATAAGTATCTGTCAAGTCTTTTACCATTGTTGTAGAGATACAGATGCGCCTGTTTGTCACAGCGCATGGGGCATCACTGTTGATGGTCCAAGACGGAGGGGGAGAGGAGGATATACGCTTTGGGAGAGGAATAGCAATGCAGCCGATTTTCTTCTACCAAGACAGTGGTCCCTTTAAGTGCCCTGCTTTCCCCACAGGTTTGTGGCAGAAGTAAAGAGTGTCACGCACATGGTCTGGGGTGGGTTGCACCCAGTTTGAGGACAATGACTACTGACTGTCTGTGTGTGAGGCACCTTGAGGCCTGCAGGAGCTCACCACTGCTTATGACAAGAGATGTACAAACCCCCAGGAGAGCTTTCATTATTCAGTGCTTGTGAATAATGCTGTTTTAGACCTGGAGAAATCCAGATACAGTATCTGATTCCAGCGAACCCTGGGCTAGTTAATGGAACAGATATAATAAAAGTGATTTTTTTTAACTAGTCACCTACTCTTCTTCAAAAAAAAGCCACTGTTTGGACTTGAGCTGTCAGTCTCTCTACAGTAATGCCCTCTTTGCATTGCATCCCCACATAAATTACATTTGAATTGAACCCCTAGAATAAAGTCGCCAGTTTGTGCTCTGCTGCTATTTCCTTGTGAATGGTTCATCAGGACTAATTGTCTGGCACTTTAAAAAATATGACTACAACTCATGGTTACTTCTTAACCCATTGAGTGTCTGCAGCCAGTGCCCCTCTCCACGCGCCCCCCCGCCCCCCCAGTTCCATATCAACCTGTGAGGGGAAGTGGGTTTTGCTTGTATTGAGTTTCAGACTCCCTCTTTGTTATGTTTCAAATTGTTTCTCGTTTTCGCTCTTTTTTTTAATGATCTTCCTTTTCCATACTCCATCCGTATCCAAGAGACTAGGATAAGAACCTCTTCCTCAGGATCTGCTAATAGCTATAATTGGCCAGTAGACTGCCTCGGAGTTGCTTATGATGACACTCTAGGGTTTCTCCACCCCCCCACCCCCACATACACAAATGCACAATCTTACAGCCAATACAACCCACATGATATGTTAAACGGGAGACAGCAGGGTGGATATATTCTGGAAGGATGAGATCAAGTGCCTTCTTCATCTGAATCTAACATAATCTTGAGCGATATCGCTAATATGTGAGTCCCAAGGCTCCCAAGTCTTGTCTATGTGCAATGGAATTATCCTATCGATGCCACCGTGGTTCAGAACAATTTTTTGCCGTGAGGCCTTCCATATAGCAGTACAATGGCTCCATCGATGGACAAGTGGGTAAAGTCACCCACCAGTGGGTAAACACAGTCAACCATGCTATTCTCCTCCACAGCCTCTCCTCCCTCATCTTAGCAGGATCACACTTGCATGGTTTCAGTCCTACTTAACCAATCATCTCTAATTCATCTCAGTAAATGGTATCTCTTCCCTCCCTTGCCCGGTCACCTGCGGGGTACCCCAGGGCTCCAAATTTGGCCCTCTTCTTTTCCTTGTCTATATTCTCTGAACGATGTCATCCATAAACTTCCATATGAATGCGGATGACACACAAATCTACTTTGTCTCCTCCGGGTCTGCCGATGTTCTAGGTCTGCCGATGTCCTATCAGCTTATCTGGAAGACATCAAGGCCTGGATGAGTGTAAACGTCCTGCAGCTGAACATGGACAAGATGGAAGCCATACTTCTTGGCTCCCGTCAATGTCTTCACTCCTGTAGTTCTAAACTTCTCAATGGGCTATCCCTCAAACTACTGAACCAGTGTATAATCTAGGTGTCTGGTTTGACCCCCAGCTGTCCTTACTACCCCACATCCAGTCCCTAACGAGGACCACCTTCTTTCATCTCCACCACATTGGTGCCTCTGGCCGTACTTTACCCCAAATACAGCTGAAACCCTCGTGCATGCGTTTGTCACCTCATGCTTGGATTACTCGCAACAAAATCTTCGTCGGTCTCCCACGCTCCACCATTCAAAAGATCCAGCTGCTTCAGAACTCTGCTGCCCACATTCTGACCCAGACCAAACTCCGTACTCACAGTTCTGGCCAGGCTCCAGTGGCTTCTCGACACCGAACAGATCGACTTCAGGATCCTCACACTCGTGTTCAAATCCACTCACTCCCTGATGCCTCCCTACCCCTCATTACCCAATCCACCACCCAATGCCTCTGATCGACTGGCACTGGCCTCTGGCTCATCTCTCACACCCCATCATCAGAGGTTGCACTTTCAGCCACTATGCCCTCAAACTCTGGAACACTCTCGTCAATCCCTCCGCATTACAACAACAATAGCAATAAAATTACATTTATAGAGTTCCTTTCACGTCGGGAGGGTGTCCCATAGCGCTGAACAATCACGTTGGGACCCGAGCAAGGGTGAGGGGCATGGTAGGGGTACATGGAGAAAACCGGAGCCCGCTGAACGGAGTGGGTGGACAGGTTCATAGGGGGACAGCAGTCAGAGAGATAGGGTTGGGGCAAGGCCATGAATTTTGAAAGTGTGGATGAGGATCGTGAATTCAATCCTCTAGAGGGTGGGGAGCCAATGGAGCCAGGCAAGAGTGTATTCACTGAGCTTGATGCGGATGAGGACATGAGCTGCAGAGTTCTGGATGATAATAATAATAATCCTTGCATTTGATATAACGCTTTTCACATCTTCTAGATGTCTCAAAGCGCTTCACAGAATAATACTATGAAGTGAATTGACTGGGAGCAAAGTGAATACATGGGAGCAAATGCGGCAGCCAATTACTCACAGCAGTGTCCCACAAACAGCCGTGGATTGAAATGACCAATTAGTATTGTTAGATTTTGAGAGATTATTATTAGGCGTGCGGAGTAAAGAAACTTGCCCAATGTTTCAACCTGGCCTGGAATTGAACGTGTAAACGAAAGATTAACTGCAACAGGTTTAAAAAACATGGTGGATAGCGTGATGATGCACCCAAATTTACAGAATATATCAAACCAGGCAGGAATTGCGCAAGGGTATTTGGCGCGCTAGGCGAGCCTTCAGATGTGCGCTCCCTAGTAACTTTTGATAAGGTAATGTTAATACTAAAAATTCATATAATTAATTATCAATGAAAGTAATGATAATAGTTATACATTTATTTATTTATGAAACATACTTCTGTTTTATTTATGTACAGTATTAAGCATAGTCCAGTCAACTTACTGCTAACTCCCACGCCTCCGCCACTTTACGCCAGCAGACAACAGCAGTAATTTTCGTTGCGGGTGGCAAACTGTATGTACTCTGTAACCAGGGCTCTGAAACCCGGTGTTGCTGGATTAGAATATAGGAATTGTACAGAAATAGTAATAAATATCATAAATCTGAATCATCAAAACAAGGAATATTACAATTAGAATCAATGCCTTATTGTAGTGTGTTAATTAACACCTAATTGAGTACTAGCTAACACATGTATTGAATTTAGCGACCAGATAATCATTAACATTCAATCAATCAAAACTTACATTTATATAGCGCCTTTTACGTCGAGAGGACGTCCCAAGGTGCTGTACGATTAGGTAGGGACAAGAGCAGTGGGGGGAGGGGTCGGGGCAGGATGAAGAAGAGTAGGAAAATTGACTGTATATTTGTGGGCGAAACGCGGCAGCTAAATTGCGCACAGCAGTGACCCACAAACAATCATGGAAGTGGGACTAGGGGAAAAAGGGGGGGATAGATGGTAAGGGGAGGAGTTGGGGTAGGGGGAAGGAGAGAAGGAAAGCCTACTATATTTGTGGGCGAAACACGGCAGCTAAATTGCTCACAGCAGTGAGCAATTTCCACAGTCGTGGAAATGGGGCCAGGGAGAAAGAGGGCAAGGGGGAAGAGGGAGGGAAAGGTGAGGTAGGGTAAGGTCAGGGAGGAAGAGGGGGGAGAAAGGGAGGAAGAGCGGGGAGAAAGGGAGGTAAGGGAGAGAGGGAGGGAAAGGTGGGTGGGGGGAAGATCAGGGAGAAAGAGAGGGAAGAGGGAGGGAAGGGGAAAAGGGGGAGAGAAAGTGGGGAAAGGGAGTGAGGGAAGAAGAAGAGGGGGTGGGGTCTACTGAACATCAGGGGTCTACTGATCCCTTTGCCCCATGAGACCCAAAACCATCCAAATGAATATGGTGAGAAACCATTGGACATTGGTTTGGTATTACTGGAATATAGACTTAACTAATGAGAGTCAAGGCAATATCCTTCCAGCCAGCAGTACAATAGCAGAAAAACACTAGTTACTTGACATAACCATTGAGAAGGGTATTGGGGCCTGGTTCTATCCCCAGCACATCTGGGATTAGTATTCATAAGAAGAAATACCACAACATAGTTTTACATTGAAAAGAAAGATATGGATCTCTTTGCAAATTAAAAAAACTGGTGTAAAGATTCACCTGATATTGCCCTCTAATAGGATTTCCCTTTATAAGGATGTGCCCGTAACACTCAATGGAGTTTTACCATATATTTAACTGTAAACATTAAAATGTCGAATTAATTAAAACACAATTTCAGATTTATGAGCTTTATGCGTAAAATTGAAACACTGAACCCTGATTTATACAGTGAAACCTATTAGTAACAGACTGGTATTAAACTCATTTGATTTGCTCCTGGCAGAACCTCTGAAACACTCAATGAAACAAGAATAATAATAATAATCCTTACATGAATGGCTTTGTTGCTCTCCAAGAATCTACAAATATGCAGTTTGACTGTATTTCGCTGGTCACAATTTGCATTGAAGAAAGTTAACATTACTGTCAAGTAGGGTCTGCCGATATGGAAATTTTCCGATTTAGATATATCGATGGGCTCATATCGAGATATACCGAAATATCGATATTTTCGGGGTTTTCGTACTGCGCGTGCGCATTCGGAGGTGCGCGTGCATTCGGGGCCTATCTCCTCAGGAGGTAAATATCTTTCTCTGTGTCTCTCACCCTCACTCCCTCCATCTCTGTGTTTTTCTGTCTGTGTCTCTCTCCTCTCTCACATCCCCCTCATCTCTATCTATCTGTATATTATCACATCCACCCCGTCTCTCCCCCCACCCACCCCCCCGACACCGCCCCTTTCTCCCTCACCCCCCTCACCACCGCCCCTCTCTCCCTCACCCCCCTCACCACCGCCCCTCTCTCCCTCACCCCCCTCACCACCGCCGTCCCTCTCTCCCCCCACCCCCCCCGCCACCGTCCCTCTCTCCTCCCACCCCACCGCCGCCGTCCCTCTCTCCACCCCCCCGCCCCCACCCCCTCTCTCCCCCCCCTTCCCCCCGCCGCCGTCCCTCTCTCCCACCCACCCCCGCCGTCTCTCTCCCCCCCCACCCCACCCCTTGCATTCCTGTATATTGTATTCGAGGACTATGAATACAATATTGCGGCTTTGCTCCTCGGTCTGTGCATTGTGTATAGAGATGAGCATTCTGGGTCTTGTAGTTCAGTGCGCCCGCATCCCGATTTTTCGATATATCAACTCTTTCGATATATCGATATTTTTGAAATGCCTATATCAGCATATCGATATGAAAGTTTTATCGGGTTTTACCGATATATCGATATATCGCCGGACCCTACTGTCAAGTGGAGTCAAATGTGCAACCTTTCATTAATCACTTTTCTTTATCTCCCTCCCAAAGCTTCAAGAAACTGTTAAGCGGAAACTTGAAGGAGCACGCTCCCCACTGAATGGAGACCTGCAAAATGGAGTTTCTGACAGCAGCTTCTCTCCAACCAGTAAGCGAGTTCGAAAAGAGGGACCTGGGATAGAGCAGGGCAACAGTCTGCCCAATAACATTCCCATGCCTTCAGTCTCGCCTCTGCATCAAATTGACATTAAACCAACTTTTTCCAGACCGACCAGTGGAAATAATGTAACGGGGATGGATGACCTAAACAAAGAAAGTCGACATCCCAGAGTGAACCTGCAGGTCAACGGCACCAGAGATGATGATGACTTCAACCTGATCTTAACCAAGGATCTTAAGCAAGAGCCACTGGATGACCCAACGGGTATGGACTCATCAGACGCTTCCCTTGTCCATCAAAATAAACTGTTCTCGGACATTAATCTTAATGAGCAGGAATGGCAAGAGTTAATTGATGAACTGACAAGCACAGTCCCAGAGGATGACATGCACGATTTGTTCAATGAAGATTTTGATGAAAAGAAAGAGATTGAGGTTATTAGACCCACTGCACAAACCCCGGTGCCACAAGATAACACAAACATAAAGTCTGAGATGTGTCCTTCTCCTTTTAACCAGATGTCAATGGGATCTCCTCAAATGAGACCTTCTTCTTCAGGCCCTCCCTTTTCCAACGTCTCTACGGTCTCTAATGTCTCCTCTGTATCAAGCATTTCATCACTTTCTGCTCCAGCCACCTCACCGGTGACCTCTGCAAGCCAAGCCCAGCAGCAAACCCCCAATCAAACCCCAGCACACGCCAGGCCTGGAAGTGGCTTTCTGATGTCAACATCTTCTGGGTCAGGGTCAGGCCAAGGGCCAGGACCGGGATCTGGTCCAGGACCTCTGCCTCCATCCGGTTCTGATCTGTCTCGAGCTGAACAGTTAAAGCAAATGGCAGTGCAGCAACAGCAAAGAGCAATGTTGCTACAGCAGAAGCACCAACACACTCAGCAACAGCACCAGCAGAATCAGGCACCGAGCTGGTCACCCGCAGCTCCACCACACAGTCCCTTTGGAGGACCCTTTAATCCAGACAAACCAAATAGCCCAATGATGTACCCACAGGCCTTTAATAACCAAAAGCCTATGGTGCCTACTATGACAAGCAATCCTCAGAAGGCCATGAATAACTACCTCTCACAAAACCACATGAGCATGATGAATCAACAGCCAAATAGCATGGGGCAGAACTCTGTGAACAAACAGCCCATGCTTTCATATGCTAACACTAAACCACTGTCTCATTATAATATTGAGCCTGTGGGCCAGAGAATGACCCCACCAATGGCTAGTCAGAACAAAACTCCTGTGATGCCCTACTTGCAGCAACAGCAGCCACATATTCCACCTCAGGCTCCTCATATTAGTGAGGAGCAGAAGCGACTGCTGTTAATGAAGCAGAAAGGACTACTGCCCCAGACAATACCTTATGGAACACTGCCAAGCCATGGTCCGGTAAGTGAGAAGAGCATATTGGTTTTCAATGCTGCTAAGATCAATGTTTTGTTTTGTTCCCCTTGCTTTTATTTTGAGTATTTATGCTTTATTTCACTTTTTTTTAAAATCGCCAAAGTGTTAGTTTTATATTTGTTTGTATGCACATTTAATCTTTTTGACTTGCCTTGTGTTTTACTCGGTGTTCTATTATGTGGTCCGTGTTTTGTTTTGTTCAAGTTGCATTGATTAGATTGAAAGAAAGTTGGTTAAGGCCTGGCTTGATGCTTTGCTTTGATGGGGGACTTTGAGCACTTTATATTCCACCAATAACTGTGCTAAGATAGATTTGCTTCGCAAACACCGATAGATCAAAAAGTGTAATTGGGGACTAGAATTTCATAAACCGTCTACCATGGTACATGGTCTCACACTTTGATATTTGACTTGCTGACATTTTGCTCCTGTCTTGTGAACATTTTCCATTTCATTCTGGGACCGCAATAATCCCGTCTTGGATCATAATGTGTTCCATTATTTGCTGAACAAATATAACTTGATTTGTCCATGTGCAAGGGCTTGTTACGGTTTTCTCAACAGAGTATCAGTTACGAAGGGCTAAAGCATGGTCTTATTTATGTACAGTACTCTGTTGTTACAGTTACCATGTATTCACAAAGTCCTGTTGCCCTCATCTTTTTTCTAGAGTGCATTGACCCAACAACTGAAACACCCAGAAGAATGATAATAAGTGTATTTAGAAGTACAATACTTGTACTCAGTGCAAGTATTTAACTGTTCAGACATTCTGAAGATGGGTATGAGTGCCATCATTGTCATGGCAGACAATGATGCGTTGTCATGTTCAGTGTGACATCTTGCATAACATGGATGGAGCGACGGGGAAGTTATTGGTATCAAATAATGTCACACTTGAGAAAATCTAAATGAATTAATTGCATGTAGGGAAGAACAAGTGGGTAAAAGGATTTTGTGAAGACCTTGAACTTTACCATAATATGTATCAGGTGGGATGATCAGCCACACAGGTTCATTTGCCACTCGGTTCCTTTCACATTATAGGGTAAAATTTGTGGCATTCTGAAATGCTTCCCAATTTGTGTTAGGAACGCCAGCAGATGTTGCTTGTGTACAGGTAACTTGCATTCTGCACCAAGCAATGCAATTTTGTTTTTATTCTGAGGTCAGTGATCTTATTTTCTAAATTTTAGCCTCTATATCAAACTCAATGGTATGCTTTTGTTTAATACTGTATTAGTTCCTCAGTATTTATAATAGAAAGGCAGCTAGCTACTGCCTGTGGGTTTGTACCCAACACAATCAGTGTCCTCTGGAGCGTAGGAGAGAACATGCATCAAACTAACACTGAGCTGCAAATCATTGGATTAGGGATCATAATTCACATCTCTTTCTTGGGTAACAGTTGTACTCGGAAGCCTCCTGGGGTAGTTTGGACAAATTAATGGAGTCCAGAGAAAACTGGACTTCTACCAAGTGCTGAAGTGTGCACTCTTGACCTCAGATTCCCTGTTAGTGTGAGGTGGAGTGCTGAACGTCACGGCAGACTACTATGCTTATTGTTTACCCTTGACGTGACTGTGTGTGTGTGTGTGTGTTCCTATCCGTCTTTCACCCACTCTGTTATAATTCAAAAGGTGCAAGGACCAAGCAACTGTACTGAGGTTTATTTTTTGGGAAAAAAAACAATTTTAGGAATATTTCCAGAGGCTGGGTTGTCGTACATAGCTCCAGACTATTTCCAGAAATATTAATCTAACTCAGATTAAGCTCAAGTATTATCCCCTGAATAGTCACAGAAAGCCTGTATTACAATGCTTCAAAATCATCTCTTAACAAGCACAAATCAACACAGTGGCTTTATGGGCTTGGGCATTATTAACCTTATTGAGAAGGGGAAAAGGGGCTTTTACTGGGAAACATATTTTAATTGGTTCTTTAAATTGACCTGGGATTTCATGTGTTCAGAAATACTATTCAATAATTTTGATCCTTCTGCAGTGACCCCCTCCAAATAACTACAAGAAATTTAAATATATTAAGTTGCTGTATTTTTCATTACCCATTTTTCAAATGCAGTTATTTTTATTATCTTCTGTATAATAATAATCTTTCCATTTTGGTATAGCATGTTTCATATTGGGAGGACGTCCCAAAGAGTATAACACGATAAATAAGCTGCAAAGTGCAGTGATTGTATGTTTTGTGGGTTGATACAGCAGTCAATTTTTGCTTAGTGATGTCCCACAAACAGCCATGGAGTGAATGGTTACCGCTCGATAGTCCGAAGTTTCGTTAGTCCGAAGGTTCATTAGTCCGAAGGTTCGTTAGTCCGAAGCTTCCCCTAACCATAACCCTAACCGTAGGCCTAAACCTAACCCTAACCTTTGGATTTATGAACCTTCGGACTATCGCACCAATGTTCGGATTAACAAACCTTATTTCATTGTTGGTTCGGACTATTGAGCAGTAACCACAGTAACCGCCCCAGGTATAGGAAATTTGTGTGTTCGGACTATCGAACCTTCGGACTATCGAGCCGACCCCGAAGTGAATGAACAATTTTACCTGGAGTATTGTTGGCCTTGAGAAACTCCTTTCTGTTTTCAAATAGCGCCACAGGATCTTTGACGAATGTGCACTGTTTGGATTTGCCCTTTGCTGGTGATGGAGTGGGTGGAGAGTCATTTGGCTGATTTAATCAGGGCCTCAATTAATTTGCAGGACGTCAACTAATTTGAAGCTGCCGGTAGGTAACTTATTAGGGTTTTTTTTTCCCACACAGACTGGAGCTCCATTGAAAAATAATAGCCTCATTGCTAGGAGTAAGGGGTTTGTTAGACATACTCCCAACGTGAAAGGTGCTCTATAAATGTAATTTTGTTTTGTTTGTTGTTTACAGACGGCAGGCATTGTGCTCAACTGCTCTAGCAGGTCAGATAAGGCAGTATGAATGTGTCCACAGTTACTCATCCCTGCTCGCTGGTTATGAAGCTGTGCTGAGTGCCGATCACACATGTCGAGACTTGTGGTGTTGATGTGTTTGGTTGCTCACGTGGTGATGCTGGCTGAAACTCTTCCAGGGAGGATTTAAACCACAGTGGTTTTGCATGCTGTATGTAGATATATATATAGATATACTGTATTATGTATGTATATATATATATATAGAGAGAGAAAAAAAATATTTCTTGGCTATATTGTGGACCCAGTAATATGTGGAGAATCAAAAGCCCTTGTGGTAGATTTTCCATTGACATGTAAATAGGGGTGGATGCTGCACTGTGCATCTTACTGCAGAGACTAACAACCACTAATAATAATGTCAATAATGGAATCCATCAAACTGACATGAAATGCAACGGATAGCGAAGCAATCCTGGCGATGGTGGCTGCAGTTTCCGGGGTGGAGGGTGGGGTGGGGTGTGGTGGGGGCGGGTCTAGCTGAGGGGTCAGACCGTTTAATAGCTCCTCATTTTCCCATTCCTTTTGGAATCTCTTCCCCGTCCGTCCAAGCCCGAAAGAACAATTGGTATTAAAGGGCTGCCTGCACATTGTGTCTGTACCTTTCCCTGACAAGTACTGATCCTTGCTCTCCCCCCACGAGGCAGAGAGGATACTAATTGCACGCATCTCCAATGAATTTTTACAGCAATATTTTTTTCCCCTAAGAGGCATTTTAGGTTTTTTTTGCTCTGAAATAAAACAGGAATAAAAGGCGACAGTGGCAGTTATTTATTGCACTGATTGCTCACACAAAGCCCTTTCCCAAAGAGGACCAGCTTCCTGTTTGCTCAGCTCCCTTCCTAATTACACATCACAGGTCACAGTGTCACAGCTATTGCAGCGGGATCTAGTTTAAAAGTTAATGTCTCACAAGCATGTGGGATGCCACTGCACAGAGCAGAGCAGCGACTGCAGAAGTTAGCCACCAGATCATTAATTTGTATTAACAATCTCTGGGAGGCATCCGTGAAATACTAATTTGACACTGTCTAAAAGCCCAGGGATGCCCCATAGATAATGACTGTCAAAATATAACCGTAGGAAATAGCAACCTGAGGAACAATTTCTACAGGGATTTCACTCCTTGACTTTGATGGAGTGACTGATACTTTTTGTTTTCTTTCTTTAAATAAATCTATTGTTATAATGTAAGGGACTTTTTTTTTAAGGTTGATCCAGTAAAACTATTCATGTTTCGCTGATCCAACCACCGCTTGCTAAAAATAGAAATATTTCTCATTACTTCTTTATCATAGGTTTCCATATTCACAGATTTAGCAGAATATTTTTAATGATCATTTTACAACTATTCAGTAGTGCAATTCTGGTCACCATGAAATAAGGGCTTGCCCAAGCTCGAGGGGCAATTCATCGGAGGAGTCTGATTCCCAGCATCAGGAAGGTGAGCTATGAAGAATAAGCTAGGGCTCTTCAGCCTTGAAAATAGACATCTATGGGAGACCTTAGAAGTCTACAAAAAGTGCTTAATGGGATAGAGAATGTAAACCAAGCACAATGTGCTCAGATTCTAAGAGCAGTGGGCAGGTCAAGGGCTGAGGATAATTTCAGGACAGACACCAGGAAGTATTTCTTTCCACGGGGATCTCCTTCGGACCTGATGAGGCACTCTACCAAATGGAAGGATTATTAATGGAAGGATTTAAGCGCTCTGAGATGCCGTCGGGCGCTATATAAATCGAAGTTGCTGTTGATTATTAATCAGGAGAATACAGTAAATATTCCAATGTAACAAACGGGTGAAACACCTACCTGTGGGCCATATGTTGATCAACAGCTGGACAGGTTTCTGGGAAGAGCAGTGGACACCAGGACATTAGACTGATTTAATGAACAGTTTAGAGCTGTAGTGGGATGATGCCCGGGTGAGTATCCTGGAAGAATGAGATTAAATGGGCCTGGGATGTGGAGGGAGAGTTGTTTACCTGAACTTCTCTTGTCCTTTGTGATCTCTTGAATGCTGCAACAACAATGCGGGTGGGATGGGGGACGTGGAGCAGGCCAGAGCCTGCTGAGCGGAGGAGGCGAGCAGGTTGGTAAGGGGATAGGAGGTCATGGATATAGGGTGGGGCGAGGTTGTGGAGGGCTTTAAATGTGAGGACCAGGATCTTGAATTGGATCCTCTGGATGATGGGGAGCCAATGGAGTCGGATGAGGCCGGGGGAGATGGGGTCACGAAGCTTGGAGCTGTAGAGGACATGGGCTGCAGAGTTCTGGATCATCTGCAACCTATGGAGGTACTGGGAAGGCCGACAAGCAGGATTTTTGCATAGTCTTGCCAGGATGTAATGAAGGTATGAATAAGGGTTTCAGCTGCCTTTTTTTTCTGGTCCCTTTTCCTACTGAGCCAGGTTTTGTCAGTTGTACTTTAAGCCCAACAATCTGGCACCCAAACAATGATACACGACACCCGTCTTTCCCATGTCCATTTGGGGGATTTGTTGACCAGGACACCAGGAGAAACTCCCTTTGAATAGTGCCATGGGATTTTTAACATCTATCTGACCAGGCAGATGGGACCTCAATTTAACATCTCATCCAAAGGATGGCACTTCTGACAATGCAGCACACGCACAGCACTGCATTGGAGTGTCAGCCTAGATTATGTGATTCAAAGTCGCAACATGGGACACAGGCTTGGAATTGAATCAATTCATTTATGATCCCACAGCCAACAATTGGCGCATTCAGAATGAGCAGCCTCCAGGCGAGGGGAGCTGAAAAAGTGCTTATAAATGACAAATGAAAAATAAAATAGAGTCAATCAAACCATACAGGCTAGTGGGCAAGAGGTTAATAGACTGTGTTATGTGTTCAGCATCGCTGTGGGCGAGGATACAAGTACCTGTAATCTAACCAAAGCAAAAGAAGATTCTGTTCCTAAACAAATCACGATTCGGTGTCATGTCATGTGTTATACGCACCAAGTCTGGCTAAAATATGAAGTGCTCTCCCCACTCCGCGCTGGTGCCAGGTTTTGAGACAGTTCCGCCTGCTCCTCTGTAAAGATTCTGCTCAGCTCACTGTGCATTGCAGTGGGAAGTTAATGGGGATTGAATTGACCGGCCTGAACCTCACAATGCTCAGCTCCTCTCCCTATTAGCACCCAGTCAGCCAGTACTTGTACACATGGGCCTCACTGCACTTACTCATGCAGGTGTGGTGAGCACGGAGCAGCATGTAAAGGTTGGCAACGTGGTTTACACTGGGATGAAATCCAGAGGATATGCTGATTAAATCTTTACATTGGGGGAAAGTCGACGATCATGTACAGTGCAGGCCTGTCACTGCTGCTACTTTGCCTCCGCATTGTGTAACATGATCTAGCTTCTGCCTCAGCTCTAATCAAATCCATACCGAGCTCTGCGAAACAGAAACTAATGGTCGACAGATTCCCTGTAAGTTACTCACAGTGACGCATATACTAATAAAAAAAAAGGCCTGTATTTAATAGCAGGATGGAGGGCTGCAGGTGACTTGCTTTCAACGCTGTTTATGCAATATTTATGTTTATGCTAATCCAAGCATCATTGATCTGGACACCCCATTAATCCAGATATCCAATGTACTATCAAATACCCAATCTACTCGCTCTTTACCATCTTCTCCCTCATTCACTGGTGACTCACTCGTTGGAAAGCAATCGGGGGACTGTTGACGTGTGTGAACATTTCTACACAAATAATGAAATACATAGGCCTCGCTCCAATTGTGATCCTAGTAGCTTTCAATGGGTGAGTCCAGGTCTTTCCAGCAGAAGGTCTCCCTGGAATTATGACTTGGGCCTTGGAGGTACGATGTGGTCTCCACTGTGTTCCTTTGTGGATTGAAGTGTTGACAGTATTCATTCACTTATGAAATTGCTCTAGTTAAAATCTCAGATCCAGTTCATTAGTGCATGTGGATGTGAAACTTTTTTTTATCCTTCGCTAATTTGCAAGTTAGAATCTTATCAATGTATAGATATATTCTTCCACCCTTTGGAACTCCATCTCACACTCCCTCTGCCTTGCTCTCTCCCCCTTGCCTGCTTCAAGGCATGTTTCATGCCCCTCATCTTCGACCTCGTTTGGGCCACCTTCAATCCCAACTCTGATCCAAATCCTTGACTATCCAGTGCCTTGGAACATCCACCTGACGTGAAAGGCGCTATACAAGTATCATTTTCTATTGTATTATGTCTGTTAATTCTGCGGCCAATAGATTTGTATGCTTTTAGATGACACTTTGAGCAAACGCAGATTTTGTTGAGCGTTTCTGAGTGTCTCAAACATCAATAGAGCTGGAGCACAATACTAAAGTGATCAACTCCTGACGAGAAAGCTTGGACACACTGGTTTGGAGCCATCATGATCACAACTGGAGCAAAGGGAGATCAATGCATAGATACTTGGTGAAGTGACTTGAGTATTAAGAGATATGGAGAAAACAATTTTGATTGAAATAGCCACCCTTCATGTGGGGTAGCATCTCGGGGTGCTGAACGATTGCATGGTTTGATGCTGATGAGGGGAGAAAGGAGAGGTGACCATAGGTGGTGGTGGTGTTGTCTTTGCTTGGCAAGGATACATGCACATTTTCCATATAAGGGATATTACTGGAGAGAGATCAGGTACAGGACCATGACTTTTTTTTCTTTGCCTAGCACAAAGGCTAATTTTAAAACCCAGTCTGCCACCGCAGCTGAAATCAGCTTTGATCAATGGGACTTGAATCACATAGTGTAAGTTGACACTCTGTTGCAGTGCTGCGGGGGAGGGAGTGTTGCATTATTGGAGGTGCTGTCTTTTGGATGAGACGTTAAACCAAGCTCCCATCTGCCTGTTCAGATGGACATTAAAGATCCTACAACACTATTTGAAAATGGAAGGGAGTTTCTCCCAGTGTCTTGGCCATCATTCTCCCAAATAAAATTGGTCACTAACTTTTTTGCTGCTTATAGGACATTGCAGTGCACAAACTGGCTGCCACATTTCGCCCACAACATACACAGTCAATCCACTTGACAGTATATCCCGTGAAGCGCTTTGAGATGTCTCGATGGCATGATGAGGAGCTAGATCAACTGAAAGGATTATTATATTGTTACTATTAAAGTATGCCAATTGGAGAATTATTAAGCTTTTGTACTTTTTTGAGTGTGGATGGGGGGGGGGGAAAGAATCTTTCCATAATTAGTGAATTTATCTAATCTCCATACTGACAATATAATATATGGGGAAAAAAGTTATTTTTTGAGAAATTCACTTGGGTAAAGAGGCTGTACAACCAAAGGTTGGATCAGTTTTCAGGTATTATTAGAGCTATGTGCAGAGCTGCCAACCAGTACGTTTTGGCCGTATTTAGTACTGTAAATTGAAGTAAATATGGCAGTACGATTTTTCTTGGTAAAATACGTTTTTTGACCCGACAAAAAGCTCAGTACGTGGGCACATGCATTCTACACACAGGGCCCTATGGGAAACACAGAAAAAGCACATATAACATACCTGGGGACAGGGGGAGTAAGTTTGGGCCAGGATCTGCAGCAATCAGACAGTCAGACGAGGTGTCTGACCTACAGAGAGAGAGAGACAGAGGGGGTGGGGGGCGGGTAACATGGGGGGCTGGGGTGGGGGGGGCTGTCTGACGGACTTACATAGAGATAGAGACACACGGGAGGGGGTGGGGGGTAACACGGGGGGCTGGGGGGTAGGGATGTCTGACGGACTTACACAGAGATAGAGACACAGGGGAGGGGGAGGGTACACGGGGGGCTGGGGGTGGGGATGTCTGACGGACTTACACAGAGATAGAGACACGCAGGGAATAAATGCATGTTAATTGTATTTACCTTAATCCTAAAAGAGATGCGCTGTCATTGGTTAATTGCAACATTGCATCTGGGTCCTAATACTATACGCTGTAGGTTCTGGGGAAAATATTTTTTTTTCTACAAAATAGTGTTTTTAGCTTTCAGGAGTACTTTTTTTTGTCAAAAACGGTTGGCAGCTCTGTATGTGTTATTTTGAAGGAATATTGTTTTTATTTTGCTGAATTTCACACAAGTCGGTGGCTTCAAACACTAAATCATTCGGGAAAGCTCCATTATTACATTTTAATTTGCAGCAACTAATTCCATAAATGTTGTTGAATATTGATACTTTTATTTGTTTGGAGAGGATGGGGAGACCACAAATCTGTAAAATTTAAACCCAAGGACTTCTGACTTGTAATAATACTCAAATCCAACACTTCCACAAAGTAAAAAGGACTTGGGGAGAAGATTACTTTGAGATTAATTCTAAGGAGCTTTGGTGACCTCCAGTAAATGAGCCTATTTGGTTACAAGTAAGTTCTATCCAGCAGCGGCAACAGAAAGAAGAGGATATTTTCCAGCTGCCCACCCATTTCCTGTAGCAGCAGCACTTTAGGGTCCGTTGGTTGTCATGTAGTTCTTAAGGACATCCTTTTCAATGGGTACAAAATACTGGAAGATACAGAGATAATTACAGACCACTGTAACCAGTCTCTGTTTTCCTCTCCAGCCCCGCTGCATTCTGCAGTTACGTCATCCGGTTTATTTTCTACAACAATGTTTGTAAACTGCTGCCAAAATAAGGAACGGCCTCAGATCTTTTGGGATAGCTACGGTTTGCACACATTTCACATCCAATTTGTATCAAGGCACACATATAGATATAATTTCCTCACTGGCTTGAGAGTAGAAAATATGGTGTTTCTATAATTTTTAAAAAAAACGTTTGTGGGGAGGAGGGGAATTGGTGTTTCTGAGTTCATATGAAAAAACAGATATCATCCACCCAATCTTCGGGTGGTTTGGGATAGCTTTTGTTTGACGTCATGGGCCTCTCAAGATGGTATCATTCTTGTTTCTTGGTTGGAAAGTTATGGGTTCAAGCCGCAAGTCAGAACTTGAGCTGATAGTTTGTGGGAACATGCTTTGTATTGTCAGAGACACCATCCTTTGGGATTGCAGGTTAGCTATATGACCTCAGTCACCATGTTCTACCAACACTCACTTCGTCAATTCTGATCTTGTGGAGCCGAAACGTTGACTCACTGTTTCTTTCTCCATAAATGCTGCCTGAGAGTTCCCAGCAATTTCTGTTTTTGTTTCAGATTTCCGGCATCTGCAGTATTTTGCATTTTTCATGCTGTAAAGTAAATTTACAGTCAACCCTTGCCGAATGCGACTTTCTCGAGTGCGAGTTCGCCTATATGAGAAGAAATAAATGCGGCACTTTTTTGCGGAACGCGAGTAAAATTTGCATATACATGCTGGCTGGCCCCGGCGCTTGCGCAATTGGGAGCATGCCAACCCCGTGCGATAGCGCACTTGGGAGGATGCCACCGCCCCTGCACATGTGCACTTGGGAGGATGCCGTCAGCTCCTGCCTAAGTCCAATGATTCCTCAGCCTTGGAGCAACCTGATGGCATTGCATGGTAAAGCACAATCAAGGTAGTTTCGTTCATATTCACTGTATTCATATAGCCTAACACTTCCAGGACCAAAGGTAAAATAATTTAGCCAATCTGTGGTAGTGTAAGGTACTGTTTTATTGTCTTCAGTGAGTCAGTGAGGGCGGGGAGAGTGGCTGTAGCCCGCCTCAGTATGTACCTTGTATTGATCGGGTGTGGATGTGCCTGGAGGCTTGAGGTTAGATAGCCTGTGGATGGATTCCCCTAACCCTTTTTTCCCATTGCAGTACTTATTAAGCTTACTGAACGCGATTTTACAGAGTGTGCTGTTTTCCAGGAACGTAACTTTCGGCCACAAATATATATATATATATATATATATATATATGTGGGTGAAACATGGCAGCCAATTGTGTACAGCAGTGTCCCACAAACAGCAGCAGATTGAGGGATTATTATTAATCCCTCATTTTTTTGAGGGATTATTATCAAGCATGTGGAGTAAGGAAACTTGCTCAAGATTTCATCTACCTGGAATTGAACCCAGATCTGCTTGTAAGGTGAGAGCTCAAACCACTGAGCTACAAGACTCCACAACAATAATAATACTCCTTGCATTTGACGTCTTCTAGATGTCTGAAAATACTTCACAGAATATCCTGTAAAATGAATTGACTTTTTTTGTGTGGGTGAAATGCTGCAGCCAATTGCGCACAGCAGTGTACCACAAGCAGTCGTGCTTTGAAATGACCACATTTATTATTGTTTTTTTCAGGGGAGGGATTATTATTAGGCGTGTGGAGTAAGGAAACTTGCCCCCAACATTTTGCCCTGCCTGGAATCGAACCCAGGTCTCTTGCTTGCAAGGCAAGTGCTGTAACCACTGAGCTACAGGACTCCACAATGTACAATAAATGCAGGTTCCAGAGCAAAACACAATTATTAATATATTGGTACATTTCATTACTTTCAAAGGATTTCATTGAACTGAGAAACGATATCTGCATGTGTCCCAGCAATATTATCATAGAATCATAGCATTTTACGGCACAAAAGGAGGCCATTTGGCTCATCTAGTCTGTGCTGGCTCCTTGAAAAGAGCAACTCAGTCCCACTGCCCAGCTCTCTCCCCATAATCTAACAGACCTGTTCTCCCTAAATAAGATCTAATTCTCTTTTAAAAGCAGTTATCGAATTGGCCTCCACCACCTTTTCAGGATTTGAACAACCTGCTGAATGAAAGAATTTCTCCTCAGCTCCCCTCTGCTTCGTTTTGAAACTATATTGCCCACCAGTGGAAACAGTTTTTCCTTATTCACCCTGTTAAATCCCCTCATGATTTTATAAACCACCATCAGGTCTCCTCTCATCCTGTTCTAAAGTGAATAAACCTAGCCGTTCCAGCCTTTCTTCATAACTGAAGTCCCTCAATCCTGGTATCATTCTAGTAAACCCTCTTTGCACCTTTTCCAATGTCTCAACATCCTTTCTATAGTGTGGTGACCAGAATTGGACACAGAACTCCAGCTGAGGCCTAACCAAAGATTTATATAGGTTAGTCAGCACTTCCCGACTTTTGTATTCTATACCCCTATTTATAAAGCCTAATATCCCATATGTCTTCTTAACGACTTTGTCTACCTGTCCTGCCACCTTCAAAGAGTCACTAACACAAATCCCCAGGTCTCTCTGTTCCCTCACACCCCTTAAAATTGCACTACCTATATATATATAGGTAGTACATGTATGTACATAGTACATACATATATTGCCTCCCCTCATTTCTTCTCCCAAAATGTATCACCTCACACTTCTCTGCATTAAACTTCATCTGCCATGTTTCTGCCCACTTTACCATTTTATCTATATCTTCTTGCAGATGGTTATTATCCTCCTCATTCTTTACTATTCTCCCTAACTTAGTATCATCTGCAAACTTGGAAACTGTGCTCCCTACACCCAAGTCCAGGTCATTAATATATATTAAAAAGAGCAGTGGTCCCAAAACTGATCTCTGGGGGACGCCACTGCACACTTCCCTCCAGTCTGAAAAACAGCTGCTCACCACAACTCTCTCCTTTCTGTCTCCCAGCCAGCTGTAGATCCATGCTGCCACTGTCCCTTTAATGCCTTGGGCCTCTTTCCTAATAAGCCTCTCACTTTGTCAAATGCCTTTTGAAAGTCCATGTAAACTACATCAACTGCGCTACCCTCGTCCATCCATTCCCTTACTTCATCAAAAATTTCTATCAAATTTGTAAGGCAAGATTTGCCTTCAACAAATCCATGCTGGCTGTCCTTTATTAGCCTATATCTTTTCAAGTGAAGATCTATCTTGGCCCTGATTATAGGCTCTAGAAGGTTGCCCACCACCGACATTAGGCTGACTGGCCTATAGTTCCCAGGTTTGTCCTTCTGCCCCTTTTTATACAGGGGAATAACATCAGCAACCTTCCAGTCCTCTGGCACCATCCCTGTGTCCAAGGAAGATTGAAAGATTGTGGCCAGAGTCTCTGCTATTTACTCCCATACTTCCCTTCGTAACCTAGGATGCATCCCATCTGAAATGGGTAACTTATCTACCTTGAGGGCCGACAACCTTTTTAGTACTTCCTCCCTGTTTATGCTAATCCTATCCGTTTCTTCTCCCCTCTCCGCCAATACTGTAGCATTGGCTGCATCCTCTTCTCTTGTGAAGATAGGCAAAGTACTCATTCAGTACATCAGCTATGCCCTCTGCCTCCACAATAAGATTTCCTCCTTGGCCCCTATGTGTCACATAATTAGAGACTGCTGTACAGCTTAGTTCTCAAACCTGGGGTTCAAGCTCTTTCATTTCCATAAAGCACAGACAACAACAACAAAATTACATTTATAGAGCGCCTTTCACGTCAGGAGGACGTCTCAGATGATAAAAACCCTTTCAAATTACAGTGTCACGTAGAGTGATCCAGAAGCCAAACAAATCTTTCTGCACGACTAGTATCTACCAGTCTTAGTACTCCGCAGGAGTCCGCACCCATCCTATCCCTAAATTATACCCTTACTGCACCTACTCAATATGTATGTCCTCCAGAATTGTCTGGAAATAGTCATTTCATGTCTGCTGTCCTCAAAAACAGTCACTATGCTTGACAGTAATTACATGTTGTGCTAAGGACCTGCAATGCTACATATATGCTCTGTGTGCTGCATTCCTACTCTAGGCCAAGCTTCTCAGTTCACTTTTAACCCGGCTGCCATTAACAATGGGAGTCTGTTTTAGAAATGGAACAAGGAGGGATCTGGCAAACGTGATGATGCACAGCGAATAGCAGAAGTATCTGCATGATATTATTCCCAGCCAGTATAGCTGGTTGTTGCAGTGGTCTCCATTACATCCCGAGGCATACGGCTTCAACATATAGCCTTCGCCACTTAATAGCCAAGCTGTTGGCTGTAGACCTATCGGTTGGTGTAGGGTGCCACAGCCTGCCATCCATCTGTGAGAATAAGTTTCTCCATGTTCACAAAGTCATCTGTGTATGACTGTGAGCAGCAGCATATTGGTGATCTTGAATGCTTAGTCAAAGGGTATGACTCACGTCAACACCCAGCACTGTGCTAAGTGTATCCAAACCAGCCTGAGAGTTCCACACACATAAGCCACCTCTCTCCTTATTCTGGGAAGTAGTAGGTGCAGGTTGGCATGAGTCAAGTGTTGCGGTACTACAATTCCCTCTACTGCCCCATCTCTGCTCCATTTTCCTAAAGACATGAATTGGTATGATTCAGTTAACCTGTTACCTTTTGCTACTTTGCCCCTATTGTTGCATTCATTTTTAATATCCTCCACTGAGATGCCACGAATGGAGGAAGGGGGGACGGACATCAGCTGCCAGTTTGTCACTCGCCTCATCATCAATGGGATATTATTAGATGTTGTCTAACAGAACATCCGATTGAGATGTCCCATTGCATATCTATTGTTTCACAATGTTGGAATGCACGTTGATATTGGCTAATTGTTTAGTATTTATACATTTATTATTCTATTCATTTCACAGACATGATTCGCAGGGAGAAAATTGCAGGGTATGATGTGATAATTATCACATTGTTATTAAATAAAGCCAAGGCTGCGTGTTAATTAGGTGCAGGAATTTGTTTCCGTCTTCTGAAGCACTTTGAGACATTTTTACAGGGTAAAAAGCGCTATTATCAAATTCAAGGAACATTATCTATTTACAGTACAGTATTATAATTTACATTGTGAAGTTCCGTAGTGTGGTTAGAAGTGGTTAGCGCACTCTCTTCACAATTGAGAGGACCCGGGTTCAATTCCCGGCAGGGCGAACTCTTAGGCAAGTTGATTTTAGATTTTCAGAAGGTATATACAAGGCGCTACATAAAAGGCTACTGCACAAGATTAGGGCCCATCGAATTAAAGGCAATATATTAGCATGGATCGAAGAGTGGCTAACGGAAAGAAAACAAAGAGTAGAGATAAATAGGTCCTTCTCAGATTGGCAGGATGTGATTAGTGGAGTGCCACAAGGATCAGTGCTTGGGCCTCAATTATTTACAATCTATATCAATGATCTAGACAAGGACGTAGAACTTAAAGTATCTAAATTTGCGGATGATACAAAGCTAGGTGGGAGAGTAAGTCCGAGGATGACACAAAAGAATGCAACGGGATGAAGATAGGCTAGGTGAGTGGGCAAGAAGGTGGCAGAGGGAATATAATGTGGGGAAGTGTGAAGCTATTCACCTGGGTAGTAAAAACAGAAAAGCGGATTATTTTCTAGAAGGGGAGAGACTAGATAATGTTAGTGTTCAGAGGGATTTGGGTGTCCTTGTATTCCCATCCCAAAACGTTAGTATACAGGTACAGCAAGCAACTAGGAAGGTTAATGGCATGTTGGCGTTCATTGCAAAAGGGTTAGAATACAAAAGTAGGAAAGTATTGCTGCAAATGTATAGGGCCTGGTGAGACCACACCTAGAATATTGTGTGCAGTTTTGGTCTCCTTATTTAAGAAAGGACAAGCTTGCCTTAGAGGGGGTACAGTGTAGATTCACTAGGTTGGTTCCTGGGATGAGTGTTTTTTTTTAAGAGGCATGACAGAGTAGACAGTAGGAGACTGTTTCCCCTGGTAGGAGAGTCTATAACTAGGGGTCAAAGTTTTAAGATTAAGGGTTGAAGAGAGTTGAGGAAACACTTCTTCACTCAGAGGTAGTGAATTTATGGAATTCTATACCCCAGAAGGCTGTAGATGCTCAGTCCTTGAACATATTCAAGACTGAGATTGATAGATTTCTTATGGATAAAGGGATTAAGGGATATGAGGATAAGGTGGGCAGATGGAGTTAGATCAGCCATAATTTTATTGAATGACGGGGCAGGTTCGAGGATCCAAATGGTCTACTCCTGCTCCTTATTCCTATGTTCCTAACTCCACACATTTCTATTCACCAGGCAGGGTGAATCCCTGGATTCCGGGGAAAATAATCCCTACCCCTCCAAAAAATGTTGGGCCCCCCAACCCACAATTGTTTGTGGGACACTACTGTGTGCAATTAGCTGCTGCATTTTGTCCATACAATATACAGTCAATCCACTTTATATTTTGTTCAGCACTGTGAGGTGTCTCAATGACTTGATAAGCTGCTATATCAAATGCAAGGTTTATTATTATTTGCATCACCTTACCCTCTCTACCGTGCTCCTCATGGACCTTCATCAACCTGCACAGAGGAGGGTAACTGGAGAGAGGGAGAAGAGTCTCCTTCAAGACCCATCTCAAGACCCTCCTCTTCAACCGTGCCTTTGTTCACCCTCCTATCCCTACCATCCACCGATTTAAACCACGGAAATGAATCCTGTTGCTGAACAAAAACAAGAAAGTGTGATTGTCACCTTGTGGCATTTTTGAATTCTTGAAGTGTTGGAATTAACAGTGGCCCTGTTCCTTGTACAATGCATGTGCTCTGTGTGTGGCTTTCTGCTGCTCAATCAACAATCTGTCAGTCAGTCAGCTTGGTCCGTTGTGTGGTCTGCCTGGAAACTTCTGAGATGTGTAGCAATCTGGATTGTCAGTCCCCGCTGATTTGTTATACAGCAGAGGACTTTTTGACCTGCTTTGTTTTTGCCTTCTGCAAAATAATATAAAGGAGTCCCGTAGCTCAGTGGTTAAGAGCACTTGCTTCGCAAGCGAGAGATCTGGGTTAAATTCCAGGCAGGGCAAACCATGGTCAAGTTTCCTTACTCCACATGTCTGATAATAATCATGCATAATAAATAAATAATAAATTGGTCACTTCAATCCACGACTGTTTATGGGACACTGCTGCGTGTAATTGGCTGCTGCGTTTCGCCCACAAATATAGTCATTTCACTTTACAATATATTCTATGAAGCGCTTTGAGACATCGAAAAGGCATGAAAAGCACTATATCAAATGTAAGGATTATTATTGTAACTACTCCTTGTATTTGGTACAGTGCTTTATCAGGATATCTTGGCAGGATTTACTGTGTAGTGACTGTGTTTTTGTAGATGAGGATGACATACAATTTGCACATGGCGGTGTCCCACAAATAACCATAAAGTGAACATGTAGTTTTGCCAACCATCAGTAACTGCGCTGGAAGTATATTAGATTACGTTGAAGCAGAGTTCCAGTGGGTGAGGGATATGATCCACTGCTAGTTACCATCAGGACCCATCATGTGTGGTTAATCCTATCAATGAATATTGCTCTGAAAGACCCTCTCATATTGCCAGGCAGCAATCTTTGAAGGTCAAAGGCAAGATGAGAGTTTATGGGAGCAGCAATAGACCAACCAGAGCCTATGGTAGATAAATCAGTGCTGCATAAATCTGAGTCTGTATAAATTGTATTATCGCCCAAGTCCCATTCAAGAGTACATATTCTATGCAAGTTGGACTTAACTTAAGTTTTACATAAGTCATATTAAATGCATGTTTCCAACTGATGCAAATTATGTGAGGTTTACTCACTAAAGCTCAGTTAGACTTTGAGACAATTGTGAGCCTCAGGAGCCTGCGAGTAGCTGTGTTAACTCCTCAGCTACAACTCCCACCTGGAGACACAAGAATTTTCTTTGATTTGTTCTGACTATCTTTTGATTGTATCACTTTCCTCACAGTGGCAGCTGTGTAAATGCCCCCAGCCTGCCTGTCTGTGAAATGATCCTCTGAATCACTTTTCAGTCTTTCCCTTTTTGTACTTTTTGAACAGACATACAACAACAAAATTACATTTATAGAGCGCCTTTCACATCAGGAGGACGTCCTACATACTGAGACACACGGAGACAACACACGCACATACACACACACACACAGAGTATAGCAATATCTGGTATCAAAATTGCATAAGTTAGCATAAGTTAGCTTGTAACTCTGTCTCTCCTGTGTGGAAATCACTTCCCTGTGTTTGGAGATCACAGAAACAGGCATGAAGGATGCAACTAGGACCTGCTGTGCAGTTGTGCATGGAACTGTGCTCCAAAAAAAATGTGCCTTCCATTTGTTACCATAAATAAGCTCAGTTATCACAACTTCTGAAATGCCTCTGGTGTGAGTTGGTGAGTAGGGGAGGGAGCAATTGGAATTGTGAGACCACAAGCTGTGTTATGCTAAGAGATTTTCCATTACACTGTAGACATACAGACCACTTATGTCAAACTTTAGCCAACAGTCTGTATTGGAGTGCTCACCGTTTATGACTCTGGGGGTGGGACTGGGGTAGGAGGTAATTCTCACCCACTGACTCAGAACAAAGTCAGTCTGCTACAACTGCTGGATTCCACTGTTGAATTTTAACCCCCGACTCAGTATTCCCTTCTGTAAATAGCTGTTGTCATCCCCCTCACAGTGGGCTCCTCTTCACTCACATGGGTCACTATTTCAGATAGCTCCCGCTGCCTCTCTCTCTATAAGGTGTTCACAAAGTCCTGTTACCCCATGTGTTGATTTTTACGCAGCACACTGACCAACAACTGAAGCGTGTTGCAAAATGCTGATAATTGTATTTAGAAGTACTTAATTGTATTCAGTATACATTTTTAACTGTATTTAGACATCCAGAGTATCGGTGTGAACACCATAATTTTCTTGGCCGATAATTATCCATCGCCATGTTCAGTGCCATATCTTCGGCAACATGGCTGTATTGATGTTGTCAGTAACCCTGCTGTGCAATAGCCAGATGGCTTCCATGTTTCAGGTCCACTTTACTGTCCCGCTGCTGCCTGTGATGAGAACCTCCGCCTTGATGTAGATTGACCGGCCCATTTTTGTCCAAACCCTTACCTTTTTAACACCGTGAAATCTCCATCACTCACCATTCGCGGCTTTGTCACTCTGCGGGCAGGATGATTCTGTGCTGCAAGAGCGATATAAAAACCCTGCCTCTTGTCCAAGCTAAAGGTGGCAGCGACTGGCGAGATGTACCTCAAACCCATCCCATTGTGAAAGACACAGTAACAATGTTAAAAAAAGCTTGTCACAGATACTGGAAAGCAACAAGAGGTGTGGGGTTGGAGCAGGCAATATATGGTGTCCTCATCCGATCTTCGCACATATGTACTTTCTGTCAAGCATGGGAAGAGCGGGGGATAATTACTGGACAGAAATAGGAACCCTTCCCTTACTTAGGTGCAGCATTGCTGTGTATAAGCAGGAGGTTCACTGAATTGCTTTGATTTAATAATAATCCTTAATAAGATAAAATGCCTTTCACGTCGGTAGAACGTCCCAAAGTGCTTCACTAGATATATCGTAAATTGCAGTGACTGTGTGGTTTGTGAGCAAATGTGGCAGCCAATATGTGCATAGCATTGAAGTGTCAGTTTAGATTATGTGAGTTCCAAGACCTCATAGGATAGGGGGTCTGAACCTACAACATTCTGACTGAAAAAGCAAAAGTGTCAAATTGGGATCTGAATTCAAAGAATCTATAGGTTCCAGTGTGAAACCATTTCAAGGAGAGAACTGTTGATTCCTTCAGATTAAATTGCTTGTCGACTCACATGTGTTTGTGCAATGTGCAAAGTGGCTGACACGTTTGCCTGCGAGTATGCAGTCACTTCACTCAAGTGTTTGCTTGTGAAGAAGTGCTTTTGAGACATTTTTGATATAAGGATATTGCAAGTCTTTCTTCCTGAAGAGTAAACACTTCTGGCTTTGGTTGGGTCTGTCACCCTGACCAGATCATCCATCACTGTCCACATTCCCATCATAAAGCCAGGTGTTGTGCTAATGAGTGACAACAGTCTGAAGGGAATGATAACAGAATTCAGACTTTCTCTAGTTCGCTTATTCATTGCAGTTGTTGGGTAGTTAATGTAGCACCTCAGTGCCTATCACCAGCAACAGACAAAAGAGCATTGTTTATTTACGGAGCTGAATTTTTAAAATGAAAAACCCATTAATAAAACCCAAGGTAAGTTATCAGCAAAGAGCATAGTGTTTGGATAAAGTGAGGCAGACTTCAGAAAAAAAAACTTGATGTATTGCTACTTCCAATTTTTCTGCTCCTGAGCTGGGCTGATAAATGGGATGCATGATATCATAAAAAAAACGTTACTCTCCCAGCAATAGGTTTGCTGCCAGGGGTGAAAGCTGGGGCCTTTTTAATTCTCTTCACCTATTTCTCCCACTCCCTCCTCTTCTCAAGATGCTTGATTCCTTGTTCGTTCCACTTCATATGGTTTCACTGACGCTGGGGAACCTCCAGTATTATGACCAGGAAGCTCTTTTTCAGGTGATGCTAAGTCTGTAGGAATATTTGGAGTCCCATAGTGGTTATCAAGCTTGCCTCCTAAGGAAGAGGACCAGGTTTAAATTCCCAGGTGAGGCAAAACCTTAGACAAGGTTCCTTACTCCAAACGCCTCTATTTACTTAACTAGGCGTTAAGTATTTATCTTAACTATTAGATAAATAGGAATGAGGTTGTTAGTTGGTGGATCACTTTCCAGAGGTGATAAGCCCTTCAAAAAAAAACACTCAATCCATGTCCTTGCCCCCTCCTACCTCTCTGACCTGCTGACTGCCTATCAACCTGTCTGCTCCCTCCATTCAGCAGGCTCTGGCTTGCTCCATGTCCCCCGCCCGACCCACCTTATTATCAGCAGTGGGGCTTTCAGCTTTTCTGCGCCCAGCCTTTGGAACTCCATCCACAATCCCTTTGCTTTGCTTCCTCGCTTGCCTCCTTCAAGTCCTGATTCTTGACCCTCCTTTTCAACCGTGGCTTCAGCCAACCTTCTGCCTCTCTGCCCTCCCTCAATCCAACCCTGCTCTCACCCCATGCTCGGACTCCGACTCCCAACTGTGCAGCGACTTGGGTCGTCCTCCCGACGTGAAAGGCACTCTATAAATGTAATTTTGTTGTTATTGTTTGTGGGACATTGCTGTTCGCAATTGGCTGCCATGTTTCGCCGGCAAAATGCATAATCACTCCACTTTGCAATATATTCTGTGAGCGTTTTTAAACATCTCAATGATGTGATAAGGTGCTGCATCAAATCCAAAGCTTATTACTATTAATAATATTTGACTGAAGGAGGAGAAGGGATGGGGAGAAGGCAATGCATCCATCTCACTTAGCTTTCACAGGCATGTACTTTCCAGTAGGAATCATACGATAGCAATCAGGAGTGGCTACTGTCACTACCTCAAATTTGCTCTTAGGTATAATGTGAGCACTATTATTTACTTTTGCATTTTAAAATTTTTGTGTGTCAAGAGACTCGAATGAGGAATGGAAAGAAAACAAGTTTTCGGAAAAATAAGGAGATCTTGATTAAAAAAGGGTGGGAGTGGAGACTGGAATAGTCTCGCTTGTTTTAGAATCATAGAATCTTACGGTATAAAAGGAGGCCATTCGGCCCATCTAGTCTGTGCTCCTTGAAAAGAGCAACCCAATCCCACTGCCCAGCTCTCTCCCCATAACCTAACAGATCTGTTCTTCCTAAATAAAGATCTAATTCTCTTTTAAATGCTGTTATCGAATCAGCCTCCACCACCTTTTCAGGCAATGCATTCCAGATTCGAACAACCCGCTGATTGAAAACATTTCTCCTCAGCTCCCCTCTGCTTCGGTTTGAAACTATTTTAAATCTGTGACCATGAGTCACAGATTTGCCCACCAGTGGAAACAGTTTTTCTTATTCACCCTGTCGAATTCCCTCATGATTTTATAAACCTAGATTAGGTCTCCTCACATCCTTCTCTGTTCTAGAGAGAATAAACCTAGCCTAGCTAGCCTTTCCTCATAACTGAAATCTCTAAATCCTGGTACCATTCTAGTAAACCTTTGTACCCTTTCCAATGCCTTAAAATCCTTTCTATAGTATGGTGACCAGAATTGGACACAGTACCCCAGCTGAGGCCTAACCAAAGTTTTATAGAAGTTAGTCAGCACAGTTTTGCACTCTATACCCCTATTTATAAAGGCTACTATCCCATATGCCTTCTTAACGGCTTTGTCTACCTGACCTGCCACCTTCAAAGAGTCACTAACACAAATCCCCACGTCTCTCTGTTCCTTTACACCCCTTAAAATTGTACTATCTAGCCTGTATTGCCCCCCCTCATTTCTTCTCCCAAAATGTATCACCTCACACTTCTCTGCATTAAATCCTCATCTGCCATGTGCCTGGCCAATTTACCATTTTATCTATATCTTCTTGCAGATAGTTACTATCCTCCTTACTATTTACTATTCCCCCTAAGTTAGTATCATCTGCAAACTTGGAAACTGTGCTCCCTACACCCAAGTCCAGATCATTAATGTAGATTAAAAAGAACAGTGGTCCCAAAACCAATCCCTGGCAACGCCATTGCACACTTCCCTCCAGTCTGATAAACAGCCGCTCACCACAACTGTCTGCTTTCTGTCTCCCAGCTAGTTGTGGATCCATGCTGCCACTGCCCCTTTAACGCCGTGGGCCTCTACTTTCCTAATAAGCCTCTCACTTTGCCAAATGACGTTTGAAAGTCCATGTAAACTACCTCATTCACCCATTCCGTTACCTGATCGAAAAATTCTATCAAATTTGTAAGGCAAGATTTGCCTTTAACAAATCCATGCTGGCTGTCCTTTATTAGCCTATATCTTTCTAAGTGAAGATCTATCTTGTCCCTGATTATAGACTCTAGAAGTTTGCCCACTACCGACATTAGACTGACTGGCCTGTAGTTCCCAGGTTTGTCCTTCTGCCCCTTTTTATACAGGGGAGTAACATTAGCAACCTTCCAGTCCTCTGGCACCACCCCTGTGTTTTGGGAGGATCTCATTCCATTTATTTTTTTCTGTCTTGAATAGTAAACATATGTCATTGTGGCAGGAAACACAATGTGTGCACTGAATCAAACCCTCCCAAGCTTGCTGGAGACATTGACCTTGCTCAGTTTTGTTGCAGCCATCGTTTTGCCCTGTGTCATCAGGCTCTGTGTGTCAACATGTCAATCATGGGCTGTCCATGGTCATCCGCTTAACGGGACCATCTAGTTTCTGTGTATCTTTAATTCAAGTGTGAATGGGGGGAAAAAAGAAAAGGGCAAAGGTAGCTCCTCTCTGTAGTTAACCCTGAAAAGAGAAGGGAATTTCTCCTGGGTAACAATCCCCTAAATTAAACTGGGCTTTCACTTCATCATATATTATTGTTTGTGAATTAGCTGCTGTGTTCACCTGTAGAATACACAGTCGCTACACTTTACAATAAGTTCGTGTGAAGCACTTTGAGACATCCCAATGATGTGATAAGGTATTATATAAGGTACGTGGAGCTCCTGTGGCTTAGTGGTTAGAGCACTTGTCTTGCAAGCTGGGGAGACCAAGCTGGGGAGACCTGTGTTCGAATCCAGGCAGGTCAGGGCAAAACCTTGGGCATTTTTCCTTACTCCACACGCCTAATAATAATCCGTCATAAAAAAACGCATTAATAAAATTGGTCATTTCAATCCACGACTGTTTGTGGGACACTGCTGTGCGCGATTGGCTGCCACGATTTGCCCACAGATATACAGTCAATTCACTTTACAGTATATTCTGTGAAGCGCTTTGGGACATCGATAAGATTTGAAAAGCGCTACATCAAGTGTAAGGATTATTATTATTAAATAAAACGCAAGGTGTATTATTATTATTATTATCCAGTAAGAAGCAAATCGCACAATTGAAGTCGATGATACGAACCTGATTTCAGCCTAGGGTGAGCAACAGGACCCTGCAATTGTCCTCACTGCCCGGATTTCGGGCAAGGAGGGGAGAATCAGCAGGGTTCCTGCCTCTTTTGGCTGAATCGAGATCCCTGACAGTATAGGTGCACATTAGATGAAGACAAGATTGAGCTCAGCTGTAAATCTCTCTCTCTCTCCTCCCGTGGTCAAATAGCCTTCCAGCAATAAATTGCTAACAGTAAAAAATGAATAATGGGTACTCCAGCAAACCATGTGAGTATGTCTGCCATGTGTGTAAGTACACCTTAGCAGAGGGGGAAAGGAGTCAATTGCCTTCAAGAAAGGAGCAATTGGTGAGCAAGAAAGAGAGAGAAATTAGGGCAAGTGTAGGGAGAGTTTCAAGTAATGGTTGCTATCATATCAAAATCTGGAGTTGACTCCCTCTCCATTCTTTAGTGATAAAGTAGATTGGAAACCGCAGTGTTTCTTAACAGAATCAGTTTTAATAATGGATCGCATCTGCTAAAAAAAAATCCTTTCATTTTTCACCATAATAATCCTTGCATTTCATATAGAGCCTTATCACATTTTTGAGTCGTCTGAAAGTACTTCACAGAATATACTGTAAAGTGGAGTGACTGCATTTTGTGGACTTACTCAATACCTTTAGGCTTTGCTCTTCACGATCTTTGATGTTTGACTCCCAGTTTAAAGGGATAAAAAAAGGGGATAAAATTTCTATTAAAAGCTGTGTTATTTGAATAGAGCTGCTCTATTCCAGCTTGAAATGTATAAACTTGTTTAAATTCTGATGTGTCAACCTTCCAGCCTTGACTAATAATACAAATCTAGCTTGTTTTGGATGCTAAGACAAAAACACTTGAGTAGGTGGCAGGGGGCAAGAGGAAAGATAGAAACATGGCCAAGAAAGGAACATTTGAAAACAGAAACAGGAGGAGGCCATTCAGTCACCTACCAGTTTATTAGATTTTGGCTGATTATTTAATCCCAATGCCTCGCTGTTTTACCATAGCCCTGAGTACCTTTACTAACCAAGTGCTACATCTGTTCATCTTTCTTTTAAACATGCAGCAGCTTGATTTCATGGCTATCGCATTCTGAGATAGAACATTCCACATCTTCACAACCCTCTGGGTGAGGAAATGCTTCCTGATCTTAGGTCATCCACAAAACACACATTTCACTTAACAATATATCCTACAAAGCACTTTGGGGCGTCCACGTGATGTGAAAGGCACTTTACCAAATTATTAACTGTCTAGCCTTTTACGATTATGGCCCATTGTAATGGATCTCTACCAGAATAAACAATTGTCCACTATTCAATCTTTTAATCTTTCATTATTTTGAATACCCCAGTCAAATTACCCCTTAACCTTCTATGCTGTAATTAATACAAAGTAACTTGGTATTAATCTAGTGAACTGTTGCTGGACACTCTAAAATTGGTACACAAAACTGAACATAATGTCTTCCACATTGTGGAATATCTTGTGTGGTCCTGGCCAGTCAACCAGAAAATTGGCCATTGACCCTGTTACTACAGGATAGGGTCCATCGATATGGAAATTTTCCGATATCGATATATCGGTGGGCTCATATCGATATATTCTGATATATCGATATCTCTGGGGGGTTTTATACTGCGCATGTGCGCGCATTCGAAGGTGCACACGCATTTGGGGGGGTACGCGCATTCGGAGGGGCACGTGCATTCGGTGGGGTGGGGATGCATGCGCATTCAGAGGGGGTGGGGGTGGGTTGCATTTGGAGGTGCGCGCGCATTCGGAGGTGCGTGCGCATTCCGTGCTCTAGGCACAGGAGGTTTGCAATGCCGGTGACAAGGTAAGTTGAAAAAGTTCGCATTATACCGATATAACCCATATATCTATATATGACCGGACACGATATACCGATATTTGCGATATACCAATATATTTTTTTATACCGAATTTTTCAAAATATCGATATATTTTAAATTCCTATATCGGCATATCGATATGAAAAATTATATCGATATAACCGATATATCGATATATCGCCGGACACTATTGCAGGATACTGTGACAAGACCACCCCTTACCATATCCCGATATGAGGGGTAGGAAGGGAGGGAGAGAGTGAGGGGAGGGAGGGATCAGACATCTTCATGAAGAAGACAATGTGAAATCCAATGTTGATGTTAATTGTAGAGTATCCCATGATCATCAGATATATCTGTCTGGGGGATTTGGAGGTAATGCATAGCTAAACTAATTTTAATGGTGATGTCACTAGATTGCTAACATTTACATCCCAATAGCCAGGTGTCACAGCTGTGGAAGCAGACATGTTAGCTGTGGGCAGCGGAGAAGAAGCTCATTCTGGCCTTCGAGTCTGCATCGGCTCTCAGAGCAAGCTATTCATTCAATGCCACTACCCTGTCCTCATATTTATTCAAGCCTCTAACTTTCATATACAGTGAAAGCTCGTTTATCCGGCACCCTTGGGACCTGGCCAATGCCGGATAAAGCGCATGCCGGATATTCGGCCGAAAACACAAATTTTTTTTTAATGCATTTTTCTGGATAAATTCCAGTTAATCGAATGTGGATTTTTTTTTTGAGGTGCGGGTTATACGGAAGTTACGGTTGATCGGCTCACGGATAAACAGGTTTTTACTGTATTTTAAAAAATAGCTGGATGTTGGTTAAAATGGATTCTACAGGAATTTGCCAATGCTGTAGTCTCCATGTTGCTGCAGATTTATCTATGGAAAATTTCCATATCAACGGACCCTAATGCACACTTATTAAATTTACCAAACGCTGGAATGCTTTTTCACTGATCATTTTACCGGGTGTGCTGGAATGCTTTATTGGTAAGTATCCATACAATATTCTGTTATTATTTAGTCTATTATTAATATGGTATGTTTTAAAATAAATAAATTTTGTGTGTTGGATTTTCGGCAACTTGCCACTTGAATATCCGGCATATTTGATTAATCGGCATCGGTCAGGTCCCGAGGGTGCCGGATAACAAACCTTTTACTGTATATACCAGTCTACTTCCCTTTGGAAACCCACAATGGACTCTGCCCCTAGCACCGTACCTAGTCACAGTCACATAGGGAGGAAACAGAGTAAATGGTCTTCATTCAAGGATTGCTATATTTTACAACTAAAGAAAAATTTGCAAACATACAAGAAAAAAAATACTAAAAAACCCAGCTAATAGGTGCAAAAATAATACCATAACACAATGGTTGACAATTTAGCCAATAGTGATCTATTTATATCCCATGATGATTCCAGGAATCTTGCATTTCCTCTTAGGAAGGCCATTATGTTCTGTAGCTTTTGGAGAAAAGCAAAGTTGTGGTGCATTTCTCTGTTAGAAGTTTGCCCAAACGAGCATAAGATGTCCACAGCATAAATTAAGTTTAAGGCTACTTAACTGGCTGCCCTCCATGCTGACCTGCCAAGCAGTGGGGAACACAGCTCAGTCTGTTATGAAAGCAAGTAGCCCAGGGCTGGACTCTCTAAAAATAGGCACTACAAGAGCCTACTTAAGTTAAACTCTGATGAAATCAAACCTCACGTGACCGCAGAAAATGCTTTCTGCAAAAAACATTTTGAATTGTTTGTTTGGAGTAGAGTAGAAAATCTCTTAGTTATAAGGTTCCACGATTCAAGATTAAAGGCTTCAAATGTTCTCGGAAAGGAGGGTGCTTCCTGGTCTGTGCGTCTCAGAGCTACATCAGTTTATGTACAATTAGCTATATATCCTAAAAAGCGAGGTATAAAAAGGATTTGGGAGGGAAAAGGCAGGAGAATGGGACTAAACTAAATAGGACATTCAGAGAGCCAGCAGAGGCACAATGGGCCAATGTGGCCTCCTATGCTGTAAAGTTCTGAGGTTCAGTGAATCTATATGTCATCCCGGCTCAACCAGTAGCACTCTCACATTTGAGGCAGAAGATTCTGGGTTCAAGTCCCATGTCAGGAATTTGCTAGACTGCATGGTTGGAGATGCTGTCCTTCAGATGAGATGTTAAACCGAGATCCTTTTTGCCTTTTCAGGTAAACATTAAAGATCCCATGGCATTTGAACAACAACAACAACGTGTATTTATATACCGTAAAACCTTTGTTATCCGGCATCCTCGGGACCTGCCTGGTGCCGGTTAATCAAATAAGCTGGATATTCGAGTGGCAAGTTGCCGAAAACCATGCGCAAAGTGAGCATACTTTGCTCACACGTGAGTGTTCCAGATCTCTCAATAGAATTTGGAGATACCGGTTGGTTGAGTATGCCAATAGAATTCCCAATAGAATTGGGAGATACCGGTTGGTTGAGTATGCCAATTGGTTGGGTACCGGATAAACAAGGTTTTACTGTAGCACTGTTTCACACAGGGTAGTGTCTCGAAGAACCTTTTCACTCGAACGAGCAGTCAGAATCTGAGTTTAATATCTCATCCGAAGGACACTATCTCTGTCAAAGCAGTGCTCCCTCCCAGGCTGCACAGGAATTAGCCTGGACCATGAAGACAAATCCTGACTTGGAGTCTGAAACCACAATCTTTTGTGACCCTTGATTAAAAACTGAGTAGGTAGACTGCAGCCTGGCATGTTTGTGACTGTATTATATGTATACCCTATACTGTATACATGAACATTCATGCCCTGAGTTTGTTGGTAGAGCTTGTAACAAAGTTGTTTTTCTCAACAAGACTGAGTCCCTCCTGATTGGACCCCGTCAGCCTCTCCACACCGCAGGCACTGGCAGCATACACTCCAGAGGGGTGAGGACCAAGCCAGTCTCGAACCTTGGTGTCTTGTTTGACTCTCAACTATGATTTCTATTTCATATCGTGCCATGGCCCACTCTGCCTTCCACCCACCTCCGCAACATCACTCGACTCGCAACTACCCTTCCCCTAAGGGCCTTGAAACCCTCAACCACATATTCGTCACATGTAGGCTTGACTAGATGGCTCTCCCATTACCCCAGTCCTTGCCAGCCTCCACTGGCTCCCTGTCCCTGAGAGGATCGATTTCAAGATCCTCACCCTTGTCTTCAAATCCCTCCACTCCTCGGCCCCCCCCCCTATCTCTCTGACCTCCTCTCTCCTCAAACCAGCACCCGTTTATTTCACTCCACCGGATCTGGCCTCCTCCATGTCCCCCGAATCCTCCGCTCCACCCTCGGTGGCCGTGCCTTCAGCCACTACGCCCCGAGGCTCTGGAACTCCCTTCCTCACTCCCTTCGCCGAGCCCCCTCTGTTCCCAGCTTCAGGTCCCAGCTGAAGAATTTTCTCTTCGACCGTGCCTTTGGTCACCTTTCTACACCTGCCCCAGGCTCAGTCCCAGGATCCGCTATTGTGAAGCGCTCTGAGAAGCCGTCTGGCGTGGAGGGCTATATAAATCAAAGTTGTTGTTGTTGACTATGTCAACTCCCTGCTTGTCGGCCTTCCCAAATCTTCCCTTCACTAGCTGAAGATCATAAGAACCCTGCAGCTGTGTCGTATCCTGTACCAGGTTCTTATCACCACACCCCTCGCCCGCCTCCACTGGCTCCCCATCCCTCAGACAAGAGTTCACAATCTTCATCCTCACCTTCAAAGCCCGCTTCGCCTGTGCTCCTTTCTACCTTTGTGACCGTCTGTCGCCATATCAACCTCTGCACTCCCTCCACTCAGTAGATTCTGGCCTGCTCCACGTCCCCTTCCTGGCACACCCAACCATCAGTGGTCAGGCCATCAGCCTCTCTGCCCACACCCTGTAGAAGTCCATCCCACGGTACCTTCACCTTCCTCCGTACCTTGCGTCCTTCAAGGCACATCTCAAGACCCTTCTCTTCAACTCTGCCTTTGGCCACCCTCCTACCACCACCCTCCCTGCCCTTCATCCTTCTTAATCCCATTTCCCTGCTCAGATTGAAATCCCTGATTGTCCAGAGCTTTGGGATGGCCTCCCGATGTGAAAGATGCTGTACAAGTGTAATTTAATGTTGATCATGCCTGTATAGTGTGTGACTTTGATCAGCTGCAGATGTATAGATCCCAATGAAAATCTTGCTGTGTGACCAGGATTGAACAGTTGCTGAACCAGTCCAGTTAACAAACGCCTCATCCCTGTGAGGCTGTATCAGTTCCTAGACCTGTACAGTTGCTGTACAACGAACCAAAGATTTCTTGATTATATTTAGTTGGCTGTTATCAGGCCATGTGTTTTGGTTGTCTCTCGTTGCTCAGGTGCATCATGTATCACTGACAAGGAAATATGGGCCAAATGGCCTCCTCTCTTCATCTATTTCTGTGATTTTGTGTGTGGCCATGTGGGCAAGCTGTGGTGACACCTATCACCCGCTTGTTACCCCTCAATTCTCAACAATTCCAAATGGCTGTGAATTATTACATCTGTTGTAGAAAAGGCAGTGGTGCTGAGCTAACAATGTATATCTCGATGGAGTGACACTTATTTTTCCATGAAGTGAGTGAGCATCTTTAGCCTTGATTGATAAGGATAAAACCTTGAAGTTTTATTATAGACAGTACATTGTGTTTCTCCCCTTTTCTCACCTGTTTAGCCAAAACACAGGGGTGGGCAGGTAAATGGGACTCAATCAATTGCTCTTTCAAAGGAGAGCCAGCATGAACACAATGCCAAATGGTATTTTTCCACGATTGTAAATTTCTATCATAATAATCCTTGCCGTTGACACAACGCATTATAACATGTTCAAGACATCTCAAAACGCTTCACAGAATATACTGTAAAGTATATTATTAATATTAAAGTGAATTGACTGTATATTTTGTGGACGAAACACAGTAGTCAATTGCACACAGCAGTGTCCCACAAAGAGTCGTGGATTCAGTGACCACATACTGTATGTATTCACACTCCTACACATACCTACAACAAAAATAACAAAATTACATTTGTATAGCACCTTTCATGTTGGGAGGACATCCTATGGTGCTGGACATTCAGTGTTTTAAACCTGAGCTGAGATCGGAGAGGGTGGAAGGAAAGGAGGGGATTTGGGGTGACTAATGACTCAAAGAGGAGGGTCTTGAGGCAGGACTTGAAGGAGGTTAGGGAGTCTCAGAGGCAGTCTACAAGCTACAAGGATTTCCAAAAAGTTAAACAATTGGCATGTTTGCCATCTATACTCTGTTCTTATGTTTTTACAAGAATTTTGGTAAAAGCTTATGTGAATATGTGAAATCTCTTTATTGGGGTGTGTGTGTGTGCCTTTCTCATTTTAGCAAACAATAAAATTATAATTGCAGACTATGAAATATGGACTCAAGCTGCTAAAGAGCTCTCGGACCCTTGTGGTTTGACACTGTTTGTGCACTGAGGAAGAAACATACAAACATGTCCAGAAACCCGCTTTCACTCACATCCACTCAAGTAGATATACACGTATTCAAAAAAAATGTAGATACACTCACACAAACTCACGCAATGACACAAGCACTGATACATGTGTCCACACACACACACACGCACACACACACACATGGACATACACATTCATGTAGACCTATGCTTGCAATAATTCAAACACGTGCAAAGATATACACACATACACTTGCACTTGAATATACTCTCGGACACACACACACAAAGGAAAATTGAATTAAAATAATCCTGCATTTGATATAGTGCCTTTCACATCACAAGGCTGTCTCAAAGTGCTTCAGAAGAGTTACTGTAAACTGCAATGACTATATATTTTTAAGTGAAAATCTTGAAATACATTTTTAGAATCAGATGAGGAAGCCTGCTCCTACAACAGTCAGATCCTTTGTAAAGCTGAATGTAGTGCTGGGGAAGCCTGATATTGGGTGCACATGCGAGAGGATGGCTGAAAGGAAATGACTGGCAACATGATAAAAAGTTACCTATTTCATCTTTTGCTTGTAATTCTCTGGTTAATTCTCAAGCACCAACCTTTCATTGTCCACTTTCTGCTATCCCTTCAGTCGGGCAGAGCACTAACTGAATGTCTTTCTCAGCGAATGTCTTTAGCTTTGCCTTTCCATCTTAGCGTACTTTGTGGCAAAATGCCATTCATATCACCATCTCTTTGCTTCTGCGAGCAGTGTTAGAGATCATAATTGTCATGTGCTCCCTCCCTTGCTTTCGATTGAACATGTTAGGATTTTATGGTTCACTGGAGAATAAAATGGTTGTCATTTCACAGACGGGCCAGGATGTAATTAACCACAATGCATTTAAGTAATGGAACAGATGTCTCTTTGCAAACCAAGTTTGCCATTCGGCACTCTCTGTGCATGACCTGTCGACTGCTTCAGGCTATTCGTTGCTATATTATTCCGGTGCAGAAGCCTGTTTGTGTTGAGGCGTGTGTTTTTTTGAGACACTGAACTAGCTTTTCTCTGAAGAAGCAGCACAAACATGGCACCATAGGTCATTTGTGACAAAACAAAGATCATTAATAATTGGTACGGTACAGTGCTGTATTTGGGGATAGGCTAAGATTGCCAATTGCTCAGTTTTTAATGTATTAAAAAAAGACTTTAATTGCTGCAACATATTGTTCTTCCTCCCTCCATTTATTTTGCATTTTATCTGATCCTTTTTCTCATAATCCTTGTTATATAATTTGTGTGCAACAGGGAGGAGGAGTTGCAGGGATTATGAGCAGGGGTAGTCTATGTTGAAGAAACTGCAGAGGTGGCGATGAGCTCCTGTGACTTCAGGGACAGAACGCCAGACTCAAAGGCTGTAAGGTTACAAGATCAAATCTCAGCCTGGGCTGCCATTCAATCAGCCTCAATTGCTCTCTCACTGGCAACGGAGAGAAATAATAATAATCCTTATATTTGATATAGCACCTTATCAAAGCGTTGAGACATCTCAAAGCACTTTATAGAATATATTGTAAAGTGGATTGACTGTATTTTGTGAGCGAAAGGAGGGTAAGTGAAGAGTTGGTGGGTGGGAGGGGGCAAGTTCAACTGGATCTCAGACAGACCACTAGATGGAGTACTTCATCTTTTCCTCAGAGAGATGAGAAAGACATTGAGGGAGTAGTGGGTGTGGGATGGGGGCCACGCCCTGCTCAAGCATTCTGTTAGCCACATGTACAGTGTCCCATTGCCTAGATTGGTTTCTGTGGCTGGCCACTGAAGAATCTTAACAGTGACTGCTGTTGCTGAGCCTGTCATTAGACAGCTACATTGAGTCTGTATTGCGGGATATGTGCATGTGTACCTGATTGTCGAGCAGTTGAACTATGCAGTAGAGTCAGTGTCAGCCACCCTTGTTGTACCTACATGTCAGGTCCTTGGATTATCGGTTACAGCCCTTGTGTAAAATAGCACGTTTGTAAGCCCCAGGATGCTTTGTTCTCAAATGAAGAGGTCCGGCTGTTTCGTAATATTGTGCAGCACTACGGTACAGCTCTGTCACACTCTGCAAGGCCTTTATTTCGAAGAAATTACATTAACTCCCAGAAGACAATGCTTTTGTGTTGGTAAAACACTGTGATGATGTTATTTGGTTCATGGAACTTCCATATTTAGCACTCATCATCTTGTTACCTGTTACAAACTCACCAGGACTTGGAGTAAAAGGCAGTGTTATGGAGCTCTTATTAAGTGCTGACTTCAGCACACCTCCCCGTAAAACATATTTTTGTACAGCTCCCAAAGGTAGCACAAATTACAATGAGGCTCTTCCCAGTTCGGATTCTCAGTGCAGGATGAGAGGCCTAAAGGAGATCCTATAAACCATAGTGAGATATGTAGATACTTTGGAAATTGAATCTTCTAGGGAAAATCTAGAAATGCGCAAAGGATGTCAGGTGTCCTGAGTCCACCTGGGAAATATGTGGCTCTAGATTGACAGTATGCTGAGAGCCAGTGAGTGACTGTGGATTGACAGTGTGCTGAGATCAATTGGCCAGGTCAATTGGCATCTATCAGCGTGATGCAGGGATAGAACAGTTGTATGGACACAGCAACACAAAAATATCCAGTCGTCTCAATGCGTGAATGTTTCACCTGTTGTGGTACGAATAACATCAGCCAGGAAGTGCTAGGTTTGTGTCGCAATCTGTACTGTTTGCTGATATCAGCTGGGCAGCAGTAGGGAGTTGTACAATTGTTGGCCCTAACAGTGCACCCCTGGGTTGGGAAAGGCTGTTACTTTTAGCTCCTTTTCCATCCTGACTAAGATCAGTTAAGGATATAGATAAATCATAGTATAGTATCTCCTAGATATCTTCATACTGTCCTGGGCATCGGAGCCATTGGGAGAGGTCATACTTAAGTGATGCGGCATCAGGTTTTACAGCATTTTGTTGCATTGGGAATTGTACAGCATTGATATAGGATCACAATATATAATCTCACAGCTCCAACAAAAAAACAAAACAGATGAGGAGATAAAATTAGATTAAGCAAAACCATCCAGTAACTGAATACTGCAGTGGGGTCATGGATCTGCGAAGGGGAAGGAGAGGGTTACTGAGTGAATGGAGCATTGGAGCTGGTGGAGCTGCTGAAACACGGCTCGCGAATACAAAATGCAATCTGCCAAATGAAGACTAAATCATATTATCCACTTAGACAGAGCCGCCTGAACAATCATTAATCACTGCCGTGCCAACAATCAATCAAACGTCACTTAAAAAGTCATAATGAGCTTGAAGTAACATATGCAGCCTTTCGTTTGCTTTTTGCTCCATTAACATTTCCTTCTCTGCAGCTCGATGGTGTTTTTTTATGGCTATGTTGGCGTGACCAGGTGCTGCCCTGACAGAGCTGATCGCTATCTGCCAACACAGCCATGTGACCAGTGAGTCAGTCAGCTTCCATGCTGGACCCCCTCCCACTCTTAGGTTTTGGCATAGAAAGGGGAACTGCTTACCTCCTGTCGGCAAAGCAGGGAAGTATTGCTGTATGTTTTGTTTCTTCCTGTATGGATATTTTTGCGAGATTTTTTTGAGATTTAAAAAAATATATTTTTGATTGAAAACAGTTCCCCCAGTGGATCTGTGGTAACTTCAATGTGGGTTATGGTGTGCTGCTGAACCACCAACCAGAAATGTCCCTTGTTGCTGATCTCAGCAAGAGAAACAACAACAAAATTACATTTGTATAGCGCCTTTCACGTTGGGAGGATATCCCAATGGTTGGACAGTCATTGTTTCAGACCTGAGCTGGGGTCAGGATTAGGGAGGGTGGAAAGAAAAGGAGATTTGTGATGACTGATGGGACCATCGAAGAGGAGGGTCTTGATGCGGGACTTGAAGGTGGCTAGGGAGGGGGTGAGGCGGAGGGACCGCGAGATGGAATTCCAGAGGTTATGGGCAGAGTGGCTGAAGGCTCGACTGCTGATGGTGGGGCGGTTGGGTCGAGGGACATGGAGCAGGTCAGAGCCCGCTGAGCGGAGGGAGCACAAGAGTTGTTAGGGGGTTAGGAGGTCGCAGGGGTAGGGTGTTTAACCTGGATGTGGTGAAGGCATAGATGAGAGTTTCAGTGTCCTGAGAGTTGGGTCCGTCAATATGGAAATTTTCCGATTTAGATATATCGATGGGCTCATATCGAGATATACCGAAATATCGATATTTTCGGGTTTTTCGTACTGCGCATGCGCGAATGCGCACATTCGGAATGTGCGCGCATTCAGGGCCTATCTCCTCAGGAGGTAAATATCTTTCTCTCTGTGTGTCACTCACTCTCTCCATCTCTTTGTTTTTCTGTCTGTATCTCTGTGTCTCTCTCCTCTATCACATCCCCCCCCATCTCTATCTATTTGTATATTATCACATCCACCCCGTCTCTCCCCCCACCCCCGCCCGTCCCTCTCTCCTCCCTCCCCCGCCGCCGTCCCTCTCTCCCACCCCCACTCTGTCGTCTCTCTCCCCGCCCCCAGCCATCTCTTTCCCCCTCCCCCCGCCATCTCTCTCTCCCTCCCTCAGTGATGATGCTGCCAAAGCACTTTTTAGACACTGATAGGGTTGTAATAAATGGACATAAATCTTCTTATTGCATCACCTATAGAGGGAATCCCTGGGGAAGGTGTGTCAAAGCCCACTCTGTCATTAATGACCTGGTGGATGTCCAGATGTCTAAAGTGATTTGTTCCTGTCCACTATGTAGTAAGTGACTCCATCGCATGCAATGGCTAAATCAACGCAAATAATTATAATATACAGTACTCAGAATTAGACATTATGTGGAAAAATAATGTGTGGGCTTTAATGCTGGGAAGACCAGAATAATAATCCTTGCATTTGATATTGCGCCTTATAACATCTTCTAGACTCTCAAAGCGCTTCAAGGCCCTGATCTATTTGTCCTGATAGAATGATTGGCTCGAGCAGAGAGCCCTGAGTGAGCTACGACCGGAGTGAGGCGAGACCAGAGTGAGAAGGAATTGGGTGAGAGTGGGAGCAACTGTGGGAACGAGGTGGAAGAAGGCCAAAAAAACGATTCTATCTGGTTAGAGATAAGGAATAAAAAAGAAGCTGGTTACACTGTTAGGGGTATACTATAGATCACCAAATGGTGGGAAGGAGACAGAAGAGCAGATCTGCAAGCAGATTTCGAAAAGATGCAAAGCCAATAGAGTGGTGATAATGGGAGACTTTAATTATCCCAACATCGACTAGCAGAATGGTAGTGTAAAGGCAAGGAGGGAGAAGAATTCCTGAAATGTATACAGGACAACTTTCTTGATCAATATGTTTCCAGTCCAACAAGTAAGGATGCAGTGCTGGATCTAGTTTGGGGGAATGAGGTGGGGCAAGTACAGCTGGTTTATGTAGGTGAGCACCTAGGAAATAGCGATCAGAGTAATTATGAAAAAGGATAAGGAATACTCAAAGGTGAAGACACTCAACTGGAAGAAGGCTAATTTCAGTGAGTTAACACGGGAATGAACGATTGGAAGGTAAAACAGCTAACGAGCAGTGGGCAGTCTTCAAGAAAGGGATAGTTCGGGCACAGGTCAAAAACATTCCAACAAAGATAAAATGTAGGGCATCTAAACCTCCCTGGATGACTAAGGCAATTGGAGTTAAAATAAAGCAAAAAAAGAAGGCTTATGACAAGTATCAGGCCCAAGATACAGAGATCAACCAAGCAGAATATAGGAAGTGCAGGAGAGAACTGAAAAAGGAAATTAGAGGGGCAAAATTACCACATGAGAAACAATTAGCAGGTAACACCAAAGGGAACCCTAAGGTATTTTACAAACATATTAAGAGTAAAAGATTGGTCAAGGGTAGGGTGGGGCCAATTAGGGGCCAAGGAGGAAATCTTATTGTGGAGGCAGAGGGCATGGTTGATGTACTGAATGAGTACTTTGCCTCAGTCTTCACAAGAGAAGAGGATGCAGCAATGCTACAGTATTGGAAGAGAGGGTAGAATAAATGGATAGGATTAGTATAAACAGAGAGGAAGTACTAAAAAGGTTGACGGCGCTCAAGGTAGATAATTCACCTGGTCTGGATGGGATGCATCCTTGGTTACTAAGGGAAGTATGCGAGCAAATCACAGAGACTCTGGCCACAATCCTTCAATCTTCTTTGGACACAGGGGTGGTGCCAGAGGACTGGAAAGTTGCTAATGTTACTCCCCTGTATAAAAAGGGGCAGAAGGACAAACGTGGGAATTACAGGCCAGTCAGTCTAATGTCAGTAGTGGGCAAACTTCTGGAGTCTATAATCAGGGACAAGATAGATCTTCACTTAGAAAGATTTATTATAGGCTAATAAAGGACAGCCAGCATGGATTTGTTAAAGGCAAATCTTGCCTTACAAATCTGATAGAATGTTTTGATGAGGTAACGGAATGGGTGGACGAGGGTAGCGCAGTTGATGTAGTTTACATGGACTTTCAAAAGGTATTTGACAAAATACCGCATGAGAGGCTTATTAGGAAAGTAGAGGCCCACGGCGTTAAAGGGACAGTGGCAGCATGGATCTACAACTGGCTGTCAGACAGAAAGCAGAGAGTTGTGATGAGTGGCTGTTTTTCAGACTGGAGGGAAGTGTGCAGTGGTGTCCCCCAGGGATCGGTTTTGGAACCACTGCTCTTTTTAATATATATTAATGATCTGGACTTGGGTGTAGGGAGCACAGTTTCCAAGTTTGCAGATGATACTAAGTTAGGGAGAATAGTAGATAATGGAGAGGATAGTAAACATCCGAAGGAAGATATAGATAAAATGGTAAAGCGGACAGATACATGGCAGATGAAGTTTAATGCAGAGAAGTGTGAGGTGATACATTTTGGGAGAAGAAATGAGGGGAAGCAATATAGGCTAGATAGTACAATTTTAAGTGGTGTGGGGGAATAGAAAGACCTGGGGATTTGTGTTAGTGACTCTTTGAAGGTGGCAGGACAGGTAGACAACGCCATTAAGAAGGCATATGGGATACTAGGCTTTATCAATAGGGGTATAGAATACAAAAGTCAGGAAGTGCTGACTAACCTCTATAAAACTTTGGTTAGGCCTCAGCTGGAGTACTGTGTCTAATTCTGGTCACCACACTATAGAAAGGATGTTAAGGCATTGGAAAGGGTGCAAAGAAGGTTTATTAGAATGGTACCAGGATTGAGGGTCTTCAGTTATGAGGAAAGGCTAGATAGGCTTGGTTTGTTCTATTTAGAACAGACTTGTGGTCACAGATTTAAAATAGTTTCAAAACGAAGCAGAGGGGAGCTGAGGAGAAATTCTTTCATTCAGCAGGTTGTTCAAATCCAGAATGCATTAACTGAAAAGGTGGTGGAGGCCGATTCGATAACTGCTTTTAAAAGAGAATTAGATCTTTATTTAGGGAGAACAGGTCTGTTAGGTTATGGGGAGAGAGCTGGGCAGTGGGATTGAGTTGCTCTTTTCAAAGAGCCGGCACAGACTAGATGAGTTGAATGGCCTCCTTTTGTGCCATAAAATTCTATGATTCTATGTTGACCACCCACCTACACTTGCTTCAGTTACAATCGTTGAGTTCTTTGGCTTTGTAACAACATCTCAAATCCATATTTGAGTAAAGAAGTGCTACAGGTGGCTGCAAACGATGGTTGACAAGTGGGAGCGCTCAATGCCGCTGCCAGAAACTTTAGTGGCTCACAAGGCTACATCTATGGAGCACTGTAGCTTTATTTGGAAGACCACAGAGAAAATCATCTCCAAAGCTGTGTAGGCTAAAAAATGGTAGTTCTCCTAGTGCTAGAGCACCCCTTCACAACATAAGAGAGAATTGGTCAGAGTATCCTATTTTAACCTCAAGAATTGTTAGCCCAGGAACTCGACTACTCCTCCCTCCCAATCCAGTGCATTCTAAGAACACAGGATTTGTGACAGCACTACACGTTGGTCCATAGAGTTCCAGCGACAAAGCTTCCCACATGGGCTTCCTCGTGCTTGTAGAATTCTATCCCAGAAAGTATTGTCAATTTAAGTTATCTCTCTTGTAGTGGAAGTTTCCATACAACAACAACTTGGATTTATAAGCTCCAATGGCTTTTCCTCCAGCCCCCTGCACAGTCACATGCGGCGTTCCCCAGGGCTCTGTCTTTGGCCCGCTGCTCTTCACCCTCTACGCTCTCCCCCGGCGACATCATCCGCAGACATAGGATAAATTTCCACATGTATGCGGATGACACTCAACTCTACCTCTTCGCGTCCACTAGGGTCCGTCGATTTCGAAATTTTCCGATATCGATATATCGATTTGCCCATATCAATATATACCGATATATCGATATTGCGGATTTTTTTGTCCTGCGCTTGCGCGCACATTCGGAGGTGCGTGCGCTTTCGGGGGTGCGCAAGTTGAAAAAGTCTGCATTATACCGATATATACCGGTACATCGATATATTGCCGGACACGATATACCGATATTTGAGATATATAGATTTTTTTTTACATATCGAATTTTTCGATATATCGATATATTTTAAATTCCGATATCGGCATATCGATATGAAAATTATATCAATATAACCGATATATCGATATATCGCTGGACCCTAGCGTCCACCCTCAACTCCAGGACTACTGGCGTTCTGACTGCATGTCTGTCTGACATTGAGTCCTGGACGAGGGCAAATTTCCTACAGCTCAATGTCAACAAGACGGAGGCCCTCCTGGTTGGCTCACGTCAGCACCTTCGTATCTCAGGCGCTGACAACATTAGCATTCAAGGCTGCTCTCTCCACCTCTCAAAGCCAATCAGGAATCTGGGAGTCTTTTTTGACCCCAAACTATCCTTCCTCCCCCACATCCGCTCCATGACCGGCACAGCCTTCTATCACCTCCGCAATATTGCCAGACTCTGCCACTATCTCACCTCCCATGCCGCCGAAACTCTCATCCACGTCTTTATCACTTCCAAGCTCGACTACGGGAACTCTCTCCTCGACGGCCTTTCCAGCTCCTCCTTTCACAGGCTGCAGATCATTCAGAACTCTGCAACTTGTGTACTCTCCCATACCAGGCTTCGCGATCACATCACTCCCACCCTCGCCTGTCTCCACTGGCTCCCCATCCCCCAGAGGATCGAATTCAAGATCCTCATCCTCACTTTCAAGGCCATTCTCAGCCTTGCCCTGCCTATCTCTCTGACTTACTGTCTTCCTATCAGCCCGCCTGCACCCTCCGTTCAGCAGACTCAGGCCTGCTCTGCATCCATCGCCCTAACCACCCAACCATTGGCGGCCGGGCTTTCAGCCTCTCTTCTCCCACACTGTGGAATTCCATCCCACAGCCCCTCCACCTTGCTTCCTCCTTTTCCTCCTTCAAGGCCGGTCACAAGATCTTCCTCTTCGACCGCGCCGTCAGCTCCCCAATTAACGATTCCTCCTCTCCTTCTCCCTATGCCCCCCCCGCCCCCCCACCGCCCCACCACTCGGGTCTCGACCTGACTGTTCAGCGCTTTGGGACGTCCTCCTGACGTGGAAAGTGCTATATAATTGCAATTTTGTTGTTGTTATATAGCGCCCTCCACGCCAAACGGCATCTCAGAGCGCTGGGCCCGAACTAGGGGAGGGGGAAAAAGGTGACCAAACGCGTGGTCGAAAAGAAAAGTCTTTATGCGCAACCTGAAAATAGGAAATGAGGGGGCGAGGTGAAGGGAGCGAGGAAGGGAGTTTCAGAGGATCGGGATGTAGTGGCTGAAGGCAGGGCCAGACCATGTAGAGTGCAGGCAACGGGTACTGTTGTGAGAAGAGATCAGAGAGGTAGGGGTGTGCAGAGGAGTGGAATTATTTGAAAACAAGAGTGAGGATCTTGAAACTGATTCACTCCAAGATAGGGAGCCAGTGAAGTCTGGCAAAGACTGGGGTAATCGGAGAGCGAAGTTTGGTTCGGGTGAGAATTTTGAATTACCTGGAATTTATGAATGGTGGCGGAGGGGAGATCAGTGAAGAGGGCTTTGAATAGTCCAGCCAAGAGGTGACAAAAACATGGACCAGGGCTTCAGCAGCTTTTAGGGTGAGATATTGGCAGTGATGCTTCAAAGATGGAAGAAAGCGGTGCTGGTGAGGGACTGAATGTTTGGGAGGAAGGATAATTGGGGGTTGAACCTGACGTCTAGTTGCGTACTGATTCGGAGAGTTTTAGGGGCTGTTCAGGTCGGTGGAGGAGGGGAGTGCCGTGGGATTGAAGATGTCATCAAGAGTTTGGCTTCCGTCTTGTCAACATTGAGCTGAAGGAAATTTGCGCTCATCCAGCTCTTGATATCTGACAGACAGAACATCAGGGGACTGGGGGTGTCAAATTGAGGTGGAAAAGTGGAGCACATACATGTGGAAGTCTGCAGATGACGTCACCAGGTCGGAGCATGTAGATAGGGAAGAGATGGCGTCCAAGGATGGATACCCCACAGGTAACCGGGCGAAAGCGAGCGGAAAAGCCATTAGTAGAGATGTACTGCTAGCAGATTGTGAAGTAAGACTCGAACTAGGCGAGTGCGGTCCCGCTGAGGTGGATGACGGAGAATAGGCAGTGTGTCGAAGGCGGTGGAGAGGTCCAAGAGGACAAGGAGACAGAGGGAGTTCTGGTCACAGATAGAAAGGATATTGTTTGTGACTTTCACAAGCATGCAGTATTACTTAATCAATCAATCAATCAAAACTTACATTTATATAGCGCCTTTCACGTCGAGAGGATGTCCCAAGGCACTGTACAGTTAGGTAGAGACAAGAGCAGGGGGGGAGAGGTCGGGGCAGGATGAAGAAGAGTAGGAAAATTGACTGTATATTTGTGGGCGAAACCCGGCAGCCAAATTGCGCACAGCAGTGTCCCACAAACAGTCGCAGAAATGGGGCCAGGGGAGAAAGGGGGAAAAGAGGGCAAGGGGGGAGAGGGAGGGTGGGGTGGGGTAAGGTCAGGAAGGAAGAGGGGGAGAAAGGGCGGTAAGGGAGAAAGTGAGGGAAAGGTGGGTGGGAGGCAAGATCAGGGAGAAAGGGGGGTAAGAGGGAAGAGGGAGGGAAGGGGAAAAGGAGGGAGAGAAAATGGGGAAAGGGAGTGAGGGAAGAAGAAGAAGAGGAGGGAGGGGAAGGCCAGGGTCTTTATCTGGATTTCACCATTCATTCTCAGCACTTTGGGGTCTAATTTGGCGGTTGGGTTAACAGCATGCAACCATTGCAGGTTGGGTTAAGCATGGGCTAACGCATGAGTGTAGGTGACATTAGTTGTGTAATTAACAAGCAATGAAAAGGATTGTGGTTAACCCAACTGGCAAATTTTCTCCAAAGCAACAACTAATGTTTAATGTGTAAGTTGTCATGTCTGCAGTGTTTCTGGCCACACCTTGATGTGACCTATTGTACAGAAACAGGAATGTAGGACCCAAACTGTCACCTGGGTGGAATGCCAGAGTCATTCCCTGGATATTACCGGAAGTTAATTCTGACCGAGCCCCACATGCTTTTCCTATTGTCTCAGTTCTTATTCTTTCTGTTGTGGCACCAACAACTATGAACCTTTACATTTGTCTTAGTTCTTGGATTGTATTCCAAACAATACAGCAAACAGCAGCAGCTGTAAATCTGCTTCGTTAATACAGTAAATGCCTGTTTATCCGTGACCCAATCAACCGTAACTTCTGTATAACTGGCACTGCAAATAAAAGGTCTGTATTCGATTAGCCGGAATTTATCCGGAAAAATGTATTACAATTTTTGTGGGGAGGGTGTTTTCGGCCGAATATCCGCTTTAACCGGCATTGGCCAGGTCCTAAGGGTGCCGGATAAATGGGCTTTTACTGTACCATTAATTATCTTTGCATTTCATCTTGTGCCTAAATGTGGAAAAAGTCTGAACGTTTCTGGAAAGTGTAGTGTAGTATTTTACGCTGGGGATGTCCTCCCGACGTGAAAGGCGTTCTACAAAAGAAATTTTGTTGTTGTTGTATGTTTGGCAGACCTTAGCTCCAATCCAAGTTTGACATTTTCAACCCAATGAGGAAGAGAGAAAAGAATGAAGGAGTTTCCCAAGATCGTCCTATGTTATTTATGTAGGTTACAGTGGAGGTACAGTGTAATAGATGCAGTATCTAATAATAAAAACAATGTTGCCTTCTTGTGTTACACTAATTTTTTTGCTTTGTACTGACCAACACCTGAGAAGTGTAAGAATGATGGTACTATAATTGAAGTTACAAGTACTTAATTATATTTATTTTGTTTCCATTTGAATACTTTTAAAATTTAATTTTACAATTTGAATTAGAAAAAAATGATTTTTTTTCCATTGGGTTGCTTTCCCGGAGTAATCCCACAAAAGAAAAGAAAATTGCTCACTCAATGCAAGACTTGTTTGTGGGACATTATTGTGCTCAATTGGCTGCCGCGTTTTGCCCATGAATTACACGGTCGATTCACTTTACAATATATTCTATGAAGTGTTATGAGATGTCTCAATGACGTGATAAGGCGCTATATCAAATGTAAGTACCTGATGCTAAAACTCAGTGCAATGTGAAACTGTCGATAGATTGAAATTAAAACCGGTTTCTAATCGATGCCACTCTTCAACACTTCAACTCTTTGCTCCTGTCTTCAGTCCAGGAAGATTTTCTGATCAGTATCCTATAGATCACCCAAAGAGAAAATTAGCTGAGCTGTGCAGTACTGGACTGTCTGCCTTGTCTGAGGAAAGGCTAAACAGTTAATTTTTCTGCTGCTTGTCCTCTCAAAGTTGAACATAGATGTAATATACAGTATTATTACAACCATTTAATGCACATTTATATAGGGGTCAGCTGCAGAAAGTACCTATATCCCCAAGAGACCAAATGCGTTACATTATTGAGGGAGCATTTTGTCTGTAATAATAGCACAAGTGATGCAATGCCTGACATGCTGGAGTTACCCATCCCCCATTGTTTTTTCGTGCTCCTTATATATTTCCTCCCCCTCCTCCCACTCTCTAGTGCAAAGTTCAGATTTAGTGGGAGTCATGGGCCAAAGGTCTCTCTTTCTCCACACACCCCGCATCCCCATTAGAAGCAAAAGTTCCCCTTACCATTTACTTGTTGTAACTTTTTGTTGTTCTAGTTTTTACTCCTACACTTCACTGTATCTTTCGGTTATGATTCACTGAGCACCAGTACTCCTGTATCTCATCCAAGACCATTCTTCAACTGTGAGACCAGACATTGACTGTTTGTGGGACACTGCTGTGTGCAATTGGCTGCTGTGTTTCACCCACAAATATACAGTCAATGCACTTTACAGTAAATCCTGTGAAATGCTTTGAGATGTCTAGAATACATGGAAAGCGCTATATCAAATGCAACGATTATTATTAAGGGTTGGCAGGCTTATTCAGCTGGTGGGTTGGTTTGGGGATCGCAAAGAAGTATCACAACCAAGCCTTACAGGGAATTTATTTAGGAGTACTAAATACTGATGTCTATCATAAGGGGTATTCTGCTACTCATTACTCATTCACTTGTTCCCTCAGTCCCTATCTCCCATATTCTCTCCCTCCACACTCCCTCAAGCAGCTGAGTAATAATAATAATCCTTGCATGTGATACAGCACTTTGTCGCATTGTTGCATCGAGGGTTGATGAGGGAAATGCAGTGGATGTTATTTAGATGGATTTCAAATTCAAAAAGGCTTTTGACACAGTACCACATAAGAAATTAATTAAAAAAATTAGAAACCCACGGTATTAAGGGGACAGTGGCAGTTTGGATTAAGAACCGGCTGAGTGACAGAAAGCAGAGGGTGGTGGTTAATGGGTGTTTCTCGAAATGGAAGGAGGTGTGCAGCGCTGTCCCCCAGGGATCGGTATTGGGACCACTGCTCTTTCTAATATATATTAATGATCTGGACTTGGGCATAGAGAGCACTATTTCCAAGTTTGCAGATGATACAAAGTTAGGTAGGGTAGTAAATAGTGAGGAGGACTGTAACCAACTGCAAGCAGACATATACAGATTGGTGGAATGGGCTGACATGTGGCAGATGGATTTTAATGTGGATAAGTGTGAGGTGATACACTTAGGTAGGAAAAATGATAGGTAGCTCAATCTTAAGGTGGGGTGAACTTGGTAGCTCAATCTTAAGGTGGGGTGCTCTATCAGGGAGATCTGGGTGTTCAAGAATCATTAAAGGTAGCAGGGCAAGTAGATAAGGCAGTAAAAAAGGCATTTGGTGTACTGAGCTTTATTAGTAGGGGCATAGAGTACAAGAGTAGGGAGGTTATGATTAATCTATACAAAACACTGGTTAGGCCTCAACTGGAGTACTGCGTCCAGTTCTGGGCACCTTACTTCAGGAAGGACATTAAGGCACTGGAAAGGGTGCAGAGAAGATTCACGAGAATGGTACCAGGAATGGGGAACCTTAGCTATGAGGACAGACTGGAGAAGTTAGGACTTTTCCCATTAGAGCAGAGAAGGTTACGCGGGGACCTGATAGAGGTCTTCAAGATCATGAAAGGTTTCGACAGGCTAGATAGGGAAAAGCTGTTTCCGCTGGTAGGTGTGTCTGCGACCCGTGGTCACAGTCTTAAGATATCTACCAAAAGAAGCAGAGGGGAGGTTAGAAGACATTTTTTTACTCAGCGAGTTGTTCGAATTTGGAATGATCTGCCTGAAAAGGTAGTGAGGTCCGATTCGATAGCAGCTTTTAAGAGAGAACTCGATAGGTATCTGGGGAAGACGGGTTTGGAGGGTTATGAGGAGAAAGCTGGTGATTGGGGTTAACGAAAGTGACTTGCTCGGTCAAAGAGCCGGCACAGACTCGATGGGCCGAATGGCCTCCTTCTGTGCCGTATCATTCTATGATTCTATAAAAGCATTTCACAGAATATACTGTGGCGTGCATTGAGTGTTATTGGTTCACTCGTTAAATAAAGCAAAACCATATTTAATATATGTGTTTTAAGTCTGCTGATTCTAAGCAAAACCAAAGTTTTTCAATCGATACGGTTTATGCAAGTGAATGGAAATGTGGTTAATAGAGACAGTTGCTGTTGATAACTCGTGGTGTGAGGTGGGAGGGGAAGGGTTCTGACAACTTCATGACGACTGGGGCGATCCCAGTTAACAGTCGTTTGAATGCATTTTGTTTGGCCTGAAAGAGATCACAAGCAATAATATATATGTTGTGTATGGTCACCGTTCATTAACTGCTCCTTGAGAGAAGTACAGTGTTGTTTTACAGTCTGCTCGGATGTAAAGGAAATCATTAGTCTGTCTGTTGGAACTCTTACTAGTCCTGTCAGCCAGTAGCAGAGTTTGCATCTGGTATGGTGCTGCACGCTCTGGGGACTGGCTTCCTGTTGTGGTTCCTAATCTGTACTCCGGGGAGTCGGCTTCTGCTAGTCTTGAGACATCATATTGCTAACTGCTTTCGCTGAACTGTGTTGTTACAGGATGGAGGTGTACTACATACAGCAGCGTTTAAAATGATTGGTGGTTCACTAGAAACTGATCTATTTGATGACAACTGTCAGTGTTTGGTGTGTTTGACTTATACAATGGTGTTCAAAAGGCACTGATGTCAGCCTCAGACAATGGGTTAGTCATAGGCTAATTTTAAATAGTTTAATTGACACTATTTCTTGAGCGATTTTTCAATAAATGTATAATTATTGAATTTCTAAAACATTGAAGTGTATTCCTTAACAAATTCAGTATACTTTATTAGAAATTCAGTAATTACTTTGAGCACTATTCAAAAAGAGTGGAGAGGTTGTCTCAGTGTCCTAATAATAATAATCCCTGCATTTGATAAGAGTGCTATATTATGTCATCGAGATGTCTCAAAATGCTTTGCAGAAGGTACAACAACAGCAAAATTACATTTATAGAGCACTTTTCACATCGGGGGGACATTCCAAGGTGCTGAAGTAGTGTAAAGTGTAGTGACTACGCATTTTATGAGTAAAATGCGGCATCCAATTGTGCACAGCAGTACAAACAGACATGGATTGAGTGACCAAATTATTTTATATTTTTTGAGGGATTATTACATCTGGAAAAGGCAATCCGCCAATCGACTAACAACTGGGTTCCTACCTGCTGCTTGGTAAACAAAGGCATGTGGAATAAGGAAACTTGCCGAAGATTTACTAACAGTCCTGGCCAACAATTCTTCATTTAGTATTAGCCATTCATTTCATGGCTGATTGTGAGACAACAACAACAACAAAATTATATTTGTAGCGCTTTGAAATATCCTCCTGATGTGAAAGGCACTACGGTAGAAAGGCCAACTTGGGTGAGTTCAAGAGTGGTGAGGAAATTTGATAGGTATGTTGGATTGGAGTGGAGGGTGGAAAGAAAGGAGATAGAATTTATCAAGCAATTATCAAAAGCTACCAATTTTTTTTTAAAAAGTACTTGATGGCAGGAGCAATTTTAGCAACTGGCTTAATTTCTGGTGGCTAAGATTGGCGCACTGACAACAATAAAATGTGTGCTTTCAGCTGCTTGGACAATGCAGCCATTGCTCCTTCATTATGAGTATCCGTAACCCATGAGTATCCGTAACCCACAGTTCATCATTGTGCCTGGGAGCACTTGGCTTCAGTTAGTTATATTTTGCAAGCCAAGTTTTTTTTCAAACAAATCCTGACGACAGGCCATATATGGAGGTGCCACAGGTTACTGCGAGTCAAAGATTCAGTAATGACTGGATGAGGATATTTTGGCATCAACTCAAAATGCGGGTTTCATTAAATACTAACTAATGCTATGTTTCTATTGCAGGGCTGCCTGTTGCAGCCAGTTATTCAGCATTACTGCCTTCAGCTCCTGCGGTGTGAAAAATGTGCTGTTTTGTCTCTCCCGAATCTTGAACACCATTGTATCCAGTCAAATTGTCAGAAATGTGTTGCTTTGAAGTGACTGTTGCATATTAAAAAAAAGTCAGCTAATCTGCTTCAGCCACAACCCACAATCAGTGACATGAAATTGAATCTTTGTTTTAAATTTGATTTTTTTAAAAAGACAAACAAAGTAACCACCCCCAATCATCTTTCCACCCCATCCTGGTCTTCGAAAAGGGTACATGGGATTGTTAGCATTGGCATACATGTGAACAACCAGAAATGGGACTTTAGTTTAGCGCCTCACTGGGATATGGCAGCTCTTAACATTGTAGCACTCATTCTCAGCACTGCCCTGGAGTCCCTGATTATGTCACTGATTCGATGCACAAATCTCTGATACAGAGGCATGAGGTGCTATCAACTGATCTAAGGTAGTAAAACTTTGCAAGGCAGAGTTGGGTTGATTCAATCGCTTGGTCCAGATGAGTAAGTGAAGATCAGCATGTTTGTGGCAGAGATCTGAGCATGTTTTGACTACATTGGAAGTGTTGCAGTTATCTTGCCTGCTGCTTGCCTGGGATTACTGTGTTCCCCCAAAAGGATATGATTTTTTTTTCCTTCCATTGTTCTGCAGTTCCACGAGTACCATTGAGTAACTCACTTCAATGAAGAGCCTCATGCCTGCAATAATTGGGGCCAGAAGCAATGTGAATCTAAAAAAAGTTTGGATGACGGGTTTTTGTGGTGTATGTGTCTGTCTCGATAGTTTGACGTACAGATAATGTACAGTGTACATTTCCAATGCGTCAAAATAAATCTTACAAAACTCTACCAAATATCATATCATCATATGGTAGGATCCAAATTTCAATAATTCTTGACAGAATTTGTTAAAAGGACTCCTAAATTACACTGCAACTGGGGGTGTCATAGTATCATAGAATCTTACGGAACAAAAGGAGGCCATTCGGCCCATCGAGCCAGCTCTTTAAAAAGAGCAATTTAATCCTACACCCCAGCTCTCTCCCCATAACTGCGCAAACCCTCCTCCCCAAATAAACGTCTGCCTCTATTTTAAAAGTTGTTATTGAGTCAGCCTCACCACCTTTTCAGGCAACGTATTCCAGATTCGAACAACTTGTTGAGTGAAAAAATTTCTCGCCTCCCTCCGCTTCTTTTAGAAACTATTTTCAATCTGTGACCTCGAGTCACTGACACACCCACCATTGGAAATAGTTTTTCCTCATTTACCCTATCGAATCCCCTCATGATCTTGAAAACTTCTATTAGTTCTCATCGTAAATTTCTCCGCTCCAATGAGAATAAACCTGGTCTCTCTAGACTTTCCTCATAACTGAAGTCCCTCATTCCTGGTATCATTCTGGTAAATCTCCTCTGTACCCGTTCCAATTCCTTAACATCCTTCCTAAAGTGTGGTGACCAGAATTGAACACAGTACTCTAGCTGAGCTCTAACCAAAGTTTTATAGAGGTTAGTCAGAACTTCCTGACATTTGTACTCTATGCCTCTATTTATAAAGCCTAGCATCCTGTATGCTTTTTTAACAGCCTTGTCTACCTGTCCTGCCACCTTCAAAGATTCACTGACACAAACCCCCAGGTCTCTCTGTTCCTTCACACCCCTTAAAATTGTACTATATCGACTATATTGCCTCCCCTCATTCCTCCTCCCAAAATGCATCACCTCACATTTCTCCACAATAAATTTCATCTGTCATTTTACCATTCTGTCTATATCTTCTTGCAGATGGCTATTATCCTTCTCACTATTTACTATTTTTCCTCATTTTGTCATCTGCAAACTTGGAAATGGTACTCCCTATACCGAAGTCCAGATCATGAATATAAATTAAAAAGAGCAATGGACCCAATACTGATCCCTGGGGGACGCCACTGTACACTTCCTTCCAGTCAGAAAAACAGTTATTCACCACAATTCTCTGCTTTCTGTCTCCCAGCCAGTTCTGGATCCATGTTGCCACTGTCCCTTTAATGTTGCAGGCTTCTATTTCCTTTATAAGTCTTTGTCAAATGCCTTTTGAAAGTCCATATATACTACATCAACTGTACTATCCTCATCCACCCTTTCCGTTATCTCATAAAGAAAACTCAATCAGATTTGTCAGACAAGATTTGCCTTTAACAAATCCGTGCTGGCTGACCTTTATTAACCGATATCTTTTTAAGTGAAGATCTATCTTGTCCCCTTGATTATAGTCTCTAGAAGTTTCCCACTACTGATGTTAGACTGACTGCCCTATAGTTCCCAGGTTTGTCCTTCTGCCCCTTTTTGTACAGGGGAGTAACGTTAGCAACTTTCCAGTCCTCTGGTACCACCCCTGTGTCCAAAGAAGATTGAAAGATTGTGGCCAGAGCCTCTGCTATTTGCTCTCGTACTTCCCTTAGTAACCTAGGATGCATCCCATCCGTACCGCGTGACTTATCTACCTTGAACGCCGTCAACCTTTTTAGTACTTCCTCTCGGTTTATACTTATCCTATCCATTACCTCTACCCTCTCCTCCAGTACTGGGGCATTGGCTGCATCTTCTTCTTTTGTGAAGACAGATGTAAAGTACTCATTCAGTACATCAGCCATGCTCTCTGCGTCCACAATAAGATTTCCTCCTTGGTTCCTAATTGGCCCCACCCTACCTTTGACTAACCTTTTATTCTTGATATGCTTGTAAAATACCTTAGGGTTCCCTTTAATGTTACCCGCTAATCATTTCTCGTACAGTCTTCTTGCCCCTCTAATTTCCTTCTTTAGTTCTCTCCTGCACTTCCTATTTGGTTGACTTCTGTATTTTGACATTTGTCATATGCTTCCTTTTTTTGTTTTACTTTAGTCCCAATTTCCTTAGTCATCCAGGGAGGTTTGCATGCCCTACTTTTTCCCTTTGTGGGAATGTACTTGTTCTGTCCTCGAACTATCTCCTCCTTGAAGACTTCCCACTGCTCTTTAGCTGTTTTACCTGTCAATCTTTCTTTCCAGTCCACCTTGGCTAGGTCCCTTTTTAACTCACTGAAATTAGCCTTCTTCCAGTTGAGTATCTTCACCTTTGATTGTTCCTTGTCCCTTTCCATAACTACTCTGAATCTAATGATGTTGTGATCACTATTGCCCAGATGCTCTCCTTCTGAAACCTACTCCACTTGCCCCACTTCATTCCCCAGAACTAGATCCAGGAACTGCTTCCTTCCCCGTTGGGCTGGAAACAAACTGAAAGAAAGTTGTCCTGTACAGATTTCTGGAATCCTGCCCCTTCCTTGGCTTTTACACTGTTATTTTGCCAGTCTATGTTGGTATAATAGGATTATCACTACGCTATTACCTTTGCATATTTTGAAATCCGCTTGCAGATCTGCTCATCTATCTCCTTCTCACTATTTGGTGGTCTATAGTATACCCCTAACAGCATAACAGCTCTTTTTTGTTGCTTAATTCTAACCAGATAGATTCTGTTTTAAGGCCCTCGAGCACCTCATCCCTTTCCAAGGCTGTAACCGTGTCTTTAATTAATATAGCCACCCCACCCCCTTTATTTTCTTCCCTATCCTTCCTGAATACATTATAGCCAGGAATATTGAGTTCCCATTCCTGCCCATGTTTGAGCCAAATCTTTGTTACTTGGGACTAGGGAACGGCGATATGAGAATTTTCCGGATATGGATATATCGGTTGGCTCATATCGAGATATACCGAAATATCGATATTTTCAGTTTTTTCGTACTGCGCATGCGCGCGCGCATCGGAGTGCGCGCGCATTCGGGGCCTATCTTCTCAGGAGGTAAATATCTTTCTCTCTCTGTGTCTCTCACTCTCTCCATCTCTGTGTTCTTCTGTCTGTGTCTCTCTATGTCTCTCTCCCTCTCTCCTCTCTCACATCCCCCCCATCTCTATCTATCTGTGTATTATCACATCCACCCCGTCTCTCCCCCCCCCCCCCCCCCCCCCCCGTCGTCTCTCTCCCCCACCACCACCCCAGCCGTCTCTTTCTCCCTCCCCTCCCCCCCCACCGTCTCTCTCTCCCTCCCCCCACAGCCATCTCTCTCCCCAGCCGTCTCTCTCCCCCTCCCCCCAGCCGTCTCTCTCCCCCTCTCCTCCCCCCCCCCCCCGCCGTCTCTCTCTCCCTCCCCCCCAGCCGTCTCTCTCCCCCTCCTCCCAGCCGTCTCTCTCTCCCTCTCCTCCCCCCCCCCCGCCGTCTCTCTCTCCCTCGCCCCCAGCCGTCTCTCTCCCCCTCTCCTCCCCCCCCCCGCCATCTCTCTCTCCCTCCCCCCCCAGCCGTCTCTCTCCCCCTCCCCCAGCCGTCTCTCTCCCCCTCTCCTCCCCCCCCTCCAGCCGTCTCTCTCCCCCTCTCCCCCCCCAGCCATCTCTCTCCCCCTCTCCCCCCCAGCCGTCTCTCTCCCCCTCTCCCCCACAGCCGTCTCTCTCCCCCTCTCCCCCCCCCCCCCCCAGCCGTCTCTCTCCCCCTCTCCGCCCCCCAGCCGTCTATCTCCCCCTCCCCCCAGCCGTCTCTCTCCCCCTCTCCTCCTCCCCCCAGCCGTCTCTCTCCCCCTCTCCTCCCCCCCCCCAGCCGTCTCTCCCCCTCTCCTCCCCCCCCACCCAGCCGTCTCTCTCCCCCTCTCCCCCCCCCCAGCCGTCTCTCTCCCCCTCTCCCCCCCCAGCCGTCTATCTCCCCCTCCCCCCAGCCGTCTCTCTCCCCCTCACCCCCCCCACCCACAGCCGTCTCTCTCCCCCCACCCCTTGCATACCTGTATATTGTATTCGAGGACTATCAATACAAGATGGTGGCTTTGCACCTCGGTCTGTGCATTGTGTATAGAGATGAGCATTCTGGGTCTTGTAGTTGATTGTGCTCGCATCCCGATTTTTTACCTCGATATATAGTTTTTCGATATATCGATATTTTTTAAATGTCTATATCGGCATATCGATATGAAAATCATATCGGGTTTTAGCGATATACCGATATATCGCCGTTCCCTACTTGGGATGTTGTTGTATTCTGTGAAGCGCTTTGAGACGTTGATAAGATGTGGAAAGCGCTATATAAATGTAAGGATTATTATTATTATTATTGCTACTACATCATATTCCCATACGGCAACTTGAGCCTGTGGTTCACCAATCTTGTTTGTCACACTCCGTGCATTTAGCCACATGCACTCCAAGACCGACTTAGCCTGTTCTGCATTTTCCCCCCTCGAAATTACAGCACTAGGTAAACTCCCTGCAAGGACATTGGTCCCAGCCCTGTTCAGGTGTAATCTGTTCATCTTGTCTTGTACAGGTCCCACCAACCCCAGACTTGGTCCCAATGTTGCAGGAACCTGAAGCCCTCCTTTCTGCACCATTTCTCCAGCCATTCATTCATGTACTTGATACTGCCATTTTGAAACTCACTTGCATGAGGCACTGCGAGTAATCCAAAGATCATCACCTTTGAGATTCTACTCTTTAGTTTTTCCCCAGCTTCTGATACTCTCCCTGTAGCATCTCAGCCCTTTATTTCTGACATCATGGATCCCAACATGGACCACCACTTCTGGATGTTCCCCTGTCCCACCTGTAGAATTTTATGCACCCGTTCTGTGATGTCTTTAACCGTGGCACCAGGGAGGCAACAGACCATCCTTTTGTCTCACGTCTTCAGTTACAGAAACGCCTGTCTATAACTTTGACTATTTTATCCCCAATGACAACCGCATTAACATTCTTCCCTATGTCCCTCTGTTCATCCACTTGCTTTTTGCTACTCTCGCCCGAGGTATCAACACCCTCATCAGTATTCAGTACAGAGACTGGTTTGTGAGTGCCACACTTTCAGGGGATTTCTGCACTGCCCGTCCCCTCTTCCTACCATGCCGGGTTTTTACCCAGTCACTCTCCCCTTGAACCCTCGGTGGCTGTGGGGCAACCACCTCCTAAAATGTTTGATCCATGAAATCCTCAGCCTCTCGTATACGATGTAGAACTCCAGGCTCTCTTCAAGCTCAGAAATCTTGAGGTCAAACTTGAGCAGCCGGAGCCACTTCCTACATACATGATTGTCCAGGTTACATGAAGCATCCTGGAGCTCCCACATGACACACACTGTGCTTGCCACGGTTCTCAGCTGCCCAGCTGTGTTCATGGACATGTGTTTTATATTATTGTTAATATTATATAATATATACTTTATAAGTTCTCTGCACCTAATTCCCACTCTCACCCAATTCCTTCTCGCTCTGGTCTCACTTCACTCCGGTCGCAGCTCAATCCGGTCAGCTCTCAGCTCAATTTTAGAAGTTTTCAGCGATTCAGGGGATGACGTGGGCTGTCTCTGATGTTCCCTGTTTAATTCATACTTCATATCTGTGTTACTGTGGCTCGCCTCTAAGAATGAGACTGATATCCCAAGTCTACATTCTGCTTAGTACTGTGATTTGATTTATTTGACATCTTAAGGTATATTGTATTATGGAATTGTACACCGTGCCATCTTTCTCTAGGCCTTTAATACTTGAATGTGAAAATCCTTGATTTTGAGTTCTGTCATTCACATTAAAAACTGCTATGTAAATGATGTGAATGCACTTCTCGGGACATAAAGCCTTTCCCTTCTAGGGTACCCAGTGTATGTTAAGCTTTGAGTCGCCAAAACTTGGCTGTAGTTTCTTTTAAGAATACAATACAGAAAATGGGCTTTATATCTAAAACTGAATTCGACAATTTGCCAAATTCTGCATTTTCCCCGATGGAATTTTACAATACATTGTTGGAATTTTAGGATTTTAAATGAGTCCCAATTGTATAAGCTTCAAAACACCATACAGGCAATGGATTTTCATTTCCTGGGTTGCTTTTCCGTCCACTCACCGATGGACAACTATGTTGTTTGTTACAATGTACCGGTTTGAGGTCAGCCCTAAAAATTATATGGTTAATGGTGGCTTTGCATGGATAGAGCTGTAGTCAGGCAGGCACAGCCTCCTCATGCCTCGAGGAGAAGCTACCCTGTAGGTAAATGTGTCTTGTCATCCATTGAACAGGCAGTCTCCATTGGCGAGAAATTGTGTGGCAGTGCGTGTAGGTTTTCCACGATCCAAAGAATGATAATATTAATTACAGAACGTGATATAATGTCTTATATAATGTGTGATCAAAATATCTCAAAGGGCCAGACAGTACTGTTCTGAAAAGTGTAGTGACTGTGTATTTGTAGACAAATGTGGGTATCAATTTCTGCAGAGCAATGTCCTAAAAACAGCCATAATGTGAATGTCCCAATTATATCTGAGGGATTGTTGACCAAGACACTAGAAGAAGCTCCCTTCTCTTTTCAAATAGTGCCATGGGATCTTTAACATCCACCTTTACAAGCAGATGGGACTTTGGTTTAACGTGTCAACTAATGGATGGCACCTCTGACAATGCAGCACTCCCTCAGGGCTGTGTTGATATGTGAGCTTAGACTTTGAGCTCCAACATGAAGATCAAAACAATGGCCTTCTGAATCAGAGGCAAGAGTACTGTACTGCTACTCCTCTCTATTTGTCGTCTCAATATACGTTGTTTCGATTATACGTTGGTGAATTAATAAATGTTAGAAAAATAATTAGAAAATTGGATCAATTGAAGGGATATTAGCTGATTACATTTTATATTAGTTGTTCAGTAAATATGTAAGATAATAAATACAATTGAGAACACTCACTGAAGATGTTGATGTGGTGGTGGGAGGGGGCGGAGTCGTTCTGATGAAGGGGTGGCATGACCTACTTCTTGTATGGATCCCCAGAGGGGCCTCCCTCACACTATGTCACCAAACAGCTGATCGCTAGTACGGGTTTGCTCATTCGTACATTTTGACAATTTTAGAAGTAAATGTACACAGGCGCAAACGCATACCAGCGATCAGCTGTTTGGGGGACCGGCGTGAGGCAGGCCCCTCTGGGGATCCGTACAAGAGGCAGGTAATCTCGCCCCTTCGTCTGAATGACTCCGCCCCCTCCCACTCACCACATCAACCATCTCGAGTAAGTGATTGTATTTTTACCTTTATATATTTATTAAACTTTTATTTTAATTTTCAATACTATTAGTGTTGTTTTTGGTGTTTATTTAATATTAGTGTCAGAAAATTTAGACCAGAAATGTACTGAAGGAACGTAACCCTTATTGATAGCATTAGGGGCTATGGTCATTTAGGTTTTACTATACATTGATTCACTTAAAATCGCACTTTTCAAGAATACATCCCTAACGGTAATTGAGGAGACCCAGTACTACCAACTGAGCAAAGCTCACATCTAAACTCACAAAGTTCTCCAGAACACTACCCTGCTTGATGGGCGCTGTATAACTGCAAGTTGTTGTTGTATTTATGGGTAGGCTTGTTGAGTTGAATGATTTGTTTCAATTTTGTGTTCCCTGACACTGCCTCTGTTGGACAAGACTTTTGGAAGATTAACAGAGCTGACGTTGGGTGGGGTAATCTGTTATCCAAGTTCTACTTGTCCAGTTATCAGGATATTAATTGTCAAATTGTATTGGACAAAAGTATCAATTTACTTTCAAATCCCAACATGATGATTACAGCATTCCAGGGCTATTGTACACTTCAGTTCTGGAGTAACAGTAGAGCCCCTTCCATAATGCGATGATAAGGTCCATAAAATCACAACTCGCCTTATAATAATAATCCTTACATTTGGTGTAGCACTTTTCATATTGGCTGGACACCCGAAAGTGCTTCACAGGCTACACTGTAAAGTGCTGTGACTGTGTTTTGTGGGAGAACAAAATAACAAAGCACCATTGCCGGTCATTGATGCCGCTTCATGACATCATTGATCCCACAACGGGGGATCAAAACCGCAGTACTCGAGGAAACTTTCTTGCATACTGTGCACAAGCTTGGAAACCAGTTGGCCTCTCATGTACCACCCAAACTACAGTAAAAGCCCTTTTATCCGGCACCCTCAGGACCTGAACAATGCCGGTTAAAGCGCCTGTAGGATTTTTGGCCGAAAACTCAAAAAAAAAGATATTTTCTTCAATGCATTTTTCCGGATAAGTCGAATGCGGACCTGTTTTTTGCGATGCCAGTTATACAGAAATTACGTTTGATCGGGTGCCGGATAAACAGGCTTTTACTGTAGTAGGTTGTGTATTGGAATCCAGGGCACTGGCCTTATAAGTGACACCCACATTATAATGAAGCATATTAACACTGCATTTACTCTATTGCATGATAGTTTGTGTGCTGTAATAACACAGTACTGAACATATATATATGTGCAGTTGCCCTAAATTTTCACGATATAGAAAGGGGTCCACCCTGTCTGGGTAAACCACGGCCCACTGAAATGGGACTGAAAAAAGGAGGATTATAATTCCTGAGGGTTCTTTTTATGACTGAAAAGGTCATTAGTATCGAATTGCAGGTTATGCTGGAAAAGCTGGAAACATTTGTGTGCAGCTTCAAGTACGAGTAAATTACCTGAGACCGGGGTCTGTGAGGAGATGTGAGTGATTGCTTGGATTCTGGGAGGAAGTTGACCAGTTTGCTTTGTGCCTTGGCTGCCTGTAGTCTGAGAGCAGTTGCACGTGAAGACTGGTTGTTGGCAGGGTGTAATAGCTTGAATAAGCGATGTAGGCAGATAGAGGAAACAGCCTTGGCCACACTCTTTAAATAATAATCATCCCTGCTTTTGATATATCACATCTTCGAGATGTCTCAAAACATTTCAACCAAAAAATTTGCATTTTTAGTTAATTTGCATTGAGGCAAATGATTAAAACATGTTGCAAGTCAAAATATTGTGTCTCATTGGGATTTTTCTTAATGGATTTGATGTGATAATTATTGTTGCATTGAATCTGGCAAGAAACTTTTTTTGTTTTCTGTTTTTTCACCCCCATTGTTTTTAGGGCACTGATTTGATTCAGGCTGTTTTCAAGATGAGCAGTAAAATGAGCAGTAAATTAGTATCAGATCTTTCAATTGGAGCAAACCTATAGATTAGGCTCAGAAAAACTACTGAGACCATTCAACCCATTGAGCAGATTTTTTTTGCCAGCTCCTCTAGTCTTTCAGTCTTAAGCCCAATTATCTTTCATTGAAAGAAACTCCAGAATAACAAAAATGCATTTATTGGACTGCACCTCCCTTTATAATATATATAATATAATAAATATATCAGAATACAAAGCATTATCATTGAGATGTAATAGTATCCCATCCCCGGCTCCTGCTGCAGTCTGTGGTGCATTCACAGCTCTGTGTGCTATGGACTCTCATATCTGCTCTGAGACCAGTTTCATTCTGCAATGTTGCAACAGTAATAAAAAGGCAGCAATAAAAGGTGCTGGGGCTAAATTATTACTGAACTTTTACACAAAAGTATGTCTCCTCTCAAGCACCCTCTTGGGTCATTAATCCCACATTTAAGTGTGATCAAGTGCATGCTTGAGACCTCCTCTTGCATGCTCTGAAATCCTTTCAGTTATGTGAAAGAGTAACGAGTCCTTCAACAATTTTCACTTTGTGTTTGGTCTATGGTCATGGACCAGACAAGCCAATATAGTTGCTTTCATCAAGTACTGTATGTTTGATTCCTCTTTAGCTGCCTCGTAACTAGCAACTATATACACTTGCTCTTATATACAGTAAAGTTTGATCTGTATCATTTGCTTGCGTTGGATAAAGACCAACCTTCTGCAGTATTTGCATAATGTAGCTTGTTACAGCTTCAGGGCTGGGGTGTCATGCTTGCAGTTCACTCACTGTCTTTGTCACTGCTTATTTGGCACCGAACAGGGAGCTGCAAAAGATTGCCAAAACAGCTGCTTGTTAAACCACTGCCCTTGTTGGAAATTAAATGGACAAATGCAAATTAAATGGTGGATGAGGGGTAAACCGAGGGAGAAGTAAAAGAGACAAAATGAGAGAGAGACCTGGTGAATAATTACGATAGACCAAAAGGAAATGTAGGAGACAGTGGGGGCAAAAGGAGGCTAAATGATGATAAAGAGAGAGAAAAATAATAGGCAGGGAAAAAAATGGAAATAAAGGCAAACAAGGAAAATGATATAAAAGAGAAAGAAAATTGAACCAGAAGAAAAATAAGCATATTATATACAGACAAGCACATGCGTGTCTACACATACCGGTATACGCATATGCAAACAGCTCACCAGGTAAACATAATAATTATAATATTTTTTGCATTTTCGGCCGAATATCGGCACGCGCTTTAACTGGCATTGGCCAGGTCCCGAGGGTGCCATTTAATATGGTATGTTATAAAACAAGTTAATTATTTGTGTACGATTTTCGGCAACTTGCTGCTCGAATATCCAGTTTATTAGATTAACCGGCACCGGTCAGGTCCCGAGGATGCCGGATAACAAAGCTTTTACTATACATATATACATACACACATATACATACTCATATATATAAATATACATACAGTACTTACATACACACGTATAGGAAAGGAAGCTGAGCAAATACAAATGCTGCTGCAGAAACATTTGATCATGGTCTTGGGAGCACGGTGGTAACCAGCAGAGGTTCTGTTGACCTCCTCTCTGACTTCCTCTCTCCTCAAATCAGCACCTGTTGCCTTCGCTGCTCTGGTTCTGGTCTCCTCCTCCTCCTCAAATCCTCTGCTCCACCATCAGCAGCCGGGCCTTCAGCCACTACGCCCCAAGCTCTGGAACTCCCTTCCTCACTCCCCTCACCTCGCCCCCTCTCTGCCTAGTTTCAGGTCTCAGCTAAAGACCTTTCTTTTCGACCGTGCCTTCGGTCACCTTTTTCCCCCTGCCCCTGGCTTGGCCCTGCGATCCGTTATTGTGAAGCGCTCTGGGACGCCGTCCGGCGTGGAGGGCACTATGTAAATTGAAGTTGTTGTTGTTGTTACACAGTCTGCTTTGTATGGCGGGAACATAATTGATGGCTTGAGATGTTGGTGTGTGATAGCTTAGTAGCTTTTCTATGAGTAGAATTTTCTCCTCACAAATATCTGTGGGTTGAAATTCCTTCCTCACTGGTGTGCCTTCTGCACGCTTCAGCTTTTTCCAGTCATTGTATAATTGCTCGACTTGGTGCAAAATAGTTGAGTCTTGGGTACCACCTAGCTTTAGAGAGTGCAGATCGGTGAAGTGGTGACGTCTTAATCCAGCCTTTAATGATCAGTGTCCTCAGGAATCTAGTATGGTTTTACAGAACATTTGTGTGTTTCTGTCCTAATTTGCTTTCTTTATCCTATAACCTTCTGCAGATGTGGCTGGATTACCTGCCCCGCAATGTGTCGCTTTAGTCAAGTGTTCCAGGACGCCACCCCACATGAAGGGCCCTGTATAAATACAATTTCTTGTTGTCCATTTATTTTTGGTAAACCTTAGAGGACTAACTAGGATCAGTTTTTACTGAACTGTGAGTCGTTCTTTCCACCTTATTCAAAAAAGTCAATAAATGTGGAAACACTGGTGCTGGGTCATAAAAGCGAAGAATTTATTTGAAAAATAAACCTTTCCCTTTAGCATGTTGAAATGTGCTTCACAGTAGGGTCCGGCGATATATCGATATATCGCTAAAACCCGATATAATTTTCATATTGATATGCCGATATAGACATTTTAAAAATATCGATATATCGAAAAAACGATATAACAAGGTAAAAAATCAGGATGCGAGCACACTGAACTACAAGACCCAGAATGCTCATCTCTATACACAATGCACAGACCGAGGTGCAAAGCCGCCATATTGTATTCACAGTCCTCGAATACAATATACAGGTATGCAAGGGCTGGGGGGTGAGAGAGACGGCTGGGGGGGTGGAGGGGGAGGGGGAGAGAGACGGCTGGGGGGAGAGGGGGAGAGAGACGGCTGGGGGGAGGGGGAGAGAGACGGCTGGGGGGGTGGTGGGGGAGAGAGACGATGGGGGTGGGGGGTGCGAGAGAGGGACGGCGGGGGGGGCGGGGGAGAGACGGGGTGGATGTGATAATATACAGATAGATAGAGATGGGGGGGATGTGAGAGAGGAGAGAGACACAGAGACACACAGACAGAAAAACACAGAGATGGAGAGAGTGAGAGACACAGAGAGAGAAAGCTATTTACCTCCTGAGAAGATAGGCCCCGAATGCGCGCGCACCCGGAATGCGCACGCACCCGGGATGCGTGCGCACTCCGAATGCGCGCGCGCATGCGCAGTACGAAAACCCTGAAAATATCGATATTTCGGTATATCTCGATATGAGCCCATCGATATATTTAATCAGAAAATTTTCCATATCAACGGACCCTACTTCACAGTAATTCTTCTTATCAGTGCATCAACTGTGTATTTGTATCTGCAGCCATTTTGCATACAGCAGTGTCCCTAAATAGAAATGCATGACCGAGATATCCAAGGCATTGTTGGACAGGACACCTAGAGAAACTCGCTTTCCTTTTCAACTATTTCCATGACATTCACCCTGACAGGCAGATGTGGCCTGGTATTTGTGAAACTACAGGAACTTCCTTGATGGCTTCCTTGTTGGTAAATTTAGTTGTCCAGTGTAGAATTTAGCTGCACATAAGAGGAAAGTCTGAAGTTCAATCTGTGGTCAGTGTTGGGTTTGCTGATGTCAGCTAAGTGGAGGCACTGCAGTTGGCCAAAGCGTGCATTGTCTGGGGTGGGTGGGGAATGAGAGAAGCTCAGCCAGCTGGTGATCGGCTAGTGACCTCTGGTTGAATATGTTCTTGCGTAGTGAGCACAGGGGTGGACTCGGGTATGAACTTTTACACAATGTCACACAGAGTGCGGTAATTCACTGCCTAGGTTTGCATAAACTCCTGTAGCTCAGTGGTTAGAGCACTCGCCTTACAAGCATGAGACTTGTGTTCGAATCCAGGCAGATCAAAGCGAAAACTTTGGGCAAGTTTCCTTACTCCACACCCCTAATAATAATCCGTCCAATAAAAACCCACAATAATCCATGACTGTTTGTAGGACTGCTGTGTGCAATTGGCTGCCACGTTTTGCCAACAAATATACAGTCAATTCACTTTACAGTATTTTCTGTGAAGCACTTTGAGACATCGATATGAAAAGCGCTATATCAAAATGCAAGGATTATTATTAGAAGAGTGGAGACTTTGATTGAGGTATCAGGTGGCAACCTGTGCTATGGAGCAGTACCCAGCATGAATCTGTACCTTCAGGATATGGGTAGGAGAGAAAATCGGAGGAGTGAAAGACTTAATAAGTGAGATGACTGATCAAAGTTATCCAGATCTTGTTACCTCTCAGAGTCATGCACGTGAAGTTAACACACCTGAGAACTGACTGTCCCTCAGGACACCCACTCGCTTAACCTTTCAGGAAACTGCTTTGAAAACTGCTTGTTGTAACTAGATCACAGGAAAGGTTTGAATGAAGAAGGCCCCATTGATTTTGACCCTCCCAAATACTCATCCTACCATCTTCCACATTAGAACATCCAGATATTTTTAAATAACTCCAAACTTACACCTTTCCCTTGAACACCTTTCCTGTTAAAAAGCCGTTCGTTAATTAACGATCTATTTAAATAACTACTTACTCGTGTCTGTCCTGAAATTGCAGTTCACAACTATGAACCTGAGACCTCTTGTCCTGATCATTTTTAATTTAGGGAGCAAAGTGGGGAAAGCACATTCAACGTAAAATACACCTACATTACACTGCACCATACTTTTTCCTCTGAAATGTTATCTTTTAGTTTTGTTAAGAAATCAAGATTGTAAGACCAGACTGGTTTCAGTGAACATAAATAAAACAACAACAGCAAAATTACACTTGTATAGAGCCTTTTACATCAGGAGGACATCTCAAGGTGTTGGACAGTCATTGTTTCAGACCCAAGTTGGGGTCGGGGAAGGGGATGGTGGAGGGAAAGGGGGGAATTTGGAGTGACCAATGGAACTGTTGAAGAAGAGGATCTTGAGGCATGACTTGAAGGAGCCCAGGGAGGGGGTGAGGAGGAGTGACTAATGGTGGGGTGATTGGGTCGGGGACGTGGAGCAGGCCGAAGCCTGCTGAGCGGAGGAGGCAGGCATGTTCGTAGGGAGTTAGGAGGTCGCAGATGTAGGGTGGGGCAAGGTCATTGAGGGCTTTGAATGTGAAGACTAAAACTCTAGGAAAAGGCTACTTGACTCACTGCATAAATCATTTGCAGTAATTGCTCAGGCAACCATGTGCATTTACCTTAGTGTATGGCTCCTACTATGTGGCACTCCAGGCTATTATCCTGCTATCCCCTGAGCTATCTGCACTGGTTCAAGTTTTTTTGGAGGATAAGAGTGTGACACAAACCAAAATGATACAGTACAGTACAAAATGACACCTCACCCTTGCTTCCAGTAATTAAAGATTTCCATTGACCTGCCAGACATCTATTCTGGAAGTAAATGGCATAAGGATAGAATTCCCACAAATTGGGGGACATACATCCAGTTACTGGAACGAGCATTGATTGTGATGATTGAAAAAAAAATACCATGCGTTGGAACCCAGAGTGTCTCCCAAGACTTTTCTGAAAGGATAACACGGTCTCAATAATGTCATACAAACAGCCATGAAGTGAATTATTATTTTTTTCTGGGGGATTGTTAGCCAGGATACCAGGAAAATCCCTCTTCTTTTTGAATAGTGTCATGGGATCTTTAACATCCATCTGAACAGGCAAACTCTAGTTTAACATTTCATTCGAAGGATGGCACTTCCTACAATTCAATGCTTTCAGCACCTACATAATGGGCCTAATAGCCTCCTTCTGTGTTATATAACTCTATGATTCCTCAGCATTGCATTGGTGTTTCAGTGAGAGCCCATAATCTTCTGACTCCCAAGACTGGAGTGCTGACACTTGGAAATGTAAAAGTTACTTCAGAAAAGGCCAGTAATTTAAGAATCATAATAGTTCTGTAATTCAATTAATGGAGTTTAACTTGCGGCTTGATTTAAGAGATTTGTTAAGTGTCGAACATGAATTATACGGATGTGTGTGAGGCTGACTCATTGCTGACATCCTGAAGCTGTGCTGCACATTCTTCTACCACATCACAGATCATGTCTTTTGCCCACCATGTAGCCAGATGTTGCTCTTCTGAGTTTTAATGAAGCCATGATCTGGCTGATTACATGGTTGGAATCGTCAATTCAAGAGCCAGATGTCAGCCAACAACATTGAAAACTATGCTGGGTGATGGTGGGGGGGAAGGAGTGCCTCTGATACATTTGGGTAATTTATATTCAATCCTTTTAGAATCTCTTAGTCCAGAGTGCAATGTTGCTCAATATGTTTATTGAGTTTTTGTGTTTTTAAAAAAAAATCTGCTTAGGGTACGTGTGGGTCCAGCTGAGAAAATTATTGCGTGGAATGTTCTTCAAATACTGGATACGTTTTAAAAGCTGGAATTTATACTTTTTAATGTGATTTGGCTGATCAGAGACTGCAGAGAGATGTGCTCTGGCAGCAAGCCTGTCCAGCACAGTGATTGTTTTTCAGGAGCTCTCTTAAGTGGAGACACTCAAATGAGAGGCACATCTTGTGCATCTAAAAACTATATCTTTCAACTTGCTGGAACTGAAATTTGTTTTGTAATTGAAGCAGATTTTGGTTTTACTAAGCTTTGTGGTTCTTCGTGTGTCACAGACATCTTCAGATTGTAGCCTTTCTCACACGATCTGCAATCTAAACACTTTTAAAAAATATATATATGCAGCATCCTGCATTATATCAAAATATTTCAAAAGCTTACAGTAATTACTATCAAGTGTAGTGACAACACAACTTGCACCTAAGTAACTCCTTTTACATCAATTGGATGCCTGAAATCACTTGTTGTTTCAGCAGCAAGTTGTACTTAGTGAAGTCCCATTAACAACCATTAGGTGAATGACCAATTACTCTAAATGATTGTTGGTTACGAGATATTTAATATTTAATTTAATCCCCCACAAAACATTTAGTCACTTCGCTTTACAGTATATCATGTGAAGCACTTTGGGACATCCTCATAATAACAAAGCCACGATACCAAATGCAATAATTATTGTTAGAAAATTATTTGAGCAAGCAGGCAGGAGGTTGGTTTCATGTCTCATTCAGAAGGCTGTAAGTCAGACAACTGATCGCCCCCCAGTGTAAATTGTCAGCCAAGACTATGAGCTCAAGTCACAAGATCACAAGATTGGTCTGGATGAAGGGGGCCATTTGGCCCATTTTACTTCATCCGTCTGGAATACCCACTTTATTGTCTACTCATCAAGCTGCTTTTTAAATGAGTCCAGTGTCTAAGCTTCCCTGGCAACTTGTTCCCCTTGATTACCCTCTGTGTAAAGGAATTTTCTTGGTACCTGTCCTGTAGTTGCCCTTTACAATTTTATACCTTTCGCGTCGTAATCTACAGTCACGATACATCCTAAAGTATTGATCTGGGTTTACTTTTTCAATCACATTTAAAATGTTATACACCTCTATGAAATCCCCTTTGAGTCGTCTTCTCTCAAGACTAAATAGCCCTAGCTTATCATAGCTCATTCCTCTAACACTGGAGATCATCCTCATTACTCTTCTCTGCACCACCTCAAGGGTCTGCTTCTCTGTAGTGCCCTGAAGTTGCGGTGACCAAAACTGAATCAGTATTCAAGGTGCCATCTAACCAGAACACTTTACAGCCTGAAACTGCCGTCTAAGCTCAGCTGATTTAACAATATAGCCCAGTAGTCGGTCTATCTTGTTTATTGTTGCCTCACACTGTTTTGACATAGTGAGAGATGAGTCAACTAACACCCCAGATCTCTTTCAGCTTCCCCCATGGCAAGTTCAATCCCATTCAAGGACTACTTCTGACATATAGGGCTTGAAGCCACAACCTTTTGACCCCAGAGGCAAGAATAGCACCGACTGAGCCAAACTGACAGATTGCATGTGATGTGAGGATATTGCGGTTTGCAAATAGTTGCTGTTTGACCTCGTTGTTTAACTTGCCCGCCACTGTGCCTTTTTCCCTTAGTCTTTACTGGATTTAACCAAAGGCATTTTCAACCAATTGTAGCTCATCCCACCCGATCTGTCATTGTAATTTTTTAGAACACACGTAAACCCTGAATTAGGCCATCGCAGTACCATCCTTACAACCCAACAACATGACAAAGAATGTTTGGCAAAATAATTCCAGCATTCAATCCAGCCACATTTAACAAAAAACTAAAACTATTTATAGAAATTCCTGATCACTTCTAGAATTATTTTGCATGCTTAAGACAAATGGTGCAGTCAGTCAGTCAGTCAGTCAGTCAATGAAATCTAACTAGCTGTAGCAACCGATGACAAATTAACCTTTTGCTCATTGACAGTGAATATGATCCACTGGCCATGTTGAACACAGAACTGCTCGACTAGCAAAGGCATCTTGGAGATTTCAGGAACATATTGTTTACCTCTTTATCAATTAGAGGCCTTGAAAGATTTTACTCTCTTCTTGCGGTATTCTTGTACATGTATATTACTCAAAAATGTACTTTGTTCTACTTTACTGTGGAGTCCTGTAGCTCGCAAGCAAGAGACCTGGGTTCAATTCCAGGCAGGAAGAAACCTTGGGCAAATTTCCTTAGTCCAATCGCCTAATAATAATCCCTCAATAAAACCAATAATAATTTGGTTATTTCAATCCACGACTGTTTGTGAGACACGGCTGGGCACGTTTTGCCCACAAATATACGGTATATTAACTTTATAGTATATTCTGTGAAGTGCTTTGAGACGTCTAGAAGACGTGAAAAGAGCTATATTAAATGCAAGGATTATTATCATTATTATTATTATAACTACAGTTCCCTCTCTCCCCTCACTAGGACATTGAGGTTATAGTTTGGTATAATTTGTGCCTTTTTTTAAGAAAAAGAGCAAAAAAAAATAGACAATCTTGTAGCCTGTTCTGAGCTTATGATAAGAGATATAAATATGAATTATGTGGGTAATGTGTAGCTCTCAGTTGTGTGAAGCGCCAGGCAATCGACGATTTTTGGCACTGGAATGTTTTTTTCTGCACTTCATGGTCTATAAATAAATTTGAGTTTTTCTATAGCTCAGTGAAGTTATTTGTGGTTTGCACATGCAATGGACTTGAGATGATAAAACCCAGTTACTTGTAACGTCCATTGAATGAAATGGTTGCACATGACTGGTTTAAGGAATGAGGACAATTGTGGGGCTTCATCCCACCCCCACCACCAGCTTTAGAGATGTGGCTGTGGAATGGAACCATGGAACAGCCTGCGGATATTTTGAATTTGTTGACTAAGTGGTGTGGTCGTGCTTGTTGAAGCTGTTCCATTGTAGTTGCTAAGTGATGGTGAATAGCTAGGGGGCTGTGAAGGCACTTGTTTTTCAATGCACACTAATGGAGAAAGAAAGTCGCATCATACAATAGTGGATATGGTAAAGGATTTTTGTGAAACCATTGTCTTGTGTGACTAGACTGTGGGTAAATTTATTCCTAATAAAACTCCTATTGAATAGTGTAAGGAACTGCCAAACAGTCTTCCAGAGCAGCAATGTGGTGATCAGAATGTGTTTGTTCTGAACTCTGTGTACTATAAGCACCCGCATACGAGAACTATTGTCATTTCAGTAAGCAGGAAGCGTTCATCAAGGCACAGAGTGTCCATTACACTCTAATAAATAGCTTGGGAATTTCCACGTGTTGGTGGGATGCATGTATGGTTTGGATCCTCTTAACCACGGTGATGGGTTTCCACATATTTCGGACACACAGCTGACCAAAAACAAAAATGGATTGGAAGTTTGGGTTGGGACTGTTTGGAGTATTAGAATCTACAGCTATTCCCTTCCTGCCAGGTTCAGTCACAGGCCACAGTGGTTGTCAGGCGGTGTGGCCAACGCCTGTTGGGAGCTGTGTCTTTCTAGCAGGCTGACCTGGGCTCATACCCATACTGACCCAGTGCAGCTCTGGTTGAACAATCTGAATGCCGCATCATAGATCCTGCATAGTCTTCATTGAGACGTTTTGCAAGGTTAATTGCTCTGTAGTTCTGGAGGCAGGTCTGTGAGCTCAGCCTGCTCACTTCATTGCTTTCAGTCTTACATCCATGTAATGTGAATGATTTGCTTCCTGAATTATTAATCAAAGTGGGCTTTGTCTGGCTGCAGCCACTCCAGCTATTGTGCTGTACAGACTCAGCGTTACTACCCGTGCAATTTTGTCAGAACCAGAACCTAGTCAATATTTAACACAATACATCAATTACACTGCAATACATAAAATCGTACAAGTTGAGTTAGTGTATTGCTGTATTAGCATGGGAGGGCAGGCAAATTATTTTATTTCATCAGCGATTTAAACAGCTTGGCACATTCTGAAACAAACCCCTGTCTGACTGACACGCAGGAGCAACACTAATGTTGGAACAGGTTCAGAAGCTGCTCCTCTTCTTGTGATAATAATAAATAATAATAACTCAGTGGGACCCCACCCCTACCCACACTGTACCACCATATGACCCGCACCAGCACAAAGCCAGAAAACACAGTATGTTGTGAAGTTATTATAATAATCCTTGCGTTTAATATAGGGGCTGATTACATTGATGAGCTGCCTCAAAGCACTTCACAGAATATACTGTGAAGTAAATTGACTGTATTTTTATGATATGCTACCCAAGCACAATCCCAACTGCTGGGTTAGGGGTTCTGCATGGAAAGCACATAACGGAGTGTGTGGGGGGAGGAGTAAAGTTCATCTTAAATATTATGAGTGGGATATACAGTACAAGCCTGTTCGGAGTTATGGCCAATGCATTTAACCGGCATTGGCCATAACTTGGCCAACGCCGGTTAAATGGCATGCTGGATATTTGGAGGAAAACCCAACAAAAATGTTTTACTTTTTTTTAAACATACCATATTAATAATAGACTGAATAATAACAGAATATTGTATTTTGACCACATTATTCCCACCCTCGCCCATCTCCACTGGCTCCCCATCCTCCAGAGGATCGAATTCAAGATCCTCATCCTCATTTTCAAGGTCATTCACGGCTTTGCCCCTCGCCTATCTCTCCGACCTGCTGTCTCCCCATCAGCCCGCTCGTCCCCTCGTCCCCTGGGTTTGGGTTGGCTCCAAACCCAACCCGCCTCCACTCCTCTCATTTTCCATCTAAATTAATCAACTCAACCCCTCTCTCTCTCCCCTCTCTCTCTCCCCTCCTCTACCCCACCTCTCTCTTCCCCTCCCACTTCTCTTTCTTTACCCCCCCCCCCTCACCCTCTTTCTTCCTGCCTCTCTCTCCTTCTTCCACCCCACCTCCCACCAAAACAATGTATAAACCCACGATACAGTCAGGCTACACAGGCAATATGAAGTACCTGCCAGAGAGAGAGGGAAAGAAAGAAGAAGAGATAGAAAGAGAGAGGGAGAGATAGAGAGAGAGAGGAAGAAAGGAGAGGGAGAGAGAGAAAGAAAAAGAGGGAGAGAGAAAAAGGAGAGGGAGAGGAAAAACCGACAGCGTTGCTTTAAGATGAAAAACTGGAAGTGCCTCTACCAACAGCATTCAGAACTAATTGTACTGTACTCTTGTGCAACAATCAACTCATTAAATGCGCCACCGTGATTATGCCAGATAAGATCTGGTTTTTCGAATGGGACCTTTTTTTTGAGGTGCCGGTTATACGGAAGTTACAGTTGATCGGGTCACGGATAAATGGGCTTTTACTATACAACAATTCTGTTTTCCCTCATAGTTTGTAAAAGCCCTGTGACACCACCAATTATTGTGATAACTGGTATTTGAACTCTTTGAGATAACTTTCGCCCACAAAATACAGGGTCAATCCACTTTGCAGTATATCCTGTGTAGCACTTTGAGATGTTTTGACAATGTGATAATGCACTATATCCAATGCAAGGAGTATTATTATTATGAAGTTCTAGTGGTGGGTTATTGAACTGTGGAGAATGGTGGAGATTTTTCTTTAAGGAACAAAGACCATTTATTTCGGTAAGGCCACATATTTTCAACATTCCAGTATTCCCAATATCCATCTATCAGCTTTCTCGCTGTTCCCCTCATTCCTGTCTATCTTCAAAAACAAGCTAATTAGGAATATAGGAACAGGAGTAGGCCATTCAGCCCTTCAAGTCTGTTCCGCCGTTTAATTAGATCATGGATGATCTGTACCTCAACTAATCCTTTCAACTCCCAATTTCCCATTTTCTCTCAATATCCCTTAATACTGTACTCTGACCTACCAAAAAACTATCAACCTCATTCTTGAAGGTGTGGATGTGTCCAGCATCCACAACCTTTTGGGGGAGAGAATTCCAAATTTCTACAACCCTTTCGAGTAGAAAAAAGGCTTCCTGATTTCATTCTTAAATGTCCTGGTTCTAATTTTAGGAGTTGTTTTTGAGCCTTCTGATTAGCCCCATTTTGTGCTACACACTTCCACGATTGACTCCCTCCCTCTTTACAATCACTGTGTTTTTCTATCCCTTCCGCATGCTGGGAAATATGTGCGGAAATCATAAGGGTTTGTCCGCAAAACGTACAGTCACTGCACTTTACAGTGTATCCCTTCTGGTGCTTTTGGGGCATCTTCCTGACATGAAAGGCTATATCACATGTAAGAATTATTATTCATACCTTAGATATTCACAATATAGAAGGAAGGGCTAATCAGCCCTTTGAGTCTATCATAGGGTCCGGCGATATATCGATATATCGCTAAAACCCGATATAATTTTCATATCGATACGCCGATATAGGCATTTCAAAAATGTTGATATATCGAAAAGTCAGGTAAAAAATTGGAATTTGCGCACACTGAACTACAAGACCCAGAATGCTCATCTCCATACACAATGCACAGAGGGGGGAGGGGGAGAGAGACAGCTGGGGGGGAGGGGGAGAGAGACGGCGGGGTGTAGGGGAGAGAGACAGCTGGTGGGGGAGCGGGAGAGAGACGGCTGGGGGGAGGGAGGGAGACGGTGGGGTGGGAGAGAGGGAAGGTGCCAGGAGGAGAGAGGGACAGCGGCGGGGCGGGGGGGGGGGGGGGGGGGGGAGAGACGGGGTGGATGTGATAATATACAGATAGATAGAGATGGGAGGGTGTGAGAGAGGAGAGAGACACAGAGAGAAAAACACAGAGATGGAAAGAGTCAGAGACACAGAGAGAGAAAGATATTTACCTCCTGAGGAGATAGGCCCGGAATGCGCGCGCACCTGAAATGCACGCGCACTCCGAATGCGCGCATGCGCAGTACGAAAAATCCGAAAATATCGATATTTCGGTATATCTCGATGTGAGCCCATCGATATATCTAAATCGGAAAATTTCCATATCGACGGACCCGAGTCTATCCTGATATGTCCTGTATCAATGAGGGGGACAGAGAGAAAGGTGGATAGATGGAAGGCGAGAGTAGTCATGTGGGCTTGTAAAAGTAACTAGCCTCTTCCTAAAAAATCTTGGGTTTAGCCACGCTCACTGTCCCATGACCACACGTGAGGATTCGCCTTTATAACCGCTACTGATAGGCTCCCTTGACACTTGTAGAACAAGGACCACTACACCCAGAGGATCAGGTCTGGAATGGATCCCAGTATACATAATAATAATCCTTGAATTTGATATTGCGCTTTTCACATCTTATCAACATCTCAAAGTAGTTCACAGAATATACTGTAAAGTGAATTGACTGTATATTTGTGGGCGAATCGCGGCAGCCAATTGCGCACAGCAGTGTCCCACAAACAGTCGTGGATTGAAATGGCCAATTTTATTATTGTGGTTTTTTTGGATGGATTATTATTAGGCGTGTGGAGTAAGGAAACTTGCCCAAGGTTTCGCCCTGACCTGCCTGGATTCAAACACAGGTCTCCCCAGCTTGCAAGACAAGTGCTCTAACCACTAAGCCAGAGGAGCTCCACATAGCACCACATCCCAGAAAGAGGAACCATCTTTGGGAGTAGAAGAGAAATTCGATGACTTTATAACAGGGAAACATTTTTTAAATGAAGATAAGATGAAGAAATGCACTGTACTCTGATGCTTTTTTGTGGCATTGAACGGTAAAACACGATAAGCAGCTCCAGCCTGCACAGTAGCTGTGTTTGATTATATTACAGAACTGTGAAAATGCTGCAACGCCTGCAATGACAGGATATTTAGCACTTTCAGCAGACTGTTGTGATGCTGTGTGACATTACGATAATAAACTGCAAAGGAGTTGCTGGGATCTCTGTAAATAGAACATGGTGGCTGGAGCTTTCGTTGGAGAATCAGCAATCCTTTCCTCTCAAATGAAAGCTGGGGATTCGGGACTCAAAGCTGTCTGATTTTTAAAGTGCTGGTTCAGACACCTGGCCCTTGTGTTCAAGTTACAATGATTTCAGCTTCTGCTAAATATAGAGCTGAAGCTAATGAGTTTATCAATGGATAACAGGAAAGCCCTATTTTGGAAAAAGAACAGCAGTGCTCAGGTTCACTGTGTGTGTGTGTGTGAGCAAGAGAGAAAGAGTGGTGAACACCTACATCTTCTGTGTCTTCACCCCTCTCTCTCTATTGGATTCTGAGGCAGCGAATGATCAGCCAACGCTGTCCTGAAGATGTTATGGAGAGGCAGCAGGGAAGAGTGAGATAGCAGCTGAGCGCAGTCATTCAGAATGGGCCTCAAACCCCCAGGGAATTCTTGGGTTGTCTCAGGCTACAGCATGCAGTGTCCATCATGCTGTACAAACACCATCTGTTCAGCATTACGCTCTCGGTTGCCAGGCTACCTGCTATACGCTGTCACAGCTCACTGGAATTGGCTGTGCATTAGCCACATTATCCAGAAGGTAAAAAGCAGCGTGGTCACGATTAAGCCATCTGCTGGAAGGCCGGGAGATGCCAGGGTAGCACTCCAAGCTACTAGCCCCACACACTGGAAAAAACACATCATGTCAACACTCCTAACGCTTCATGAGGAGCCCTTCCTTCTGCATACGTAGGAGCGCCTGAAATATTACATAGTCTTCTTCTTATGACCATTATCTTAAATTTTCAGATTGTGCAGAATTTTGGAACCCAGGTATATGCAGTTCCTTAAGAACTGCAGAAAACTGACCTAAAATTAAAACTGAATCGAAGAATTTTCCACACTCTGCACCATCTTAAAATCTTAAGGTTTTGGGCTCGGCCGGGATTGTCTGGAATATGCAGAGACTTGTGGCCATACTTGAGAGTATCCGAACAATACTCAAAAACATGGTGATAGTTTTCCGCATGTGTCCAGGTACTAGACTGGCCAAAAGATATCTTAAAACAAGGAAAAACAGAAGTAATTTTGTAAAACTTGTTGAAGGATTCAGTCGTTTAAGGCTCATGTGTTCTCAGTTGTACAGGAGTTTTTTTGTGTGTGGTTCCCAGAGGAGTTATTTATTAACCTTTCTGCAAGTCAGGATTTAATTGCACAGCGCATTGGCTGATGCCCTTGCCTCACTGCAGCTAGTACTCGAATCAGTGACACCAAATCATTCAGCTCAGAATGTTTCCAAAAAGCATTCATTGGACAATTTTTTTTTCAATTCTCACCCCTGCTTTCTTGAAGACCCTAAACAACTACTCTGTTGGCGATTGTGAAGCTGTAGTGAGGCGAGGGCATCAGCCAATGCGCTGTGCAATTAAATCCTGACTTGCAAAGGGGTTAATAAATAATTATTCTGGGAATCACACAAAAAAAACTGTGTGGGTGGGGAAGGGGGGTGTCTTTCCCCCCATTAGGCTTTCAACAATAATAAATTGCATTTACATAGTGCTTTTCACATCCAGAGGCACTGGACAGTCATGGGTTGGAGTCAAGAGGCGTGGGGGGCAAGGGTAGTGGTGGTGGGAGGAGATAAGTGGAGAGGCACCAGGACGGAGTTCCAGACGATAGGTGCCGAAAGGCTAAAGACTTGACCACCGATGGTAGAGCGGGCGGCGAGGGTGACATGGAGCAGGCCAGTACCCGCCGAGCAGAGGGGCTGGGAGGTTGGTAAGGTTTTAAGAGGTCACAGAGTTAGGGCGTAGCAAGACCTCTGCAGAAATCAATGGCTACTTCTCCTTCTCCACCCTGGTGGGATCAAAGGCTTCTTTGATATAAGGCTTCTTTGTCATGGCCAAGCTCAGTCCTGTTTTCAACATCAACACATGCATTTACAAGTGAGGAGTGATAGGGCATGGGGGAGAGGGCAGAAACTGATTTTCCTTCCCAACTAGGCAAGTTCAATCTAATTATAGACATCCATGACCCTGCCTGCTGGCTGCCGAAGTTGAGATCGCCTAACTCAAGAGTTCATTCTGGTCCCTGCTGATCTATAGTTCTCAAGACCATCCTCTAAGATGCCTTTATCTCAAGAGCCAACAGAGCAAAGAAGATTTTCTTAGTTTTTTCAATCCACCCTTTCAACCACATTGTAACATTTACACTCTGACTTTCACAAAAAACTGTGTAGTTAGTAGGGAACGGCGATTAATCGGTTTTTCGATTAAACCCGATATGATTTTCAGATCGATATGCCGATATGGTGATTCTAAAAAACCTGTTATATCGAGAGATTCGATTTTAAAAATATACATCGATATATTTTTAATATCGTTCTTGGCAATATATCAATATTGTTGGTATCATCAGTGTAATGCGATCTTTTCCATCTTACCTTGTCGCCGGCATTGCAACCTCCTAGATCTAGAGCATGGAATGCGCGTACATTCGGTTTGAAAATTTACCTTTCTCATCACGGGGAAAAGAAGCCCCGTATGGGACTACTTTGAAAACAATGCAGTCAGTAATGGTGTGTATAGATGTACAGTTTGCAAGGTCTTGGTTAAGACATCTGATTCAAGCACAAGCAACCTGCGACATCACATTAAGCAGCACCACCCCGCCCAGCACGCTGCCCTCAGAGCGAAATCATTGTCGACAACAGCAAGAAGTCGAACCAGCGCTTCGGAGAAAGCGACAGGTAGTGGGGCCAGTGCAGCTCAAACAATTCCTGCTTTATTTAAGAGGAGAACATTGTACCAGAGAGGGGACAAAAAGTGGCAAAGTATCACGAACGCTGTCACTTTTTGCATAGCAAAGGAGAGCTTGCCAATGGCGAAGGACATTCATTCAGACTTCAGACTACGTAAAAATAAGTGGCATTTTGTGGCTGTAAGTGTTATTTTTGTGTGTGAGAGAGTTAGAAGCCAGATTATCACTGCTGTGTGTGTCTGACTAGACACACACATAGAAGCAGTGATAATCTGGCTTCTAACTCTAACAGTCAGACTGTCTGTCTCTCTCTTTTCTATTGTAATAGATCTCATTTACACGTGGACATTACATGCTACTTTCAAGCAAGAAATGGAGGAGAATAAATCTCTAGATTTTGTTTTTGGTGTGTGTGTGTGTTCTATTTTGTGTTTAGAGATGGAGGGAGAGAAGGAGAGGGGGAAAGTTGGGAGAGAAGGAGAGAGGAAGAGAGGAGAGGGAGGGAGAGAATGAGAGGGGGAAAGGAGGGAGAGAAGGAGAGAGGCGAGGGAGGGAGGGAGAGAAAGAGAGAGGAGTGGGAGGGAGGGAAAGAAGGAGAGGGGGAAAGGAGGGAGGGAAGGAGCGAGGGGAAAGGAGGGAGAGAAGGAGAGAGGGGAGGGAGGGAGAGGGGGAAAGTTGGGAGAGAAGGAGAGAGGAAGAGAGGAGAGGGAGGGAGAGAAGGAGAGGGGGAAAGGAGGGAGAGAAGGAGCGAGGGGAAAGGAGGGAGAGAAGGAGAGAGGGGAGGGAGGGAGGGAGGGACAGAAGGAGAGAGGGGAGGGAGAGAAGGAGAGAGGGGAGGGAGGGAGAGAAGGAGAGAGGGGAGGGAGAGAGAGAAGGAGAGAGGGGAGGGAGGGAGAGAAGGAGAGGGGGAAAGGAGGGAGAGGAGACAGGGAGGAGGGAGAGGAGAGAGGGAGAGTGGAGGGGGAGGGAGAGAAGGAGAGTGGGGAGAGAAGGAGAGGGGGAAAGGAGGGAGAGAAGGAGAGAGGAGAGGAGGGAGAGAAGGAGAGGGGGAGGTAGGGAGCAAACAACATCGTATAATTCAACAGACCTTGACACCAACATTACAAACTTTCTGGACCTAGAGCACGCATTTCGAAATGTGCGTGCACCGCGACTGCGCGCGCATCGTCAGTGCGGACGCACCGTCAATGCGCGTGCACCGCGACTGAGCGCGCACCATAAATGCGCGCGCGCCATCAATGCACGCGCACTTCGAATGCACGCGCATGCGCAGTATAAAAACTCGATAGATCGGTTTAAGCAGGTATGAGCAAACCGATATATCCATATCCGGAAAAATCCCATATCGCCGTTCCCTAGTAGTTAGTTCCTCTTTTTTTTATTTATTATATTAATAATAAATAATAATAATCCTTGCATTTTGATATAGTGCTTTTCATGTCTTCTGGACGTTTCAAAGCACTTCACAGAATGCATTGTAAAGTGAATTGACTGTATATTTGTGGGCGAAATGCAGCAGCCAATTGTGCACAGCAGTGTCCCACAAACAGGCATGGATTGAAAAGACAATTTTTTTTATTTTTTGGGGAGGGATTATTAATAGACATGTGGAGTAAGGAAACTTGCCCAAGGTTTCGCCCTGATCTGCCTGGATTCTAACACAGGTCTCACGCTTGTAAGGCAAGTGCTCTAACCACGGAGCTGCAGGACTCCACAAGCAGCACCAATGCTTATAACTATCAGTCAGTTTCATCAATTTGTATTATATAGGATATAATAATAATCCTTGCATTTGATATAGTACTTTTCAGTTCTTCAAGACGTCTCAAAGCACTTGACAGAATATACTGTAAAAGTGAATTGACAGTTTATTTGTGGGCGAATGCAGCAGCCAATTGTGCACAGCAGGTTCCCGCAAACAGTCATGGATTTAAATAATAATAATAATCGTTGCATTTAATATAGCGCATTTCGCATCTTCTAGACGTCTCAAAGCGCTTCACAAAATATACTATAAAGTGAATTGACTATATTTGTCGGTGAAACATGGCGGCCAATTGCACACAGCAGTGTCCCACAGTCAGTCATGGATTGAAATTACTAATTTTTTGAGGGATTATGTTAATAGCATGCAAATCAATGCTGAAAATCTGATTCGTGTTTTGTTTCAAATGCATACAGTTTTTCACCAGATTAGCAAAACTGTAATTTTGTGGGTTTTGCCCTCCCCAGTGATGGATTGCTGTTCCAACATGCTCTGCCCACAGAATGATAGGCCACAGGTTTGAAATCACTATTTGGCACATTGTAAGTTTCCAACATCAGTGCTGACGGGGTGGGCGAATGTGCTGAGGGACAGGGAACGGTGGCTGGAGATCTCCACATCTCCTCCGCCACCAGATCTCCCCACCACATCACCCCCCACCCCCTCCCACACACACACACATGCGCTCATACAGAGGGTGAAGTCATATTCAGAGGGTATTAATATGTGATAGAGCAGTAGTGGCAGCAGATGGCTGGTCACTCACACAGACTTTTTTTTATTAGCTGGGTGAGTGTCTGACACATGCAGAAACCCATCACCGTGCTTAAAGAGCACACAAGCCAGACTAAGAGCTCTATGCATAGAACTAACACCGAAATTTCCATGTCTGGAATGGAATGCGCACTCTCATTACCCAGAGGGACGCCACCCTTACACGGAGGACTTGTGAGATGTAGAGAGGAAATATGGAGATAAAACACCTGCCCTCTCCCCCCAATTTTTTTTTCCATAATTCAAAATAAAAGTTGCTTTCTGTCTCTTTGGGTTTCTGTGTGTTTGTGGTTCTGAATTGAGAGGCTCTGCTCTCAGCCCTACAGTGCCACCATTAGGCTGGTTAGGAGCTGCATATTAACAGCCTCGATATCTCTCCCTCTATTTAGCACCCGCCATATCTTTAATTTCCATACATGTTGTGATAACAAAGTATAACTTGCCTCTTTGTGCAGTTTGTGTATAATCATAAGACTGAATAATATTAAAGTTTGCATTCTCCAGTAAATTAAATACTGTATTGAAAGTTTGCTCCATGGAAAAACTGACTGGTGTAAAGGATTAGAACATGGCCCAGGTAATCTATGCGACCTGTTTTCCACAACCTGTCTTGATGCAATCAAAAGATCACAAGTGATTTGAATGAAAAAGATCCATTTGGCCTGCTGGAGTCCTGTAGTTCCTGGTATCAACCACCTTTCCTAGTAGCCTGTCCCACCTGTTGTTTACCCTTATGGGGAAAGAACTACTTCCTGGTGTCTGTCTGATAATTGCCTTTCACAATCCTAAACCTGTGCTATCTTGTCCTGCTCCCTTAGCAGATCTGAAAAGATTATTGTTGGTTTACCATCTAGCACCTTATATACCTCTTGCAGGCCTCCTCTGAGACATCATTTCAGAGGCTGAAGATTCTTCTTTTTCCAGGTGTCTCGCATTTCGCTTAATACTTTCAGTGTTCAGTTCCCGGTATCCATTCCTTGCATTCACTCACATGCAGGCAGTGGGTATCAAGCTGTGGTGGAAATGTGCAGCACACTATCCCACCCTGAATGAGAATCTCTTTCCCGATCCGCCAGGTTAAAAATAAATTGATTTGTTTGCTCACAACTGCTTGTGGGACATTGCTGTGTGCAAATTGGCCACTGCATTCACCTACCAACACAGTCACTAAACTTTATTGAAAATTTTCAGATGCTTTGATGTGGTAGGTACTATGTCAAAGGCAAGGATTATTTTACTTTAAAATAATTGTTGCATTTGCTATAGCGCCTTATCAAGTGGTTGGGACCTCACAAAGGTTCACACAATATTGTGTAAAAATGGATTGACTGGATTTTGCAAGCGAAACGCAGCAACTGCACTGCAAATGTCCCATAAACACTCGTGGGCTGAGTGACCAGTTATTTTTTTGGGGGGTGGAATTATTACCCCGGAATACAATCCACCAATCACCTAACAACCAGGTACCTATTTACTGCTAGATAAACAGAGGTATTTGTGGAGTAAGGAAATTTATGAAGTTGTATAGATCTTTTATTCCTTTCACTGGGATATGGTTTATGGGTGTCCACTGGTACCTTGCTCACATGTCCGCCATCACAGTGAATGTAACCAGACAATTTGAATGCAGACAAAGCTGATCCTGTCCTTACTTACCCTGAAGTCCAAATAAGCGGATCGTCAGCAGAGATAGGGATCAGGAATGGAAATCCTGGCTGATTTATTTTACCTCAACTGGAGTGCTGAAATAGTCTGAATTTACTGGTGCCCACTGTAGCTGCGATCAGCACAGACAGGGAATTGTTCTGGTCTGAGTGGCTTAGCTGCTCACTGAATAAGTTTCTCTGAGACCGTAGCAAATAGTGTCACACGTGCGCTTTGGGTAACACTACGTCAACAGCAGACAAAGGAGAGAAGCAAGGTACAGCAGCTGCAACATTTAGACACGGAAAGTGTATTTGAACGGTGGTCAGAGAGCAGACATGTGGAGACTCACTACAAAGGTGTGTGAATGCAGGGAGGGGTGAAAGGGGTACACTTCCTGGGTAAATGAATATTCATCCCAGTGGGCTTTCTTTGAACTATCCCAAATGGATGATGTATGATTCTTGGTTTTGCCTTGTGCTCTAAAAATACTTCCTTGTCAGCCTTGGTATTAATCTGCTGTATCTTTGAAAGAGGTATGACCATGTGTAAACAACAGCAACTTGCAGTTATTTACTACCCTCGTGGAGGGTAGCATCCCAGAGCACTTGACAGTGGCGCAGCACGACGGAACAAAACCAACAAAGCTCAGCATGCAAAAATGCTGAGCTCACAGGTAGCTGAAAGCATGTGATTGTGACCAGCTCATGGTTCCTTCCAGGTCTATAAATTGTTTATCAACCATGTTCCTAAAAGCATTTTTCATTCACAGTAAAGTAACTGAGCTACAATAGAGATAAAAATGAATTATTAAAACATTTGCCCATGGTAACAAGCTCTCTACTGAAATCCAATGCTGCGTTTATTCCAACAAAACAAAACCATCTCATCCAATGTTGTTGGTGTTAATTCCTTCCATGTGTCTTTTATTGCATGATTGACAAAATCACTGTCTAAGAGACTGTCTTTGAACTCCCCATCGTGCACTGGAGTTTGCTAATTTTTTTGTCAGCAGCTGGAAAAGGTGGAGTATACAGCCCTGGAACATTGTAACAATAACAACAACTATATTATTTATATAGCGCCCTCCACGCCATACGGCGTCTCAGAGAGGTTCACAATAGCAGATCCTTGGACTGAACCAGGAGCAGGGGTAGAAAGGTGACCAAAGGCGCGATCGAAGAGAAAGGTCTTCAGCTGTGACCTGAAACTGGGAAGAGAGGGGGAGAGACGAAGGGAGTTTCAGAGCCTTGAGGCGTGGTGGCTGAAGGCACAGCCGCAAAGGGTGCAGCGGAGGATTTGGGGGACATGGAGGAGGCCAGACCCAGTGGAGTGAAGGCAGCGGGTGCTGGTTTGGAGAGAGAGGAGATCAGAGAGGTAAAGGCGGGTGTGGGTGCAGAGGAGTGGAGGGACGAAAACAAGGGGGAGGATCTTGAAGTCGATCCTCTCTGGGATAGGGAGCCAGTGAAGTCTGGCAAGGACTGGGGTAATGGGGGAGCGAAGCTTGGTGCGGGTGAGTATGCGGACGGCAGAGTTTTGAATTAACTGGATTTTGTGGATTGTGGTGGCGGGGAGACTGGCGAGGAGGGCGTTGCAATAGTCCAGCCGAGAGGTGACAAAGGCATGGACAAGGTCTCAGCGGCTTTTGGGGTGAGATATTGCCGGAGAACGGCGATCCGTCGGAGGTGATAGAATGCGGTGCTGGTGAGGGACCGGATGTGGGGGAGGAAGGACAGTTGGGAGTTGAACCTGATGTCTAGATTGCGCACAGGTTCGGAGAGTTTTAGGGGCAGGCCGGGAAGGTGGAGGAGGTGAGAGCCGTGCGAATGGAGACATTGACGAGAACCAAAGAGTATGGCCTCCGTCTTGTCAACATTCAGCTGCAAGAAATATGCGCTCATCCAGCTCCTGATGTCTGACAGGAAGGCTGACAGAACATCAGGGGACTGGGGGTCGCAAAGTGAAGTGGAGAAATAGAGTTGGGTATCATCCGCGTACATGTGGAAGTGTACCCCATGTCTGCGGATGACATCCCCAAGAGGGAGCATGTAGATGAGGAAGAGGTGGTGGCCAAGGATGGATCCCTGGGGTTGTGGTACCCCACAGGTAACTGGGTAAGAGCGGGAGGTATGTTTGTGTGCCTATGTATGTGTCTGTGCGTGCATCCGTGCATGTACTTATCTGTGTACACATGTGCGTGACTGTTTGTGCATGTAAATCTGTGTTTATGGGTGTGCGCATCTACATGTATGTGTATCTGTCTGTGCGTGAGCTGATGGGTTGAGTTTAGGATCAGGCTGGTCTGTGATGCTCCTCAGCCCTGGTCATATAGCTGCTGCCCCTCAAGGCTTACAGGCGAGTGATGGGCACTTTGACCGGGTTACCAGAGAATCCCAGTGATTCCACCTGAGCAGATAGGAAAGTAAGTGGAACCACTTGAGGTAAGGGAGGAGGTAAGAGACCTAGAGGGGAAAACAAGGGATTCCCCCACCTACTGACATCGCGAGTGGGCGATTGGTCAGCATTCTACATTCACAATGTCATTGAGAGGAGACACATGGCTCTGAGGAGGGGAGTGACTGAGTCACAGTACACAGGTCTGTCTGACTCTCAGGGATTGTGCAATTCAAGAGACTGTTAATTCTTTAAGCTTGTAAACCCCACAGTGGTAAAGAAGATACAATCCCCAAATCCCAGATTTGGCACTCTGCCCCCAGATCTGTTAGGCTGTTTGATAGCCAGTTGGTCTGAACAGTGAAAATAGCACTAACCTAATGTGCAAGACACTATTTGTACCTATTTTCTAAGCTCTCTAAAATGCAAGATCGGCATCATTTGCCAATATTGGGGTTCAGTATGCATCAATTTCTAATGTTTCCTTAATAGAGTACTCCAAAATAAGAAATCTCAATAATGATCCTTGCATTTGATATAGCGCTTTATCACATTGTTGAAATGTCTCAAAGCACTTCATAGGATGTACTGTAAAGAGGATTGACTGTGTATTTTGTGAGCGAAACACAGCAGCCGATTGAATACCAACAGTGTCCCATAAACAGCCACGGAGTAGTTGACCATAAAATTGACCAATTTTATGTGAAAGATTTGTTGCCCAGGAAGCCCTTCAGACACTGATCTCCTTCCAGTTGAAGAGCCTAAAATTAACTTGTATGGCGACTTTTATGAAGGAGAATGTTTCAAAAAATGTTACAGAAATGGAACATGATTGGTGTGGAGGGAGGTAGAGAAGACACGGCTGATGGCGCTGTCAAAAAGAGAGGGGCTTTGAAAGCAGAGAGGAAAGGGAAAGAACTAGGTGGAGGGATTTAGAGTTCCAGACAGCAGGAACAAATTGGTTGACATGGAAATAGATACCAATTCCATGCCAAACCGCGACAACTCTGTTTCCAAGCAAACTATTTTCAGAGCAGTATTCCCGCAAGTCTGCGTGCCTTATTTTTGGATACCGGATGGAGTTTCCCCTTGGATTTCAAGTTGAAGAATCCCAATAACAATAACAATCCTTGCATTTGATATAGCGCTTTTCATGTCTATTCCAAAGTCTCAAAGTGCTTCACAGAATATAATGTAAAGTGAATTGAAGTGTAGTTGTGTGTGTAATATCTATATATAGGTGGTGGGGCGGGAGAATTAAATGTTCTTCAATGCAAGGAGCAGGTCCATCCAGACTCTGATGCCCAAGACGTCAAAGTCGCCATGAGCGGCTCTGCAGGATATCAGCAGTTCCTCCACCGATTCCTTGACTGACGGGACCCCTCCTCATCCAGCAGAGCTCTCATCCACCTCACCAGTCTCTCCCAGCCCCCTCGGGCGTCTCGTAAACCCAGCGGCCGATACTGGCCTCTTACCACATACCCTGGGCCCATCCGGTCAGCACCCAAGGGAGGGTGTCTGGAGGCGAACCAGCTCAGCAGGTCCCCAGGGAGGCTCAGGAGCAGAGCCGAACCTTCCCCCAGTAACCAGCGCAACGCCAGCTCCTCGGGGCCGCCGCCAGACTCCAGTATCACCTCCACCCCGCTGCCGTCACCTTCACCACCAGACAGACTAGGCCGCAGCAACTGCTCCTCCATCACCACTTCCATGATCTCGGCTGCCAATCCTACATCCATTTGCTCCTGGAACAGCTCTGCTTGCGTCTCCAGCACTGAGCCGTGACACTCTGAGCCCAAGACCCAGGCTTCTAGGGGCTGTCACTTTGGTCCTGAGCCCAGCCCCCAGGCCCTGGCCGGCACAGCTGCTCCCACCTCCCGGTGAAGGCGGGTGGGCAGGAGGCGGCCTAGTGGAAAGCACCGGGGGAAGCGGGCGGGTTGCCGAGCAGCAACACCCTCAGCGCTTCCATGCTGCCCGACAGCTGGTTGAATCCAAGCAGGTAACAACCCAACAGGTGCCCTGGGCCCCTGGCCTGGCCCAGCCGCTCCCTCAGCCTCTGCCCCAGGACCTGGTGGAGGGCCCACCGAGGTGCGAGTGGAGCCACTCCAGATACTGGGCCCACTGGGGCCCTCCTAGCGGCTCGGGCCACCGCTAACACCTCAGAGAAGCGCTCAACTTGTTCGGCCATCCACTCCATAGCCGTAGTGGCGCCTCCTCCTCAAATACCATTAGAAATTACTGCATATGAGACCCCAATGTAACTTGTAGCTCTTCAGTGGTTTGGTTTTGTTCAAATATGTAGGGGTGAAGAATGCAAGATTTCATAACAGGTTTATGGGATGACAACAATAAAATGAATCTGTTATGAAACATTGAAATTTTCACCTCAATACATTATTTGAGCTAACTCAGAGGGTATTAATGGTAATCAACACCAAGGGGCATAACTCTGAAGTGCTTTTATCTGTTTAAAAAGTAAAAATGTTTATGAGCTCAGTAAACGTGCTCGCTCAGTCTCCTCTCTTTCTCTCTCATCTCAGTCTTTCTCTCTGTGAAAAAAGAATATAATAATAATCCTTGCATTTGATATAGTGCTTTTCATATCTTATCGACGTCCCAAAGCGCTTCACAGAATATACTGTAAAGTGAATTGACTGTATATTTGTGAGCGAATCGCAGCAGCCAATTGCGCACAGCAGTGTCCCACAAACAGTCGTGGATTGAAATGACCAATTTTTTCTTATTGTGGGTTTTGTTTGGACAGATTATTATTAGGCGTGCGGAGTAAGGAAACTTGCCCAAGGTTTCGCCCTGACCTGCCTAGATTCGAACACAGGTCTCCCCAGCTTGCACTAAATCACTAAGCCATAGGAGCTCCATGACTGGGCTGGCATATTTTCCTTATATTCCCCTTTCAATGTCCAAGAAAGCTCTTTAGGTGGGATTTGAAAGTGGAGGGAGGGGACAAGGTGGAGAGATCGAGGGAGGGTGTTTCAGAACTTCGGGGTGTGGTGGCTGACCGGCATGTGACAGGATGTAACTGGGTATTAAATTCTGTAGTAACCCAGGATTCCACCTGATCATCGTGATGTTCCTACCAGCCCACCTACTTCAGCCATAATGATGTGTAACTCAAGACTGCTGTACTATGACCAGTCAAATAGCATTATCTCCTTCCTAAGTAGATTTTCTATTGAGCATGTGGAATCTATAAAGTGAGAGGGAAGATTTTTTTGCTACGATAACGGGGAAGGAGAAAAGCTCCTGCCAGTTAAACATTTTGGAGTAGCACGAGCAAACCGTTCCCTTACGTGTAATTGTCTTCAGGTTTTCCCAAAGTTATTCACTACAATTCTGGGAAACAATTCATCCTCAGGTTTTGTTGCCAGGAATATTCAATAGTAATAATAATAATTTATGGGATCCTTAATATCCACGTGAACAGTCAGACTGCCTTTTTATATTGCAATATATAAGTATAATGTACATCGTTTGGATGATTGTGCTTGTTTTTGTATGCTTGGCTTCTATGGTAATAATGTCTAACTACAGGGAAATTATATATTGTAAACGTGACCAAAGGTTCTGCAGTTCATCAAAATATTGCCCTCTAGGTAATGCACGATACAAACTGTCTATTTGAACTAATACGAGTTCAAGTCATTTGCCAATTTCAAATAAAAAATTTAATCAATTGAACACTTGGGAGATCATTTGCCTTTGGCTGCAGTGAACTGTTTTTCTCTTCACACCTCCATGGTTAGTGGTTGCAGTGCTGACACTGGAGAACACGTATGACATTTCTTGATCTAGTGAGGAATTGGTATCAATCTGTAGAAATTGCACTGCCTAATGGCCAACTTCTAGAACTACTGGAATCTAAAATAGCTGGAGCAAAGTGCAGAATCAAGACTTTGTTTGGTGAGCTGTGTGTCTGAAACATCTGGAAACCCCTCACCATGTTTAGGAGTATCCAAACCTGACTGAGAGGTCCACTCATGAATGCCATCTACTCATGGAAAGTTTCCTGTGTTTACAATGAAATGCGCTCTCTTTTCCTGCCGGGACACACTGCTTACCAGATTCTGGGGAGTGTTATCCAAGACCTTATAGGCACTGTCCTGGATCCTGTTCCTCTTGTAGCTGTTGTGGATATCTTTCTGCCCCTTTGTCATTTTGTCAGCATGTCTGTGAATAAAAATTCATTATAATCTGACGTCCTTCTGCAGGTTCAGGTGGATTTTAAAGATTCATTGGTACCTTTCAGAAAAAGAAAGGAGTTTCTCCCAGTATCCCCGTGCCCTGGTCAGCAGTCCCCAAGATAAAATTGATCATTCATTTAGTAGCTTCATGAACATTGTTGTGCACATTATTGCCTGCCACTTTTGCCTACACAATCACTACATGTTGGGGTATATCCTGCGAAGTGCTTTGAGATATAAGGCGCCATATCAAATGCAATTCTTGATATTCTTATAAGCAAATAACTGTCCTGCCTGTTTGGCTGCCTGCCTATTTATCTATCTTTCTACCCTTCTTCCTGACTTCCCCTCCCCCTTCCCCTCCTAGCAGCAGCGTGTGTAGAGATTTCTGGCAGCTCTTGTGTGGAGGAAAACTATCACACCTGATCTTCCGTAAAGCTCTCCAATAGCCATTAGGATGGGATGATGTTGCCATGGTGATCTCACAGGCTCCCAATGCACGGCTGATATAACTGATAGTGTTCCATCAGTGGTGGCTCTGCATGCACAGGGGGGAAAATGAGAAATGGCAATGATTAGATTGATGATATTCAAATTGACTCCGGGCAGTTGCTAATCATTAGCCACTTGCAGTAACGGCTCAGTCCTCACCAGCCACGTACACAGAGCCTCATATAAATGCAAAACATCATGAAGAATATACCAGTTTAGTTCTCTGGGCCTTAAACCTCTGCATACTCAGTATTCTTTTGCAGCTTGTATCGTCCACAATGTTTCTGTCGTTGCCTTGTAAAGATTTATCTTTCTCATGGGTACATTGAAGTACGATTCCTGAGGAAGTTATTGATAATAGCGCAGATAATCCCAGGCTAAGGAGGAAGACAAAATCCAGCCAGACCAGGTGTGTGCATAATTGGCCGCCACACCTTGACACCCCATGAGGTCCATGGGTTGACCAACACTAATCTAGGCCCATAAACCAAATTGACACACAAGCATATTATTCTTCCCAAAGGCTGAGAGAGTCGGTAGGAATCTTCAGAAAAGGAGGGGAAAAATAGTGGGGGAAAATAAATCAACAGCTATGTACGCCAGGTGATACCTTCCCCTTGAAAGGCCACATCACCTGGCTACACCTTCCACCCATGGCCTAACCTCGTGGTGGCAGTGTGGCGCTCATCTCCCAGTCCACCCTTGACCTTTCCCCTTAGTCCCCTGGAACCTTCCTTCCCTTTGTGGACCTTACTCTCTACCACCCCTCCAGTCTCTCCCTCAAAATCCTCTTTCCCCCCAAGCCCTCTCCCACCTTCCTTTCTTCCCTCTCCCTCTGCTCTGAACGCCTCCTCATTTTAGGCGATTTCAATCTCCAATTCACCCTCTCCTGCTCTATCTCTGGTGACTTCTCCCTCCTCTCTTTCCTTAACCTCTCCCTCCACATCCACTCCACCACCCACATGCATGGCCACTACCTTGACCTAGTAATCACTGTTTTGGACATCACCATCACCAATAAAGCCACCTCAGACCACCACTTAATCTCCCTTAACACCTCCATACTCCTTCCTCCTACTCAGTCCTCTACCATCACCTACCGTCCTTGGAAAAAAGTCTCCTCCCTCTCTGCTGCCCTAGAGTCGTCTGAACTCCTGCCCATCTGGCCCTCACTAACTGACCTACACTCTTCGCTCTCTTTTCTCCACAAATTCCTCTCCTCCATCCTCAACTCCCTTGAACCCCTCACCTCCAAAATCACCTCTTATTCTAGCAAATCCCCCTGGTACACCAGTCATCTCCAATCCCTCAAGGCACAATTGCGAGCTGCCGAACGCTCCTGGACCAAATCCAAACTAACGGTCCATCGGCAGATTTGGCTGGATCACACTTAAGACCTCCACCCTTGCCTCCACTAAGTCCTCCTTCTAATCCTAGTTAATCTTGGAGGCCAAGCATAACCCCAGACTACTCTTCTCCACCACAAACCGTCTCCTCCATCCACCCTCACACGCCTCACCCATCCTCTCCTTCAACTCCAACTGCAAGGAGATGCTGAATTTCCTTAAATCTAAAATTAAGGTGATCCGTTTAGTTGTTTCTACACCGTCTAACAATATCCCTGCCATTACCACTCCCTCAGAATCCATCCCCACTCATCCCTCCCATTATACACCTTTTACCCTATCTCTCCCTCTGCCCTCTCTGCTCTCATCCGGAAAATGAAACCCAGCACCTGCTCCTCGACCCCATCCCCACCTCTCTCTTCATCTACCAGGTCCACCTCCTAGCCCCCACTCCTAACTGACTCCCTATGAGTCACTATCAACCTCTCCCTATTCACCGGCACCGTTCCGACCCCTCTAAAAACAGCTGTTATCACCCCAATCCTGAAAAAAGCTTCCCTGGATCCATCCCTACTCTACAGCTACCGCCCAATCTCCAACCTCCCATTCCTCTCTAAGGCACTGGAACGAGCTGTTGCATCCCAGCTCCGCACCTTTGTCTCTTACCATTCCCTCTTCGAACCCCTATAATCTGGCTTCCATGCTGCCCATAGCATGGAGGCAGTCCTGGTCAAAGTCTCTAACGACATTTTAAACATCTGTGATCAGGGCTCTCTCTGCCTCCTTGTCCTCCTTGACCTCTCTGCTGCCTTTGACACTGTCAACCAATCCATCCTCCTACACCGCCTCTCCTCCCAGCTCAATGCTTACTGACCTGCCCTCGTCTGGTTTAACTCTTAGCTTTCTCACTGTCTCCACTTTGTTGCCAGCAATGGCTTCTCCTCCAGCCCCCATATTCCCACCTCTTATTCCAGCAAATTCCCCTGGTACACCAGCCATCCCAGGGCTACCCCAGTGCTGTGTCCTTGGCCCCCTACTTTTCAATATCTATATGCTCCCCCTTGGTGACATCATCCACTGACATGGGGTCAACTTCCACAAATATGCGGATGACATCCAACTCTTTCTGCCTCTACTCTAGATTCCAGGACCACTGCTGTCCTGACAGATTGCCTGTCAGACATCAAGTCCTGGATGAGAGCTAACTTTCTGCAGTTGAATGTGGAGTTTTGTAGCTCAGTGGTTATAGTACTTGCCTTACAAGCATGAGACCTGTGTTCGAATCCAGGCAGGTCAGGGCAAAATCTTGGGCAAGTTGCCTTACTCCAATAGAAAAAAAAAATAATAGAATTGGTCATTTCAATCCACGACTGCTTGTGGGACACTTCTGTGTACAATTGGCTGCCACATTTCGCCCACAAATACACAGTGAATTCACTTTAGAGTACATTCAAATCTCTCCACTCCTCTGCATTCCCCAACCTCTCTGACCTCCTCTCTCCCCAACATAGACATTTGCCTTCGCTCTTCCGGTTCTGGTCTCCTCCTTGTCCTCTGAATCCTCCACTCCACCATCGGTGGCTGTGCCTTCAGCCACTACGCCCTGAAGCTCTGGAACTCCCTGTCTCACTTCCTTTGCCTCGCCCCCCTCTCTTCCTAGTTTCAGGTCTCAGCTGAAGACCTTTCTTTTCGACCGCGCCTTCGGTCACCTTGGTGGGAAGAGAGGGAAGGTGATTGTCTGCAAAGTCCAAATGGAAAGTCATCAGGTGTGTTCTGAAGATGGGCAAGGACGGGGCGGAGTGGAGGAATTCAGGCACAGAGCTCCAGTGTTTTGGGGATGAGTGGCTGAAAGCACGTAAATGGTAGAGCAAAGGAGACAAGGCATGTACAGGAGGCCAGATGGATGGTAGAGGAGAGGTATGGGTAGAGGAGAGGTATGTAAGGTCAGAGCGAGGTAAGCACATGCTAGGGCAATGTGAATTGTTTTGTCTGTATTTCACAGGGAAACACAGCCTTCAATTTGTGCACACAGCAAAATCCCACAAACAGCCATGGAGTGAATGACCAATTATATCTGGGGGATTGTTGGCCAAACACTAGGAAAAAGTCACTTCTCTTTTCAACTCATGTTCTAGGATCTTTACTGTCCACCTGAACAATCAAACATGTTTAAAAACAATGACAGAAGTTGCTGGGAAAACTCAGCAGGTCATGCAGCATCCATGGAGAAAGGAAAGTGAGTCAACGTTTCGGGTCCACGACCCTTCGTCAGAACTGGGGCATGTTGAGAGGGAGAGGTGTTTAAGGACAAGTTAGAGAGGGGGAGGCAACAACAACAAAATTACATTTGTACAGCACCTTTCAGGAGGACGTCCCAAGGCGCTGGACAGTTACTGCTTCAGACCCGAGCTGAGGATAGGGCTGGGGGTGGGGGAAGGAGTTGCCGATGGGTCCATCAAAGAGGCAAGACAAGGAAGACAACAGAGACAAAGAAGACAGAAAAAGAAAACAAAGGAGAAAATGTGTTAATTGATGGGTTAAAGAGGTGATAGCAGTGTGAAACAAACATGGGTGGATTTAACCAAAACTGGGGAGAAGAGGTGTTAATAGTGATATGCCTATGTTTAAAAACATCTCAATCAAAAGAACAGCACCTATGACAATAAAATGCTCTCCCAACACTGTATTCAATTGTCAACTAGGGTTGAGTTCAAAATCCCAATGTGGGGGGTTGAACCATAACCGAACTGTCTCAGAGGTGCGAGTGCTACCACCTTGACATGGTGCCAACCTGACATGTACATAGAACCATGTACATTCAGGCCATAGGAGTTCCCCACCCCACCACCACCTCCCTCCATCACAATCATAACTCCAGACACCCCCTGCCTATCTGGTGTTTTGTTTGTTCTATCACCACTAAACATCTCTTCTCCCCAGTTTCATTTAAACCCACCCCCTTCTGTTTCTCCCCCTGAAGTCGTTAACACATATTCAACTCATCAGTTAACACACTCATTTTTTCCCTTTTCCTTTGTTTTCTTTGTCTCCTTTGTCTTCCATGTCCTGCCTCTCCCCCTTTAACGTCCTTAAGAAGCTTCTCCCTCCAAACAAGCCGCAGTTCCGACGAAGGGTTGTAGACCCGAAACGTTGACTCTTTTTCCTTTCTCCATGGATGCTGCCTGACCTGCTGAGTTTCCCCAGCAACTTTTGTTTATGTACATAGAACCTACCCACCACAGCATGAGCCAGATCATTCGGGAGAGGAGGGGAGGGGCTGGAGACGGGGAGAAGTAAGAAACATTAAAAAAAGAATCCCTTATTTCCTAAAGGAAATAATAATAACAATGCTTGTCAAAAGGTTGAAATACATCTTTAACAGTAGTGTCCGCGGTAAGGGCTCTGGTGTGTAAATATTGGCATTTGAGACACACATGGGGAGAAATTCCATCTGGGTCTAGATTTATTCTTATTTATACAGCATTTCAGAGTCACTAAATGTTTGCGTAATTCTTAAATACGACCTTATTTTCAAGGCCATTAATCTGTAAATTTCTTTGAAGAATTTACAGAAAACCAGCTTCAAAGTTAATTTAGGGCTGAAATTAGCAATCAACCAAATTCTGGTCTCCTAATGCTGTGTAAATAGAGACTTGGGTGAAAGTTCTCCCCTCAAGAGAATTTGTGAATTTACATGTAAAATTGTCAGAAATAAGGTTGCAATCACCCTCCGAAATATAGAAACAGGAGTAGGTTATTCAGCCCTTCGAGCCGTTTCCATCATTTTATAAGATTTTATAAGATCATGGCTGATCTGTAACTCAAATTTAGTTACCTGGCGTTGCCCCTTATCCATTACAACAACAACAACAAAATTACACATAACGCCTTTCAGGTCAAATCCATTGATACCCTGACCTAACAAACATCTATCAACCTCATCATAAAAAATATGAATAGATCCAGCATCCACAGCCTTTTGGGGAGAGCCAATAATAATATTAATCCTTGCATTTGATATAGAGCCTTTATCATATCTTCGAGACGTCTCAAAGTGCTTCACAAAATATACTGTAAAGTGAATTTGTGAACAAAACCTATGTCTTCTCCACCACAAACCGTATCCTCCGTCCAGCCTCCCACACTTCTCCTATCCTATAACTCCAACTCCAAGGAGATGCTGGACTTTCTCAAATCTAAAATTGAGGAGATCCATTCAACCACCTCTTCCCCGTCCACCACTACCTCCCCATTACCTCTCCCTCAGGATCCAACCCCCACCCAACCTCCAGTATACACCTTTGACCCTATCTCTACCTCTGCCCTCTCTGCTCTCATCTGGAAAATTAAACCCATTACCTGCTCCCACAAACCCATTCCTACCTTTCTCCTCATCTCCTAGCTCCATCTCCTAGACCCCTCCTAACTGACATCATCAACCTCTCCCTATCCACCGGCACTGTTCCACCCTTCTAAAAACAGTTGTCATCACCCCCATCGTTAAACAACCTTCACTGCACCCATCCCTATTCTCTAGCTACCGCCCCATCTCCAACCTCCCTTCCTCTCTAAGGCTCTAGAATGAGTCGTTGCTTTGTTCCTCTCTCTCTCTCTCTCTCGCCATTATCCCTTTGAACCCCTACAATCTGGCTTCCATGCTGCCCATAGTGCGGAGGCAGGCGTGGTCAAAGTCTCCAACAGCATTTTAAACATCTGTGATCAGGGCTCTCTCTGCCTCCTTGTCCTCCTTGACAACTCTGCTGCCTTCAACTTGTCGACCACTCCATTCTCCTAAACCACCTACCCTCCCAGCTCTATCCTCATGGATCTGCCCTTGTCTGGTTCAACTCCTACCTTTCTCACTGTCTTCACTTTGTCGCCACGAATGGCTTCTCTTCCAGCCCCCGCACTGTCAACTGTGGTGGTCCCCAAGACTCTGTCTTTGGCCCCCTACTTTTTAACATCTACATCCCCTTGGTGACATCATCCGCAGACATGGGATCAACATCCACATGTATGCGGATGACACCCAACTCTTATCTTTCTGCCACTACCCTCGACTCCAGGACGAATGCTGTCCCTACGGACAGCCTGTCAGACATCACGTCCTGAATGAGAGCTACCTACAGTTGAACGTCAACAAGAACGAGGCCCACTGATTGGCTCGTGCCAGCACTGGTACTGGCAGCATCAACTTCCATTGTTGCACACTCAACCTCACCAAGCCAGTCAGGAACCTAGGTGCCTGGTTCAAGATCCTGGTCCTCACCTTCGAAGCCCTCCATGGATTTGCCTCACCCTACCTCTGCGACCTCCTAACCCCCTACCAACCTGCCCGCCCCCTCCACTCAGCAGGCTCTAGCCTGCTTCATGTTCCCTAACCCACCCGCTCCACCATCATCAGGCAAGCCTTCAGCCACTCTGCCCCCAGCCTCTGGAACTCCATCCAGCCATTCCTCTACCTCACCCCCATCCCTAGTCTCCTTCAAGTCCTGCCTCAAGACCCTCCTCTTCAACGGTCCCATCAGTCAGCCCAAATCCCCCACTTTCCCACCACTCTCCCCGACCCCAGTTTGGGACTGAAACAATGACTCTTCAGTGCCTTGGGACAACCTCATGACTAATTTTGTTGTTGTTTCTTTACCCTGTCAAAAAAGCTTTGGTTTGTGCTTTGCGTTTTTCTCCAATTCTGGAATGCACAATTCTCCGACACCACTGCATGGTGCCATACCAAATAATACCTGAATGCCTAAGTGTAGCAAAAACAAGTCAGCAAGGCTGAGGTGAACTAGAGGAGTTGCCTTGCGTATATTTGTATTGTACAGTGATAGTGACAGCGAGACATAACATTTTGTTGTAAGGATGCCAGGCAAAATTAATCTTCATTCGAGATTGCAGAAACACAGTAGCTAATGTTAAATAAATGTAAAGCCACTGCTTGCACAGGAAGCTGTAATAAAACTGCAGTAGCTAATCCCCTTTGGGTTTCAACCTCCACAAAAAGTCACTTTGTGCTGCAGTGGAATGTGCTTCTCAATGAGATGCATTTATATTTTAATCTGGTGCAAATTGAGGTTAGAGCTAGTGGTGTATGTTTTACTGTACTGCACTAATAGACTATACTACAGTATTCCACATCTCCCATCTTTCCCTTAACTTAACTTGCCTTCTCCCCTCTACCCAAACGGATTTTACTTACATGGTGACTATTCTGTGTTAATTAATTTGGCCAAGGGGAAGGTGCGGAGTGAAGACAAAATGAATGGAAATCTGTGATGGGAATGAGACCATACTGACTTGGGCATACATTCCATGCTCTCGCCCCAGCCTACCTTTGTGACCTCCTTCCATCCTCCTGATCCTGATGCTCCTTTTGTTCAGCAAACATCTGCCTGCTTTATATCCCTTGCCCTACACATTCTGCCCCCGGTTCTTGGTCAAGGCCCATCTCAAAAAATCTCTTTGACCATACTTTCAGACATATTTCCATTCCCATCCCCTTCCCCTCCCCTACTCAGGTACACTTCCCATCTCAGTGAATGGGAGCAAAGAAACAGGAGTACGCTATTAGGCCCATTCTGCCAATTTATCAGATCATGGCAGATTTCTAAATCCCACTTTCCACCTTTTCTCCATATCCTGAAATATTTTATTAACACATAGCCCATGGCCATGATTCTACAGGGGTGTAGGTATCGGACGGGTAAAGTGGTCTTGAAGAATTACTCTTAAAGGAGCTGGTACGGGCACAATGGGCCGATTAGCCTTCTGTGCTGTAATTTATAATGCTTTGGGACATCCTCTCGACGTGAAAGGTGCTACATAAGTGTAATTTGTTGCTGGTTATCGTTATGGTCTTATAGTTCTATGGTTTCATCTATAAACCCAGACTGCGAGTCTATTGGCAGGCTAGTGAACTGTTGGGGATCATCAGAGTTGGACCTGCTCCAGCCCCCACCTCACTTCAAATCAATGCACTTTCCAGCAGGGAGCCATTGTGTAGCCAACAGGGGCAGGAAACAAGGTTAATTTTGCTTCTCTTCCCCCCCAGCTAGTGGCATTGAGGCTATTTATAGCAGCATGCTAACCACTGCCCCAGGTGAGATCAGCAATCACAGCCCACACTGAGGACCAAACTGGCTTAACTCACAGAATAAATCAGTTACGTCGGCATTCGGCACTCAGGCCCAAAAGTGCAATGGCTGTCACAGGTAGCTTCAGGCTCAACTGTTGTCATGGAGACAGATCGGGGTGGGGGAGGGGGAAATCATACATAACCGCAGCTTTACACAACGATAAAACTGGTGATGCCAGTATCTCAGTAGCATCTGTGTGCCAAGCTTTGGGCCCAACCATTGTGCGAGTGTGTATATGTAATTGTGTTTGTGTAATGTATGTGTGAGACCCATATGGGTCAGTCAAATCTTTCGTTATCAGCAGAGCACAATATTGGAACAACATGTTAATTTGCGTTGCGTAACACATCATATGTTGCAACTTTCTCCCATATACTACCTAGCTTGCTTTAAGTAGTCCTGCATGATTCCACTTTCATCAGGGCAACTAGGGGATTGTTCATAGGTCACCATCAACTGTGCCATTTGACTTGATTTTCTGTGAGGAGATTTTGTGAACAATACAATTTACATTTATATAGTACCTTGCATATCGGGAGGTGTTAGTAACTCTTTGAAGGTATCAGGACAGGTAGACAAAGCCGTTAAGAAGGCATATGGGATACTAGGCTTTATCAATAGGGTAATACAAAAGTCAGGAAGTGCTGACTAACCTATATAAAACTTTGGTTAGGCCTCAGGTGGAGTACTGTGTCCAATTCTGGTCACCACACTATAGAAAGGATGTTAAGGTATTGGAAAGGGTGCAAAGAAGGTTTACTAGAATGGTACCAGGATTGAGAGGCTTCAGTTATAGGCTAGGTTTATTCTCTTTGAAACAGAGAAGGTTGTGAGGAGACCTAATAGAGGTTTACAAAATCATGAGGGGATTCGACAGGGTGAATAAGGAAAAACTGTTTCCACTGGTGGGCGAATCTATGACTCGTAGTCACAGAATTTAAAATAGTTTCAAAACAAAGCAGAAGGGAGCTGAGGAGAAATTTTTTCACTCAGCGGGTTGTTCGAATCTGGAATGCATTGCCTGAAAAGGTGGTGGAGGCCAATTTGATAACAGCTTTTAAAACAGCATTAGATCTTTATTTAGGGAGAACAGGTCTGTTAGGTTATGGGGGAGAGCTGGACAATGGGATTGAGTTGCTCTTTTCCAAGAGCTGGCACAGACTAGATGGGCCGAATAGCCTCCTTTTGTGCCGTAAAATTCTATGATTCTATGATGCCTTAATGCACTTAGTAATGGTGGCTGGGCACCCGAGTTGGGGTGGGAGATGAAGCCCACTTCCAGTCCAGTCCTACTTTATCCATCGGCTCCGCTCTGTTTCCTCCAATGATTTCACCTCCTTCTCTCGCACAGTCACCTGCGGAATACCTCAGGGCTCTATCCTTGTGAAAAGTGCTGTATCAATGCAAGATGGTGTTGTTGTTCTTATTAAAACAACAGTCCTTGTGTTTGATCTAGTGCCTACAATTTAGTAACGTCTGAAAGCAAATCACAAGGAATTGCTGTCAAGTACGGTAACTGATTATTTGTTTTTCACAAAACACAGACCCGCAAACAACGATTAACCAATGTATCTGGAAGATATAGTTGACCGGGATACTGTCAGAACAAGAATGGTTTACTGGAGGGTAACTGATGCTCACAATAGAATTGTACTGTGAGGTGGGGCCCAGGTGGCATTATTGCAGTAATATCTTTTTCCGGACTTCTAAGCATTATATTTTTATAATATTTTTCCTCCACAGTTACTTAGCTAGTGTGGTAATACTTCTAATCACCTGAAAGGTCACTAAATAATTTATTTCCTCTGCAGGATCATAATCCAGTGGGTCTTTCTCGACCACCGGGATCCATCCAAGCCTCAGTCCCAGGGGTTGGCAATGGGGGCCCAGTCCCTGGTTCTATGACAGGATGCCCTGCATACCTTGGAAACCAGCAGCAAGTGGTAATGATGAAGCAGCTACTAATGGAGCAGGAGAAACAGAGAGTCCACCAGCTCCACCTGATGGAACAGCAGAAGCAGCAGCTCTTCAGGGAACAGAGGCAGCAGCAGTTACTGGCAGAACAGGTACCACCTTACTTACATACAATGGTTCATGATCAGGTGGATTGGAGGGTAGGAAGTACAGGAAAATATTTTTATAGCATAGTCACTAGTGTCCAGTGTATTACTGCAGTAAAATCCACTGTTGTATTTCACTATAACACGGGTTGAAATTGCATGTTTCCCAAACACATTGATACAATACAACAACAACACAAAATTACATTAATAGAGTGCCTTTAACGTCAGGAGGATGTCCCAAGGCACTGAACAATGGGATGGGACCCGAGCAAGGGAGAGGGGTAGGGCAGGGGGGAAGAATGGGAGAAAGTTAGGAGGGAGGGAGAGAGTTGGGAGGGCAGTAAAACGCACGTACGAAGAGGAGCGTCTTGAGGCCGGCCTTGAAGGAGGAGAGGGAGGGAGCGAGGCGAAGGGACTCCGGAATGGAGTTCTAGAGTGTGGGAGCAGAGAGGCTGAAAGCCCGTTCGGGTGGGAGACATGGAGCAGGCCTGAACTTGCTGAGCGGAGGTTCATAGGGGGACAGCAGTTCAGAGAGGTGCGGGGAGCAAGGTCATGAATGGCCTTGAAGATGAGGACAAGGATCTTGAATTCGAATAAGGTTAATCTGTAATATCATCACATCTTTCTGAACAGGTAGGCAGAAGTTTGGTTTCCTCTGATAATATAATGCTTGCTCGACTCCAGCAATACCAACTGAGGCTTGAACCCACAGCCTTCTAACCCAGCTACAGAGTGCTATCAATTGAGCCAAGTTGAGATTTAGTCCAACAGTTATGTTGTTGGTTAGAAGAGTAGGGCTGAGTCATCATCTTAGGACAGGAACATTACACAGGGGTGAAGTTTCTGAAATCTTCAATATCCCAAATCAGCTGTGTACAGCAGTGTACACAGTGTACCACAAACAGTCGTGGATTGAGTGACCAATTTTTCTTGTTTTTTTTCTTCAGCAATTATTATCAGGCGTGTGGAGTAAGGAAACTTACCCACAGTTTCACCCTGCCAGGAATCAAACTCGGGTCTCTCGTTTGCAAGCGAGTGCTCTAACCACTGAGTACAGGGCTCCATAATATTTATTATAGTATCCCTAGTGTAAGATAATGTTTCAGACCTACTGGTTTGGTGGGAAAATTTGAACAAATTTAACCTTTATTTAGCTATTTTAGGTTTTTACACTGGGTGAAATCCTTTACAGTCCTCAAGAGTCTCAAGACCAGATTGAAAGTTCCACATATGCATGAAACTTTTCCTGGATCTGGAAGACAATGCACATTTGCTCCCTGGAAGAAAGCACCCAGCTTACCTAAATCCTGATAGTATTAAACATGGAGCCAAAGCTTAAAGACCAAACCCAGAATGTGTGTTGGGACACAACTAGAGTTTAACCAGTTCAACAATATACAGTAAAAGCCTGTTTATCCGGCACCCTCGGACCTGGCCAATGCCAGTGAAATGGCATGCTAGATATCCGGACGGCCAGCTGCCGAAAACCCAACACAAAAAAAAACTTATTTTTAAACATACCATATTAATAATAGACTAAATAATAACAGAATATTGTATGGATACAAAGCAATACATATTGATTGCAGTCTAACACAGCACACAATCACAAAGCAAACTTCGACAATGGCGGACTGTAGTGGCTTAAAGCGGTACTGTTTTTTCCGTTTTTTTTCTTTCCCTCCTTTCCTCTCTCTCTCTTTCACACACACACTCAGTCATTCTGGCATCTCAATGGCTCCAAATCCAACCCCCCTCCACTCCTCTAATTTTCCATCTAAATTGATCAACTCACCACCCCACCCCCCCCCCCCCCCACCACCTCTCTCTCTCCCCTCCTCTCCCTCACCCCTCTCTCCCCCTCCTGCTCTCTCTTTCTTTCCCCAACCCTCTCTCTTCCTGCCTCTCTCTCCTTCTTCCAGCCCACCTCCCACCAAATAGTGTATAAACCCGTTGCTTTAAAAGGAAAAACCGGAAGTGCCACTACCAACAGCATTCAGAACTAATCATACTGTACTCTCATGCGCCAATTGACTCATTAAATGTGCCATCGCGATTGTGCTGGATAAGATCCAGCATAAGATTGTGCTGGATAAGATCGAATGGGGACCTTTTTTTTTGAGGTGCCAGTTATATGGAAGTTATGGTTGATTGGGTCACGGATAAACAGGTTTTTACTGTAGTTTGCATTAAAAGCACTGTGGAAAGCTTCCCACTGCTCCTCTAGTTAGGACCATCCTACTTGCTAGGACTTTGTCTTCAGGATGATGATGGGGTGGCCAATGGTGTCTTGCCCCACTGGCTGTTTTCATGTATATTCTATCTTCTTCCCTTCCACCACTTATCCCCTAGGCTGGTGTTTGACAGCCGTGGTGGTTGATATTATAGTGGAGGAAGTTAGCTACTTGGTGCCATCTAGAAGTGCGATGTGGATTATTCCTTGTTCTATGGCGTGTGGTAACATTCATAGAGGTTGCCCAGAGCCCCAGAACCAAGCCCAAAATGTTCAAGGTGAAAATCTTGCCATCAATTTCAGCCTTAATTGGGGACGAAAGAAAAAATGAAAGGTATTATTCTGAGGTTAAATGTATAAAAACACAGTCTGCAACTAGTTAAGGGTACATTTTATAACATGTTAACAAGAAGTGTTTCAAATTTCTATAATAGAGTGCATTTTTAATAATATAATAATAATCCTTGCATTTGATGTAGCACTTTTCACATCTTATCAACGTCTCAAAGCGCTTCACAGAATATACTGTAATAATAATGTTTATCCAATTCAAGATCCTGGTCCTCATATTCAAGCCCTCCATGGCCTCGACCCACCCTACGTCCGCGACCTCCTAACAACCTGACTGCCCTCTCCGCTCAGCAGGTTCTGGCCTGCTCCATGTCCCCCGACCCACCTGCACCACCATTGGCGGGCGAGCCTTTAGCAACTCTGCCCTCAACCTCTGGAACTCCATCCCCCAATCTCTCTGCCTCACCCCCTCCCTGGCCTCCTTCACATCCCGCCTCAAGACCCTCCTCTTTTTCGGTCCCATCGATCACCCCAAATGCCCCCCTATCCCTCCACCCTCCCTGTCCCCAGTTCGGGTCTGAAACAATGACTGTCCAGAGCCTTGGGAAGTCCTCCTGACGTGAAAGGCACTATAGAAGTGTAATTTTGTTATTTGTTGTTTTTGTTGTTATTATAGTGCCTTGGGACGTCCTCCAGCGCCTTGGGACGTCCTCCCGGCATGAAGGGCGCTCTATAAATGTAATGTTAATTGTTTTAATTTAGCTCTTGCTGAATAAACAGCCGGGGTTGGTTAAGGCCAAGTTAATACACCAGTTGTGTTTGACAAATGGCGAGTGCAGAGTTCAGTCTATAAAATCTTTGAAGCGTAATTAAACCTATTAAAAATTAGACATATTTCAGGATTATGCTGTACCTGAATTCAGACGGACGTTATGTTTTGGTACAATAAAGTATTCTATTTGTGTAAGAATGATGTGTTCAGATGGTGTGTATAAAACTTTTTGCTGTTTTGCCTGCCGTACTTTTACTATTTCAATGGAGAAGCATTGATTTATTGATTTGATTCATTTTTAAAGGACTATATCCAGGGGTTCCACTCAGTTTCACTTGGAACCCTGTGTCAGACCAATTTTAACACATATTCTACCCTAAAGTTTAATTCATGCAATCAGGTGCCCAACTTTTTATATGCAATAGCTGTTCGGATCCAAGGTCCCATCGATGCCTGTTGAGGCAGACACTAAAGATCTACTGGCTCTATTTAAATGGAGAAGGGAATTTCTCTCTCCCAGTATGCTGGCCAACAATCATCTAGGCAAAAATGGTCACCCACTTCATGGCTGTTTGTGGGACATCGCTCTGTGCAAATTGGTTGTTATATTAACCCACAAAATATACCGTTACTGCACTTTGTGGAGTCCTGTAGCTCATTGTTTTAGAGCACTCATCTTACAAGTGAGAGACCTGGGTTCGATTCCACGCAGGGCGAAACCTTGGTAAATTTTGTAACTCCACACTCCTGATAACAATCCCTCAAGAATAAGATAATAAATTGGTCATTTCAATCCACGACTGTTTGTGGAACACTGCTGTGCTGAATTGGCTGCCGCGTTTTGCCCACAAATAGTCAATTCACTTTACAGAATATTCTATGAAGCGCTTTGAGACGTCTAGAAGATGTGAAAAGCACTATGCCAAATACAAGGATTATTATTAGCAATGTTAAAGCGTATTCAGTGTTAAAGATACATTGTGCACTATGTGCCCACTCTTGAAATGTTTAGGCCTCAGCTTGTCACAAGTGGTAGCATTGTTGTCTCTAAGGTTGCCGGTTCGAGCCCCATGCTGGGACTTTGAGCTCATAATCTGTCTAGGATGATACTCAAATAGAATGTTGGAGGACAGTTGCATTGTCCTTCAGATGAGATATTGAAAACAAGGTCGTGTTGGCCTTTTTAGGTAGATGATAAAGATCCCGTAACATTATTTGAAAAGAGTAGGGAGTTTTTCCCAGTGTGCTGGCCAACAAGCCCCTAGATAAATCAACCATTCAATTCTTGTCTGTTTGTGAGACACTACTGAGCACAAAATGGCTGCCAAACATGATGATTGAACTTGACAATAATTACCTGTTGCACTCTTAACTTAAACTTTAAATACTTGCGTTTCAACAAATAAATCGTTGTTGTTGTTATTTCAATATGATAGACCCTATATCAAACTGAAGACTTATTACAGCACAGCTCACTATAAAGCACATCATTAGAGTGCAAATTCATTTACAGCCCATTTACACTATGTACCTTATTCATTGTGGAGTCCTGTAGCTTAGTGATTAGAGCACTTGCTTTGCAAGCAAGAGGACCTGGATTAAATTCCTGGGCATGGCAAAACGTTGGTCAAGTTTCCTTACTTCACATGGCTCTATTTGTCTAGCAATCCCCCCCAAATAATAGTAATTCACTTACTCAATCCAACACTATTTGCACGTCACTGCTGTGGCTATTAGCCGCTGTGTTTCGCCCACAAAATACAGAGTCAATTCATTTACAGTATATTCTGTGAAGCGCCTTGAGACGTCTCGAATACGTGATAAAGCGCTATATCAAATGCAAGGATTATTATTATTGTTGTATTTGTATGTAGCCAGTCTACTCGTTCACTACGCTGAAAAAATAGGTGACTTCCGGGTAGTGAGGTCACCAACAATAGCAAAACTCCCCATTTTGCGCAGTCACAAAAAATAGAAAGTGATTTTCTATCTTGACCTGCTGAGATGGATGTCAGTCATTGTTTTTCTTTTAGTGCAGAACCCAGCAGTGGGTTCACTGCCTGATAAATCATCAATATGCTGCACTTTAACACATTTATTAGAAGTTTTTTTTTAACATTGGTAAGAATTCTGGTAAGAGTTCCATACTTGGTATATCACTGCAGATCTGATCCCATGGTGCTGCTTATGTAGACAAATTAAGGAGTTTGTTTTTATTTCAGCAGCAACTACAGCAGCAGCAGCAGCATGACCAGATGCAACAGCACCTCCCCAGACCACATTCACAGTGCAAGGATCAGCAGCGGAATCCATATCCTGTTCAGCAGGTCAACCAGTTCCAAGGTGAGCCTATTAATTTTTAACTCTCCTTAAGCTTTTGTAAGTGTAGATTGTTCTGCAGATAGAATTTGCTCTATGTGGCAAGTGCATTAAGTTCACATAAAGGTCACTGTATCTACACAGGCCTTTACAGGATTAGTAAGGTGGTTCTTTGGACTATCATTGAGCAGTGGGAATGCTCTTTACTTGGGAATGACCATTTCATTCTGTGCTCCTTTCCTTGTATTAAAACCTCTGCCGCCCGCATATTCACCTGCACCAAGCTTTGCTTCCCCATTACCGCAGTCCTTGCCAGACTTCACTGGCTCCCTGTCCCAGGGAGCATCGACTTCAAGATCCTCACCCTTGTTTTCAAGTCCCTCCACTCCTCTGCACCCCCCCTAGCTTTCTGATCTCCTCTCTCCCAAAACCAGCACCCGCTCCTTCACTCCACCGGGTCTGGCCTCCTCCATGTTCCTCGAATCCTCCACTCCACCCTCAGCGACCGTACCTTCAGCCACTATGCCCCGAGGCTCTAGAATTTCCATCCTCACTCCCTTCGCCTCGCCCCCTCTCTTCCCAGTTTCAGGTTACAGTTAAAGACCTTTCTCTTTAACCGCGCCTTTGGTCACCTTTCTACCCCTGCCCCTGGCTTGGTCCCGGGATCCGCTACTGTGAAGCGCTCTGAGATGCCGTCCAGCGTGGAGGGCGCTATATAAATCAAAGTTGTTGTTGTTGTATTAAACCAGTCTTTAAATGAGCAGATGCACTGGAGCTGTCCACTGCACACTTAGTCACTAGTTGTGAGACTACGAGTGTTCTTTGTATATTCGGTCAATAGTGATGGTAATTATACTTACTATACACTAATGGTGGAGATTAATGTAGTAATAATAATAATCCTTATATTGTAATATAGTGCCTTATCAGATTATCGTGACATCCCAAAGTGCTTCAGAGGATATACTGTAAAGTGGAGTGACTATTTTTAAGGGCGAAATGTCAGCAATTGTACTAGAGTATTCATTGTTACTGTCACACCTGGTCAGTAGTGGTGGAGGTTACATTACTACACCAGTGGTTAAGGTTATTGTATTCGAGTGTTCATTATACACTCAGTCACTTGTGGTAGAGGTTGCTATGCTGGATTGGACTGTCCTCCGCAGGGTGTGTAATCTCACACGAGAAGGATGGTTAAGTTGAAGTGCCCCTACATTGTGTCAGAGCTTTGACAAAAGCAGGAGAGAAAAAGCAGTCTTTTACAATGGTCCATCTATGTTTTGAATCTGTATTTTGTGCTTTTTTAAAAAAAGTGTGTGTGTAACACATGTTGTGTTCTAAGATAAAACTGGAATTGAGTTAATGTGTGGAGCAACAGAGACTACCTTCAGTTATCCCACAATTGTTCTGCTATACAAATTCCAAATCAATCACCTTGTGTTCAGTCATTGGTTCTTTTTGCATAATAATGCCACTTAAGCAATGCTTTGAAAGAGTACATTAGAAAAGTCAGAGAATGTTTCAGAAACCCTCTGATGCCTTTGACAATTACTAACCTCAAAGCCGAGCCTTCAGATGTCCTGAATGAAGCAACGATGAATCAGACTATGAAATTTCAACACGATTGAAACATTTTCAGGAGAGAATGAGAAGCTGACTGAGTTTAATGGAGATGCGCAGCCTACCAGTTTAGTTTCATTATCTCATCCTCCTTCCCATTACAAAACTGCAATAGAGAGACAATTATCTGCACTAATTTGGGACCAGTCCCGTTGTGGATATGGAAACAGTGTGGATAAAGGGTCATCACGCACCAAGTACAAATTGCTTTTTATAGAACTATAAAAATCTACGACACAGAAGGAAGCTATTTGTTCCATTGTATCAGGGTGTGTGCATTATCCTCCGGCGAAACCATCTCTCTCAATCCCATTTCCCTGCCCTTTCTTCATACCTACAAGTAACATTTCTTTATACTGTATGTGTTTTACTGATTCATTTTTAAATGTCTCCATTCCCCTGTCATTTCCCTATTGACGCAGCTCCAACAGCCACCGCTGGCAATTCTGCTAACATCCAATTGAGGGGGATCTAAAATTAATAATTCTTGCATTTAGTATTGATTTGGTGCAAATTTGCATGGACTGGTGAGGGTTTTAAGCGGGTCGCTTCATACCCTCCAAAAAGAAATGGCCGTGGGCTACAGCATTACACTGGGCAGTGCCTGAGGGACACTTTTGACGTAGCAAGTCCACGCCAAATCAATACCTTGTTTACAGTAGCTACCAAGGTACAAAATTGCAGCCATAAATTAAGAAAAATTCAATGTAGAAAACATATTTGGTTGACTGGCCAACCAGCATTGACTGTGGACACAGAAAAGAAATCCCCAAAGTTTGAGTTTCCTGGTTCAAGGTTGAACGGGAGGCCTCCAGCTTGGGGGGCCTTGCAGCTGCAATGGTTGATGCATTGGTAGAAAACAACAAAACTACATTTATAGAATGCCTTTCACGTCGGGAGGACGTCCCAACAACAATTTGCATTTATATAGTGCCCCTCATGCAGGCTAGCGTCACAGAGCACTTGGCAGTGGTGGAACACAACTCCCAGCCGGGTGGGGAAAGCAGAGGTGAATAGGAAGGTCTTCAGGCGTAACCTGAAAATGGAGAAGTACAAGGCAGAGGGATAGAAGAAGAGTGTTGTTCCTCTTGATACATCACACAGTGAATGTCCACACGGTGAGTCTTCAATCTCAGGCAAGCTATTGCAGAAACAAGGGCAAGAAAATTGGAAAGCAATTGGAGAAATGAACCTTCTCCTTTCCCCCCACCTCTTTAGTGGCTGGTTCATGGGAAACAGAGACAGGAATGACTTGGGAGGAGGTGGTCATAAGACAATTCTCATACTTAAATACAGTAAAAGCTTTGTTATCCGGCACCCTTGAGACCTGACCGGTGCCGGTTAATCAAATATGCTGGATATTCCAGCGGCAAGTTGCCGAAAATCCTACACAACAAAATTAACTTATCTTAAAACATACCATATTAACAATGCACTAAATAAAAACAGAATATTGTATGTTTACTTACCAATAAAGCATTCCAGCAAACTCAGTAAAATGATCGGTAAAATAAAAATTTCAGTTTTCATTAAATTTAATAAGTGCGCGTGCACATGCATGCGCAAAATGAGCATACTCACGAGTGTCCCGGATGGTTCCGATATGAGATCCGGTTGTTGGAATGGTGAATTGTATTGGGAGATACCGGTTGGTTGAGCGTTCCGGTTGGTTGGGTGCTGTATAAACAAGCTTTTACTGTTATAGTCTTTGGCAAAGGGAAAGCTAACAGTGTACTCCATAAAATCTTGGTAAAAAAATTATCGTATCAGCAATTTGTCATCGGGACGGAGAATGTTTGTTTCTGAAAGCAGGTTTTGTTCTGTTCCTGTTGTTTATCATTATTTGGAATTATTGAGAGTAATACACGGTCAGGACTTGAATACAATTTATTGTTCTGACAATAATATTATAATAATCCCTGTATTTTGATATAGCACTTTTTACATCTTATCGATGTCTCTTATTGACATCTCAAATTACACCTTATCGACATCTCAAATTTACAGAATATACTGTAAAGTGAATTAACTATATTTGTAGGCGAAATGCGGCAGCCAATTGCGCACAGCAGTGTCCCACAGTGGATTGAAATGACCAATTTTATTATTGTGGTTTATTTGGAGGGATTAGAGGAGCTTGGATGTCCTTGTATACCAGTCACAAAAAGTTAGTTTCAGGTACATCAAGCAGTTAGGAAAGCTAATGGTATGTTGGCGTTCATTATAAAAGGGTTAGAATGTAAGAGTATGGAAGACTTGCTGCAGCTGTACAGGGCCCTGGAAAACTGTGTCCAGTTTTGGTCTCCTTATTTAAGAAAGGATGTGCTCGCCTTGGAGGGGGTACAGGGTAGATTCGCTAGGTTGGTACCTGGGATGAGGGGAATGAGTTATGAGGATAGGTTGAGCAATCTAGGCCTATATTCTCTACAATATAAAAGAATTAGAAGTGATCTTATAGAAACCTATAAGATTATTAAGGGGCAAGACAGAGTAGATAGTGGGAGACTGTTTCACCTGGTTGGAGAAACTGTAACCAAGGGTCACAGTATGAAAATTAGGGGTCAGCCCTTTCGCACTGAGTTCAGAAAAAATTTCTTCACTCAGAGGATAGTGAATTTATGGAATTCTCTACCCCAAAGGGCTGTGGATGCTCAGTCCTTGAATATATTCAAGACTGAGATTGATAGATTTCTTAAGGATAAAGGGATTAAGGGATATGGTAATAAGGCGGGTAGGTGGAGCTAGAATAGATCAGCCATTGAATGGCGGTGCAGGCTTGAGGGGCTGAATGGCCGAATTCTGACAATTGTTCTAACTGCTAGCCACTGTGAACATTATATTTTACTGTCCTCTTACTTTCTCCCCTTGCTCGCCCTTTCACTAGAGTTACATTTCTAGTTGGCATTCTGTGTGGCAACGTTGATGATGGGCATTTATAATGGGGGAAACTGTGTCACTAGATAATTCTAGATAGTTATAACTCCCCCATGATTAGAATGTCAGTCCTCTAATAGTCATTGATGAGCTACAGTTCTTTCATCAGATAGCCTTACAGTAGCTCATTGAGGTGGCTGTAGGAACATTGCACTTTCACAGGTGCGTCTTTTGGATGAGATATTAAACCAAGCTCTTGTCTACCTGTACAAGTGGACATTAAAGATCCCATGAAAACTATTCAAAATGAAAAGGGAATTGCGGTGCACAAAATGATTGCTTTGTTCACCTAAAAGACGCAGTCACTACACTTCTGATAACTCTGTGAAGCGTTTGAGACATTTCAACATGATTAGGCGCTATATCAAATGCAAAGAATAACATTACATGTACAGCATGGAAACCTATTTGAGAGCAGTTCTCAAAAAGACCCAATATGCACTGACTGAGTTAATCTGTACACAGTTTGCATGAGCGTGGATGTTTTGAAACATGAATAGCTCCTTTCAGAATATAACAAAATAATAATAATCCTTGCATTTGATACAGCACCTTATCACGTCATTGAGATATCTCAAAGCACTTCACAAAATATCCTGTAAAGTGGATTGACTGTATTTTCTGGGTGAAATGCTGCAGCCAATTTACGCACATCAGTATCCCACAAAGTGTCGTGGATTGAGTGACCACATTTTTTGGGGGGTGGGGGAGGGATTATTATACCCGGAAAACAACTCACAAACCCACCAAGGTTCCTACTTCTTCAATTGAAGATCCTGGTCCTCACCTTTAAAGCCCTCCAGCTCTGCAACCTCCTAACCCCCTACCAACCCGTCGGCTCCCTCTGCTCAGTGGGCTCCAGCCCGCTCCATGTCCCCCGACCCATTCGCTCCACCATTGACAGAGGTGTGTGGAGTAAGGAAGATTACCTAAGGTTTTGCGCTGCCTGAGAATCAAACCCAGACCATATCGCTTGCGAGGTGAGCATTCTAACCACTATGCTACAGGACTCCGTATTATATTTACGTACTCTTGGAAATGAATACACCTTTGAGAGGGCCGCAGTTATATTACCCGAAAAGTTAATTTTATTATACTTCTGATGCTGTGTGTGTTTCAGAATGGACAGCATTGTATGCATGGTAGTACATGCCAAATCTGTAATGCTGACAATTCTTATTGTTTCAGGTTCGGCCCAGGAGTTGGCAGCTGCTCGGAACCAGGTCCTCCAGAATGTGAGGAGTCCCAGAATGATGGCGCAGAATCCGAGCATGATGCAAATGGCGCAGGTCCAGAACCCTGGAACAATACCTGCCGCCAGTGGCCAGACAGAGATCAGCATGGTGCAATACAGCAGCGGCCAGAGCAACCAGCAAGGAATGTACAGTATGAGCCCAGGCATGAACCAAATTCTTCAGCATTCAAACCAAAGCAATGTGAGCATGGCACGTAACGCTAGCCAGATGCAGAGACAGCCTATTGCTGGACAAGGGGTTGGAATGGTAGCTGGTTATGGACAAAACTTGGTTGGAAACCATGTCTTAGTCCAACAGCAGCAGCAAGTGAAAGGACCTGTAGGGCAGTCATTGCCTAAGGCTCAAGTACAAAGACTACATCTTATGGGAAGCTCTGGTGCTCAACCAGTTCAGAGTTGGCAGCAACAAAGTTTGCATGGTTTGCCCAACAGAACTCAGGCTAACAGTGAGATGGGACCATTCAACAAGTCATCTTATGCATTGCAACCTGGTCAACCTAAGATGGCTAAACAACACTTTGCCCAGTCAATGGGTCAGCCAGGTCTTGAGGCTGCTGGGACAGTCGGAGTGCAAATTATGCCTCATTTTGCAGGGCAGCCAAGGACCAACCAGCCAAGACAAATAATCATGTCTGGCATGACCCAGACAATCCACAACATGGGTGGTTTTAACCAAGGCACCACAGCTCAACAGTTGACAACCGGTTGCTACACACAAAGCAATCCAAGTCAAGGGTACAACACGAGAAACCCCAACCAGGACTTGTCTTTCAATTACATCAGCCAGTCTGCTGCTGGTTCCTTCTCCAGTTTATCAGACAATGTAGACTTAATGGACTCTTTAATCAAAGGTGGATCAACAGAGGGTTGGATGCAAGAGTTCGATGAGATATTTGGTAACCAATCGTGAATGGGTTCAGATTAATTTTTAATTATTAAAAAAATAGCTGTTAAAGGCTTCCTCTAAATAAAAAAAATGTTTAGGGACCAAGTAAAGTAGGTCTAGTTTTGTAGTTGCACTGCTGTCGCATTAAGGTGCTGATGTACATGTAGACGTGAAATAAACTGTAATGGTTTAATGTAAATAGATTTTTATAAGTTCAAATATAAGGCTTACCATTGGGTCTACTTCCTGTAAAGAATGGCTCTTTGTTTAACGGAACATTGAAGTATTTTTATTTCATTTTATGGTTTTAAATTCATCAATGAAGCAATGATATTGCACCTTCAGACAATGTCTTACTAATTATTTGTACTGTAAACTCTAAATGAACATGTTCATTGAAGACAATTTTTTTCTAGATTTCATTTTTACTCTGTACCTTAAGCAGTGCTTGGAAACTGAGCTCAGTTCTTTTTTTAAAAAAAATATCTGTACAGAATTCTCAACTGTGTAAAAGTGTGGCATCGAATTACAGTTTTTGAAAACAGAAAAGATTGTTATGTTAATGAACTATGAGATCTTATTAAAAAAGAATTTTAAACGTGTGCTTTTGCTATTTGGGGTTTTTGTTGTGGCAGAGAACAGAGTTCCAGGGGACAGGAATGTGAGCTCTCAAGATTTCCAGCCCCACCTACCTGTCCTCTCTTACCAAAGGGCTGTTCTCTCCAAACCAGAAAATCTGTACCCCACACAACTAAGATCCATGTTGGCATAGAGGAAGGCCATCGTGCCTGTGCTGTCTCACTTACCTGCCTCTGCCATGATTCTTATTTAGATATCTATCTGCAGTGCAGCTTCATTAAAATATGCTTCACTACACCAAAAATCTCTTATAACACTGTTGTGTTGTGGAGTCCACTCACTTCCTACACCACCAGTCTTTCCACACTAAAATGGTCAACTTCGAGGCCAGTAGATTGACTCTGACTCTAACGACTTCCTTCTCTACATATGAGTAAGCAGCAATTGATGTTGGAAAGGACCAAATGACCTGGATATCTGTTTAGTTTTCTGGACTTAACATAAAGCCTAACTTCTGTTTCATTGGGTCCTCCTCAATGTCATTGGAACAGAGAAGGCTAACAGGGGAATTGGAGTCCCACTTCAGTTCCCTCTTGAAAGCGAATACTTCACTTTGCAACCTCCAGTCCCCTGATGTTCTGTCAGCCTGCCTGTCAGACATCAGGAGCTGGATGAGCACAAATTTCTTCCAGCTTAATGTTGACTAGAAGGAGGCCAGTCTTTATCTCTCGTCAACGTCTCCATTCGCACGGCTCTCACCTCCTCCACCTTCCCAGTCTGCCCCTAAAACTCTCCGAACCTGTGCACAACCTAGGCATCAGGTTCGACCCCCAACTGTCCTTCCTCACTCACATCCGGTCCCTCACCAGCACTGCCTTCTTCCACCTCTGACGGATCGCCCGTCTCCGGCAATACCTCACCCCAAGAGCCGCTGAAACCCTAGTCCATGCCTTTTGTCACCTCTCGGCTGGACTATTCCAATGCCCTCCTCGCCAGTCTCCCTTCCACCACAATCCACAGAGTCCAGCTTATTCAGAACTCTGCTGCTCGCATTCTCATCCGCAGCAAGCTTCGCTCCCCCATTACCCCAGTCCTTGCCAGACTTCACTGTCTCCCTATCCCAGAGATGATCGACTTCAAGATCCTCACCTTTGTCTTCAAATCCCTTCATTCCTCTGCACCACCTCTCTGATCTCCTCAAACCAGCACCCGTTGCTTTCACTCCACTGGGTCTGGCCTCCTCCATGTCCCCCAAATTCTCCGCTGTGGATTCGGCGGCCATGCCTTCAGCTACTATGCCCCGAGGCTCTGGAATTTCCTTTCCTCACTACCTTCACCTCGCCCCCTCTTTTCTCAGCTTCAGGTCCCAGCTGAAGACCTTTCTCTTCGACCACACCTTTGGTCACCTTTCTACCCCTGCCCCTGGCTCAGTTCCGGGATCCGCTACTGTGAAGCGCTCTGAAAGACGCCATCCGGCATGGAGGGCACTATATAAATCGAAGTTGTTGTTGTCGAATACAGATTCTGCCTTGACCACTGCACCCGGACATTACGCATCCTAACAACTCTGTGGAAAAAGAATTCTCATCTCCCTTGTTGCTACCTTGCTAACCATCTAGCCAACTAAAACCATTGATGACTTTTAGTCCATAAATCACTGACCAGTGGAAATACTTTATCCCTGCTGACTCATATCCAAACCTCTCACAATGTAAAAGACTTATATTAAAATAAAAATAGGTCCAGTTTCTCTAGTGTCTGTTCATAGATTGAGTTATTCATCACTTTCTTAGTTCAATTTTCAATTTTGCATAAAATCTAGTGCATACAATGCAGGACATTGTTGAAAACGTGTTTGATTTTCTGGGTTGCTGTGCTCTGCATACTGGCAGTGTTACATTACACTGATTTTAAATAATTCTACTCAGTGGGCATTAGCATACACTTACGTGCATTACAAAGCGTATTGCAATTTAAAAACTAATTTATTTTGAGAAACACTTATGGTTCCATCAGTAATCTTGTGAATGACCGCTTTCCATAATGTTTTGGATTAGAATATTTTCATTAGGTAGATGCTTAACAATGTAAATATCCTTGAATGAAGTACTTTAGCAAGCTCACCAGAGTCCAGCAGTGAAAAAAGGAAGTTGTGATATAGCCAGTATTGAATGAGAACCTGCAGCTTGGGGTTTTGGTCGGAAAATTAAAATGACCCATTTTATTCATTGCTTGAGAATAGACATCCAAGAAATGAAAAACATTTACAGCACGAGAAAGTATAAGCAAAAAGACTTTTAGCTCTGGTTTACCTTTTAAAAATTGAAATGGCTCAATTTTAAGCAATGTTTTACTGCTCTGGATTCACAGGTAATTTGCCATTACCAGATTTTGTAATGAACTGTGTAGGTCCAGTAATCGACAGGTAAGAAAATATGGTTAAATGTCTTAAGAATTATTTTTTCTGCTCCATCCCCTCACTGAATGTTAGTAAATTTTACTTAAATCTTAGTTGCAAAATATTCAGTATAAATACACCCTCCCACTCCTCCTCCACCCTTCATTCTCCCCCTCCCTCTCCTCTGCCCTGGGGTCACAGATACAAACTGAAGGCTTGTGCCATCAAACATCTTCCCTAATTGACAGTTCAATCACAATCTCTTTCTTCTATAAACTCAGGGGTTTGCCCAGGGCTAGGTTCTTCCTCCCACGCTGCTTTTGTCCTCTCATCACAGACTTGCCCATTATGTAACCTTCTGCATGCCACATTTATCAACTTCCTCCAGACCCCTCCCCTCCCCTTCCCTTTCAGTGCACAAAACATTCACTCTCACAGTGCAATGGCTGAATCACTAAACATTGATCTCCTCCAGCCCTGAGCCAGGCTAGGTCCACAGTATTCCAAGGCACTGTTGATGGCAGACCAGGCAACCTGACTTGTCAACAGAGCAGACCTGTCACTAGGGGTAGGGATTCTTCCCACTCAGCTCCTGTTAACCCTGCAAGACAAAACCCTGGACGAGTAGCAGGAAGCTTGCCAGACAGTGTTAGCAATGGCGAGCTGTGTGATTTTAGCTGGTTAAACTTCAACTGTTTCCAGACTCATTCTGTTTCAGAAATAGAAATTTGCATTTATATGGAGCTCTCAATCTAGTTTGGATACCCTTCAGCATGGGTTTTCGTGTGTAAAACAAAATGGGCGATCATCCTCTTGTTTCTTTAAAGTTTTTTACTGAAAACATTTTCTTTATGCCATCAGCGCTCAGCTATTTAGCCTCACTCTCCACACGGTTTGGAATCCGATCCCACAATCCCTTCACCTTGCTCCCTCCCTTGCTACCTTCAAGGCCTGTCTCAAGAACTTCCTCTTCCACCACACCATTGGTCAGCCTCATATCCCTACCCTCCCTGCCCTCCACCTCCCCTGATCTCAACGCTCAACTCGGGTGCACTTCCTTTATATAGCACTTCCAGTGCTATATAAATTGTTGTTGTATGTGCATTCCAAATCTAACCCTCGTTAACTCATACCAGCATGGCTGTCTTCACTGGTCAATGCTTATTCCCTCTGATCTCCATTGGAACCTTTGCATAAACCAACACCAAAGTTGCTTCCAAAAAGCTCAATCCTTTTTGATAACTATTGAATGATGTCAACTGGAAAGTACTGGTATGTAGATGTTGCGTTCAGACAGGATCAGATTGGGCTGTGATATGCCCACAGTAGTAGAGGCTGCAGACATTCGCGCATGAAAGTATGGCAAGTAAAGAGCCTGTGCCACCGAACCCCAATGCAGATCTCCTCCTTCAGAAGAGGAGGAGAAATAGAGGATTCAGTGAAAACATGTTTAATACAATGAGTTCTTGAAAAGTAATCATTTAGAGTTTAAAGCAGTAAAGCAGGGTCATTCACCATAAATTGAACAGCACACGCAGCACCATACAAATAAGAACAACAAAATAACATTTGTATAGCGGCTTTCTTGTCTGGAGGAGATCCCAAGGCACTGAACAGGGACAACCCTCCTGCCCCAACCATTCCCTCCGCTCAGGAAATACCAGCCTGTGTCATGTACCCTTCCAACCCAATCCTCCTTCTCATCAGGGGATGAGCATTGAGACATTTTGCACTCCTCCCCCACCTCACATACACATAGGAACTCCATCCCAGAGTATTTCCACCTTGCTCCTTCTCCGCTTTCAAAACCTGCCTTAAGACTTATCTTTTGTCACTATGTACCACTAGACATTCCCCAGGGAAAGGGAGCAGAGGAAAGCTATTGGAGATATTTGACCCAGACAATGCTCACGCACCTGCTTTAGGATGCACCAAACAGTAGAACAAGAGGAAATGGGTCTAGAGTTGTAGTGGCCCTGGCAGAGGAGTGGGAGAAGCCACAGAATAGGTGTGAGCCCTTAACCATATTAGTCACTTCGTAATGAATTGTGAATCCTCCGAATGAAGAAATTAATTGTATTCTCCGCCTCCCTCACAATTTTTCTCCTGAGACAATAGTGCATTGGTCAAAACCCAGTTCTGACTGTAATCTGCACATTAATGTTCCCGAGAGGTGCATAGAAAAGAACCAGCCCCCTTTGGCCCATTTACCTTTAATACCAACCTTAGTGTTGCCCCAATTCCCAGGCCTAATTCCAGGTCCACTGCTGTCCTCACAGATTGCCTATCAGGCATCAAGTCCTGGATGAGAGCTAAGTTTCTAAAGTTGAATGTTTACAAGACTGAGGCACTCCTGATTGGCTCGTATCAGCACTTCCACACCTCAGGCACTGGTAGCATCAACCTCCATGGTTTTACATTCCACCTCACAAAGCCAGTCAGGAATTTCATCACGCAATCCCTCCATCTCACTCCCTCCCTAGCCTCCTTCAAGTCCCGACTCAAGACCCTCCTCTTCAACACTGTCATTGGTCACCCACCTTCCCCTCCCTTCCCTCCATCCTCCCTGATCCCGACCCCAGCTCCCGTCTGAAGCACTGACTGTCCACCACCTTGGAACATCCTCCCGACATGAGAGACGCTGATCAAATGTAATTTTGTTTTTGTTGTTGTTAATAATAATACCTAAAAAAACCCAATAATAAATTGGTCTTTTCAATCCACAACTATTTGTGGAACACTGCTGTGTGCAATTGGCTGCTGCATTTCGCCCACAAATATACAGTCAATTCACTTTACAGCATATTCTGTAAAGCGCTTTGAGACTTCTGGAAGACGTGAAAAGTGCTATATCAGCCACTCTGCCCCCAACCTCTTGAACTTCATCCCGAAGTTCCTCCACCTTGTCCCCTCCCTGGCCTCCTTCAAGTCTCGCCTCAAGGCTCTCCTCTTCGATGGACCCATAGGCAACTCCTTCACAACTCCAACTCTGTCCTCAGCTTGGCCTAAAGCAGTAACTGTCCAACACCTTGGGACGTCCTCCTGATGTGAAAAGTGCTATACAAATGTAATTTTGTTGTTGTTGTATCAAATGCAAGACGTATTATTATTATTAGCAGCAAGAGCATGTCATGCTCATGTTTGCTTCTATGTACCCAGAGCTTGTTAGGTGTCAAATAACCAATTAGTGACCATCCTCCTCAGGGGAGTGGGGTAAGTGGGGTCTCTTTGGAACTAAGTTGCCTCCAGTTGACATATTTGGCGCTGAAATGTCACAATTGATTCAACCCTCTGTGGAGGTCTTGATAGTCAGGTCCAAAGCCAGGTGCAGTATTCCAGGGCATTGTTGATGACAGCCCAGCCGGCCTGACTCATCAGTAGATCAGAAGGGGCAAATCAGTCACTGGGAGCAGGGTTTCTTCCTACTCGACTTCTGTTAACTCTGTAAGTGAAAGCTCTAAAGAGTAGGTTTCTCTTAACAGGACAAGCAACAAGAAAGCTGGCCAGGTAGTACCCTCAATGGCCTTGGTTCTAGTTAACATGTGCCTATTACTATATACTCCCTCCAGGGAGAGAGTATATATTCCATTCCAGACCCAGAGAAATTTCCATGTGTGGATGGCATACATATGTGGAGCATTCAATCTGCATATCATGCTCTTAATCATGCCGATGGATTCTACAAATATCTGACACCTAGCTGACCGGAAAATAAAATATGACAACAATGACTGGGAGATAGTTCTCCACATTATCTGAGATAGAAAGATCCAAATTGTCTGAAAGAGAGAGCTCTCCACATTATCTAGGATCGCTTTGCACTTGCCGTGGATGTGAGGATGGAGGCAGCTTGGTTAGAGTGGTCCGGAGTAAGTGATGGATGTTGGATAACAATGTCTTTGGGTTGTTTTGGGTCTCCAAAATCGTTCTGGAGTAAAAGGCAATTTGGCTTGCAAGAAGGAGAGGCGATACGTGCAGAAAATTTCTCCAGAGAGAGAGCTCCACAGTACCTGAAAGACGAAGCTGTCCTACACAGAGATAGATAATGAAAGTTCTCCATATTGTCTGAGAGAGAAAGAGAGAAGGTGGGCTCTTCCTACTATCTGTGAGAGAGAGAGAGTTCTCAACTCTGAAGAGGCCGTCTGTCCTCTGTCATCCACCTCAGTGGGACTGCACTTGCCTGGTTCAATTCCTACCTCACAAACTGCCATAAACGGCTTTTCCTCCCGCTCTCTCCCGCTTACCTGCGGAGTACCCCAAGGATCCATCCTTGGCCCCCTCCTCTTCCTCACCTATATGCTTCCTCTTGGGGACGTCCTCCGCAGACATGGGGTACACTTCCACATGTATGCAGATGACATCCAACTCTTTTCTCCACCTCACTTTGCTACCTCCAGACCCCTGATGTTCTGTAGCCTGCCTGTCAGACATCAGGAGCTGGATGACCATGAACTTCCTACAGCTGAATGTTGACAAGACGGAGGCCATACTCTTTGGCTCTCGTAAACATCTCCAATCGCATGGCTCTCACCTCCCCCACCTTCAAAGCCTGCCCCTAAAACTCTCCGAACCCATACGCAACCTAGGCATCAGGTTCATCCCCCAACTGTCTTTTTTCCCCCACATCCGGTCCCTCACTAGCACCACTTTCTCATCTGTGGCAATATCTCGCCCCAAAATCCACTGAAACCCTGGTCCACGCCTTTGTCACCTCTCGGCTGGACTATTCCAATGCCCTCCTCGCCGGTCTCCCCTCCACCACAATCTATAAAATCCAACTCATTCAAAACTCTGTCACCCGCATTCTCACCTGCACCAAACTTCGCTCCCTCATTACCCCATTCCTTGCCAGACTTCACTGGCTCCCTGTCCCAGAAAGGATCGATTTCACGATCCTCACCCTTGTTTTTCAAATCCCTCCACTCCTCTGCACCCCCCTACCTCTCTTACCTCCTCTCTCCTCAAACCAGCATCCGTTGTCTTTGCTCCACTGGGTCTGGCCTCTTCCGTGTCCCCCAAATCCTACCCCCCGAGGCTCTGGAACTCCTTTCCTCACTCCCTTCGCCTCTCCCCCTCACTTCCCAGTTTCAGGTACCAGCTAAAGACCTTTTTTTTCGACCGTGCCTTTGGTCACCTTTCTACCTCTGCCTCTGGCTCGGTCCCGGGATCCGTTGTTCTGAAGCACTCTAAGACGCCGTGCAGCATGGAGGGCGCTATATAAATCAAAGGTGTTGTTGATGAATGAGAATGTTCCACACATGGTCAGAAAGAGGGAGAGACAAAGTTCACCACCTTGTCGGAGGGAATGATCCTCATACTGTCTAACAGTGTCACTGTGATCCCCATACTATCTGAGAGAGTGATTGCCCCCAATGTTTGGAGATGTGTTGAGCTGCTCTACACAGGCAACATGGATTGGTGAATATTGGTGAGAAGCAACAGTTCTTGTGCATAAACACAGCAGGTCCAATTTCAGTCCTTGTAACTCCCGCAGTTTTGGGCTGATCAAGGTGATCATATTCCAACCAAATCCTGATCCATTACTAGAAAGGTCAGCATTTGGACTACAGTGGACTATCCTCTTCAAATCCTCATGCATGCCCTAGGACTGGACTGAGTTTATGAACTAGGTTGTTTCCTGTTGCTATAGAACAGGTCTACAACACCTGATTATTGAAGAGGTATAGCCTCTGAACATTGGAAATTACTGATGGTGGCTGAATTTCATGTAGGATTTCCTCTCCTCTAACCAGTGTTTCAGTTTTCTGAGCAGGTGATCCTGAATGAGGGGACCTCATTCAGGAGCAGAGAAGATTGAGGGGAGACCTAATAGAGGTTTATAAGATCATGAGGGGTTTCGACAGGGCAAATAGAGAAAAACTATTTCCACTCGTGGGTGAATCTGTGACTCGTGGTCACAGATTTAAAATAGTTTCAAGGCGAAGTAGAGGGGAGCTGAGGAGAAATTTTTTCACTCAGCGAGTTGTTCGAATCTGGAATGCATTGCCTGAAAAGGTGGTGGAGGCTGATTCGATAACAACTTTTAAAAGGGAATTAGATCTTTATTTAGGGAGAACAGGTCTATTAGGCTATGGGGAGCGGGCAGGGCAGTGGGATTGAATCGCTCTTTTCAAAGAGCCGGCACAGACTAGATGGGCCGAATGGCCTCCTTTTGTGCCGTAACATTCTATGAATCTATGAATCTATGAATCTATAAGTGCATAACATTTTAAATAGAATTGAAAAAAGCAAATCCATATCAACGCTTTAGTTTGCACCAAGATGGCAGAAGTGAAGGACAAAGGTATAAAATTGTAAAGGGTAATTTCAGGACAGACCAGGAAGCTATTCTTTCCTTATGAGGTAAATTCAAGATCCTGGTCCTCACCTTTAAAGCCCTCCATGGCCTTGCCCCACCCTACCTCTGCAACCTCCTAACCCTCTACCAGGCTCCAGCTGCTCCATGTCCTCCGACCCACCCAACCCACCATTGGCGGGTAAGCCTTCAGCCAATCTGCCCCTAACCTCTGGAATTCCATCCTGCAATCTCTCTGCCTTGCCCCCTCTCTAACCTCCTTCGTCCCACCTAGAGACTCTCTGCTTCAACCAATGCTATCAATCACCTGCCTTCTCCTCCCTTCCCTCCACCCTCCCCGACCCCGACCTAATCTCGGGTCTGAAACATTGACTGTGCAGCCTTGGGATTCCTCCTGTCATGAAAGGCGCTGTACAAATATAATTTTGTTGTTGTTATTCTTGCAAGAGTAGTTTTGGATAGTGATCAGCATCAGGAATCATTGTTAATTAATGACTAGAACAGCTTGACAGGATGTGTGGTTGAGGCCAGGAAACAGGACTAATTTAAAAAGTAGCTTGATGTAGTGATGGGAATATGGTAGGGTGGGTATTTTGGAGATATCAGATCAGATGTGCAAAACGCCTTCCTCATCCAAACCTTCTTGGGTTTTCTTTCCACACATCTTCACCCTCAGTTGCTCCAATGCAGGATTTCAGGATTATCCCCTATTGGGCCCAACATTTTAGAAGTTTGGGTGCTACAACAATATTTTCCTGGATTAAAGATCATAGGAGTAGAAGATCAGCGACCACAGCACTGGAACCCCATATGGCCTTCAATACTTTATCCAAGTGGCCGTACCTTAAACGTAAAACTCTTGGTCATCATGGTCCAGCTTGACCTTGTCCTCACCCGATATCCACATACACATACACACACACACACATGCACTGTCCAGCAAAGGTTACTGGCAGCCAGAGCTCTCCGGCAAAGTAACCTCAACTAGTGACCGAGACTTTAAGGCCAACAACACCATCCCTTGTGGTTCCCTGGCAGAGATTAGTGAAGAGAGCAGGGATAGAAGCCTGGATCTTCCTGACCTGTATTCGCTCAGTACCATGAAGTGCATTTGTCCACTGAGGCAACACCATAAATATTAATGTAACAGAAATGTCTACAGGATCTGAGTGTAAACAAAGTCACAAAGAGAAGCTTTGTTACTTTTATAGCTCGCTGGGAGTCTCTAGTGGGAAATATGTGGTGCTGCAGCATTATTGTACGATCCCTTCAGAAAATGGGTCTTGGCTCAATATGGTGATTATACTGATTACATCAGTACAATGCAGAACTTCACGAATACAAAACTTACTAATGAGATCAAATTTCCTGCAGCTGAATGTCGGCAAGGCAGAAGCCATACTCTTTGGTCATGTCAACGTCTTCTCTCCTGCAGGTCTGAACTCCTCAACCACCTTGGCCTCTCCCTCAGACTCTTTGAACCCATGCATAACTTAGGTGTCAGATTCGATCCCCACCTTTCCTTTCTCCACACATCCTTGATCAGGACCCCTTTTTTCCATCTCTGCCAAGTTGCCCACCTCATAACCAACACAGCTAAAACCCTCATCCACGAAATTGTCACTTTCCGGGTGGACTATCCAATGCCACTTCAATAGTCTCCCCAGTTCCACCATACACAATATTCAATCAATTAAAAACTCCGCCACCTGGATACTCTTCCGCATGAAACTCGTTACCCCCATCAGACCATTCCTTGCCAGTCTCCACTGGTTCCCAATCACTGAACGCCGTAAAGATTCTCTCACTCATTTTCAAATCCCTTCATAACCTTGCACTTCCTTACCTATTCAACCCGCTTACCCCTCCACTCCACCACCCACTGCCTCCGGCTGGCTGGCTCCGGCCTCCTTTTTGTCCCTTGTGTCCTCCACTCCACCAGCGGTAGCCGTACCTTCAGCCACTATGCCCCGAAACTATGGGACTCCCTCCCTCAATCCCTCTGCCTTGCACCCTCTTTCCCCACCTTCAAATTTTTTGCAGTTTTTTTCCCCACCTAAAATTTCATCCAAAGTCCTTTGATCATGCTTATGTTCACCTCCTCCCTCTCTCTCTCCTTGGCTCGTTGTCAGACTCCACCACCGTGAAGCATTCCAGGACGTTATCCCTTGTGAAGAGTATAAATGCAAGGTGTTGTTATCGTAATGCACAATTTCACTAATACAAGCTCACAACTTTACTATATTACTTTCAAATCTATATAAAGATTAATGGGATAAAATTACACCTCTGTCTAGATCAAACCTATTTATGGAGCATTTCAAAGCATCTAGAATTTCCCAAATTCTCAATTATAGCATTTAATTTTGAAGTCATTTTTGTACATTTCTCTTCATATTACAGAATATGGGATTGAAAGTTAAAACTGAATTCAACAATTTGCCAATTGCTGGCATATTCTGAAATGTTACATTAATAAAGTAAATCTAGACCTAGGTGGAATTTCCTTCCTCATGTATTTGACTTGTTTATTTTGATAAGATTTTTGACACAGCTCATTGAGCTTTAAAACCGTTGCCTTTACACATCACACATTAGCTAACTTTGCACATTGGCTGATGTTGTTTCTTCAATTTTCTGATTAGATTTTTTGCCTTTATATTTTTGAAGAAACCTGCTTCAGTTCACCGGGAGAAACTTCCTTCTCTCTTTGAATAGCTCCATGGGATTCTTAACGTTCATCTGACCAGGAAGACGGTGCCTCAGTTTAATGTCTCATCAGAAGGACGACATCTCTGACAAGGCAGCACACTCCCAGCATTGGAGTGTCAGCTTAGACTATGTGATTCCAAGCCCCAACGTGTGGGGTGGAATCCACAACTTTGGTCAGTTGCTTAAGCAGTTGCTTAGGTTCATGTGGCTGTGCCTCTGCAGCGCAAGCCACCGCCTGCAGGAGAGGAATTGAAGAGCAAAGTACAGTACCAGCAACAGTACACATTATCACATCACATTTCAGTGTATGTGCTAAGCAGAGGCGTTTTAACATTGGTGCAATCGGTGCAATGCACTGACAGGCCCCTCATATTGCGGGTCCCCAAAGTAATGCAAAAAATCATCGAAATGGGAGGATTTGCGTGTGCTGTGTCTTTTGTTAAATATAGCGAAAACCAGAGCTCTCCCCAGCCCGGCTGAGCAGGCGGTCCTCCTAAAGCGGCATTGTACTTGCCGAAAGTTAATTTTTGCATAAAATAAAATTGCGCATGCACACGTATTAAACTTACCGTCAGTGACGGGCCCCCTAAGAAAATTGCACAGGGTAGTTTGAAGTCTTAATATCGCCTCTGGTGCAAAGAATGGTTGTGACTGATTAATGCATTGCACACTACCTGCTGTATTGTGGGGACTTTTTACAATCCAGAAGCCAGCACAAACCAGCTCATTCAGCTCACACGAACGCTGAGTGGGGGCGGAGCAGGAATGTGTGCACTGGGAGAACACAGCAGGAGAGAGAAATCCAAGATGTCAACATTAGGTATTCTCACTATTCAAAATATTGTGAAACTTCAATGGTTTCTCAAGTGACTCATGAAACAGTGTCCTGTGAGAATGCTCAATCTGATATAACTTTTTTATCCAAAAATGTAGGAGAAGTGAATTTACTGTTTGGCTCACTATAGGTGATGCAGAGGGGACTTCTCATTAACTGCCTCAATCACACCTATTGATCTCCTCCAACCCTCTCCCCACACCTCCCCCTCTCCACCACAAATACATATACAGTGGTTTTCCATCTCTCCATCTCTTTCTTGCAGCCTTCCATAATTTCCATTAAGATTTAGATATCTTCAGCAATTAAATTATAACGTGCATTTGATATAGCACCTTTGAATTGCCTCAAAGTATTTTAGAGTAATTACTTTTAGGTTGTAGTGAATGCAACAGCCATGTAGGTGCACAGCATTGTCCCACAAACAGCTAAATTGTGCTGCGGTGTTTGCCTGCAAATACACAGTCATTCCATTTCACAGTAAATCCTGTGAAGCATTTTGAGTTGTCCTTCCAACGTGATAAGAATTATTATTATATTCTTAACTTAAAATCATTTTTCTTTGTGCTTATTTTATGTTGGCAGGGGTGGGGGATGGGATTGCCTGATTGTTCTCTGTGATTTGGAGCAATGAGGGCTACTGGTATTGGTGAGGAACAGGTTATTTGAATATGCCCAGGAGTGGGCAGAGTAAACTAAAATATCTCCCACAGTGGTTGGTGTCAACTGCCTTCTAGAGAGGAGGGGAGAACATTTGGAGAGGGGTGGAAAGAGCAAGAGAACCTGTGTTCAATTCCTAGCAGGGTAAAACATTGAGCAAGTTGCCTTACTCCACAGATCTCTGTTTACCGAGCAGGAACCTAGTTGTTAATCAATTGGCGGTTCACCTTTCCGGGGGTAATAATTCCTTCAAAATAAATTAAAATAGTTTGGTCACTCAAACCAGAACTATTGTGGGACACTGCTGTGTGCAATTGGCTGCTGCAATCCTCAATTGTCCATCCTCCCCAACATCTGGTCCATCACAAGCACCGCTTTTTTTCACCTCCGACGGATCGCCCGTCTCCGGCAATATAAGAACATAAGAATTAGGAGCAGGAGTAGGCCATTCGGCCCTTCGAGCCTGCTCCGCCATTCAATAAGATCATGGCTGATCTTCTCACCTAATTCTGATTACCTGCCCTATCCCCATATCCCCTAATCCCTCTTTTTCTCAAAAATCTATAAGTTTCAGCCTTGAAAATGTTCAAGGACTGAGCATCTACAGCCTTCTGGGGTAGTGAATTCCACAAATTCACTACCCTCTGAGTGAAGAAATGTTTCCTCAACTCTGTTCTAAAAGGCTGATCCTTAATTTTAAGACTGTGACCCCTGGTTATAGATTCTCCTACCAGGGGAAACAGTCCCTCAGTGTCTACTTTATCTGGCCCTTTAAGAATCTTACATGTTTCAATAAGATCCCACCTAATCTCGCCTCAAAAGCCACTGAATCCCTGGTCCACGCCTTTGTCACCTCTTGGCTGGACGACTCAAATACCCTCCTCGCCGGTCTCCCCTCCACCACAATCCATAAAATCCAGTGACGTGAAGTGGGTAAAATGACAGGGTAGGCACTTTGCCTCAGTCCATACTAGCTTTTGGGGGCATGGCTTTAAGACGTTGTCATAACGATGTCATAATGTTGTCTGTGCATTGGAACTACATTCAACTCAATGGATAAAAAAGGCAATGCGTCTCGCTGCTTTTCTGTTGCTTTTAAGGTAAGCATATAAAATTGCAGGTAAATAATTTTGGTAGTTTCTAATAAAAATTGTTTGCATTATGTAAAATGTGCATTGTAAAAATATAAACCATTAAATAATCATCTACAATTTAAAGTTTTTATTTTCATAAAGTAGGCACTGCTTACCCTGCTTACTCTGACTATACGTCCATGATAAAATCCAGCTCATACAGAACTCTGCCACCCGCATTCTCACCCGCACCAAACTTCGCTCCCCCATTATCCCAATCCTTGCCAGACTTCACAGGCTCCCTGTCCCAGAGAGGATCGATTTCAAGATCCTCACCCCTACCTCTCTGACCTACTCTCTCCCCAAGATGGCACCCGTTGCCTTCGCTCCTCCGGTTCTAGTCTCCTCCTTGTCCCCCGAATCCTCCGCTCCACCATCGTGGCTGTGCCTTCAGCCACTATGTCCCGAAGCTCTGGAACTCTCTTCCTCACTTCCTTCACCACACTTTCAGGGCTCAGCTAAAGACCTTACTTTTTGACAGCACCTTCGGTCACCTTTTTCCCCCTGCCCTTGGCTTGGCCCTGGGATCTGTTATTGTGAAGCATTCTGAGATGCCACCCGGCGTGGAGGGCGCTACATAAATCAAAGTTGTTGTTGTTGCAATCACCCACAAAATATAGTCAATTCACTTCACAGTATGTTCTGTGAAACACTTTGAGACAACTCAAAGGCATAATAAGGCAACAACAACAAAATTACATTTGTACAGCGCCTTTTATATCAGGAGGATGTCCCAAGGCGCTGGACAGTTACTGCTTCAGACCCGAGTTGAGGACTGGGTGGCGGTGGAATGGGTCGATAAGGAGTTGCCGATAGGTCCATCGAAGAGGAGAGTCTTGAGGTGAGAGAAGGGACTTGAAGGAGGACAGGGAGGGGATGAAGCAGAGGGACTTCAGGATGGAGTTCCAGAGGTTAGGGGCAGATTTGTTGAAGACTGGCTCGCCAATGGTTGAGCAGGTGGGTCGGGGGATGTGGAGCAAGCCAGAGCCTGCTGAGCGGAGCGGGCGGGCAGGTTGGTAAGGAGATAGGAAGTCACGGATGTAGGCTGGGGCGAAGTTGCGGAGAGCTTTAAATGTGAGGATCAGGATCTTCAATTGGATCCTCTGGGTGATGGAGAGCCAATTGGCAAGGATGGGGGAGATGGGGTCACTGAATTTGGAATGGCAAAGGACACGGGCCACAGAGTTCTGGATTATCTGTAGCCTGTGGAGGAAGGAATTGGGAAGGCCGACCAGCAAGGCATTTGCATAATCGAGCCGGAATGTAATGATGGTGTGGATGGAGGTTTCAGTGGATTCGGGGGTGAAGTAGTGGCGAAGTCAGGAAATGTTGCAGAGGTGGGGAAAGGCAGAGCGAGTCATTGCTTGGATGTGGGGGAAGAAAGACAGTTGAGGGTCACACAAGACACCTAGGTTCCTGACTGGCTTGGTGAGGTTGAGTGTGCAACCATTGAGGTTGATGCAGCCAGCGCCTGATGCAAGAAGGCACTATATCAAATACAAGGATTATTATTATTATATTTTAAAAAGCCTAGATATGGCTGAGTTTGGTGTATATAGTTGATGTCAGACACAACCATCGCCTTTCTTAGAGTTGCTTGCTTTAATGTAATATTCTATTTTAAAAGATAAATAATGGACCATTTTTGGGGGGGATTTATGACCAAAGAGAGGAAAGGTGCTTTGTCAAGGGGCTTGTGTAACCTTTCCTGTTGTTGTACATTACAATGAAACTAACTGCAATTTTTATTTGATGGTTCTTCCTGCTTCAGCTTCTAATTTGACTGCCTTTGTTTGATCAGTAATTTCTGAGTAACTGTTTTGGAGGATAAGGGTTGCAGCTGTTTCCAAGAAGTGTAAAGGAGGTGAGCATCCACAAACAGAGGTGTTTTCTAAGGGACATCTTACGATTAGGAACTTGTCACTGTCCTGCACCTTCTTCTTAGTCCACACCTAACAAACTATTTCCTCAGCAATAAGAGCACTTTCTGGCTCCAAACATTTTCATTTCTCATGAAAGGTGAAATGGTTGGTAGATCAATCTTGCTACACTGCTGTGGTGGCGCAGTGGTGTGTCTGTGCGTGTGTGGGCAGGAAGGTGAGCGAGATGGTATCAAAGGAACGTTCTTCCAATGTATTCTCTCCTCCTCAATTATTAAATGCTTTCACTTCAATGCAATGGGAACAAAGACACCAAACTTAAAACAAAATAAATGTCACCTGTATCCTCATATTCTGAGAGACCATGACCTGATAAATAGAGGGTATTTTGTGTTTTTGTTCAGTTTAAGTGAAATGGCTTGGGACTGAGGTGCCTGATTCAACAACAACAATGTACATTTTTATAGCAACCTTCATAAGAGCAGCACCTTGGAGCACTTAACAGTGACAGAACTTGATGCCGAGCCAGGAAGAGGGGAAGTTGACTGGAGATATGATCAAGGAGGAAGGTCCTCAAGTGTGAACGGAAGAGAGGGTGGGTTGGGGGATGTGGAGCAGGCCAGAGCGGAGGGGGAGGGCAGGTTGGTAAGGGGATAGGAGGTCACGGATGTATGCTGGGTAGACCTTGCCCTCTTTTCCCCCTTTCTCCTCTGGCCCCATTTCCGCGACTGTTTGTGGGACACTGCTGTGCGCAATTTGGCTGCCGCGTTTCACCCACAAATATACAGTCGGCTTTCCTGCTCTCCTTCCCCCTACCCCTCCCCTTGCCATCTTTCCCTCCCTTTTCCCCTTAATCCCACTTCTATGACTGTTTGTGAGACACTGCTGTACGCAATTTAGCTGCTGCGTTTCGCCCACAAATATAGTCAATTTTCCTACTCTTCTTCATCCTGCCCCGACCCCTCCCCCCCTGTTCTTGTCCCTACCTAACTGTACAGCATCTTGGGACGTCCTCTCGATGTGAAAGGCGCTATATAAATGTAAGTTTTGATTGATTGATTGATTGATCAATTGGTCGATCAGTTGATTGGTCGATTAATCAATGGATCGATTGATCGATTGTCCAGGCAATCAATCAGGAAGCTCTGAGGATGAGGAGAATTTAGGAACTCAGTTTCTCCTGCAAGCAAAAGCTTTCAAACTAACACCAGAGGACCAGAATTAGCCCTTTGATTACACACCAATAATACTTCATGGAAAATTACATGAAGTTCCTGTTTATTTTCTTAGAATGTAAACCAACCTCTTCTAGTTTTGTTTGTAAATCAGCTGTATTTTCATCTAACCAAATCTATTGTCTTATCTTCCCAACTGAAAGATCAAAGATACAAAACTGGACAATTGACTTGACGTCAAAACTGCCCAGTAATATATAATTACTCTTTCAATACAAAACCATTTTTTTTTACAACTTGCATTTATATGTGTTTCGCCCACAAATATACAGTCAATTCACTTTACAGTGTACAGTATTCTGTGAAGCACTTTGAGACATTGATAAGATGTGAAAAGCGCTATATCAAATACAAGTATTATAATTATTATATACTTGCTTCCAGTCAACATCTTCTCTACTGTGGCTTTGACCTCCTCAACCTCATCCTGAGGACCTACTGAACCTGTATTCAACCTAGGCATCAGATTCCCAGCTGTCCTTGTTACCTTATATCTAGTCCCTAACCAGGACTGCCTTCCTCCACCTCCAGCACAGTGCCCACCTCTTACAGTACCTCACACCTAACACAGCAAATACCCTTGTCCAGTACATTGTCACCTTCCACCTCAACTATTGAACTGCCCTCTTCACCGGTCTCCCCAGCTCTATTATGCACAAAATCCAACTGCTCCAAACTCTGCCACCTGTGTACTCACCTGCTCTAAGTTCCGTACCGCCATTACTCCAGTCCTCAACAAACTCCACTTGCTTCCTATCAAAGAATGGATCAACTTCAAGATGCTCACATCTTAATCTACAAATCCCTTCATTCAATAGCACCCATGCCCTACATCTCCGACCTGCTTATTCCCCACACCACCACTTGCTGTCTCCGCTCCAACCTCCTGCATATCTCTCATCCACCATCGTTCCCCCTCCTTCCCCATTTTCAGATTATGCTTTAAAACCGTTTTCTTCAACTGTACCTTGACCATAGACTCCACCGTCGTTAACTGTTCTGAGACTCTGCCTCCATGAAGGGCCCTATATAAATGCAAGTTAATAATAATAATCCTTGCATTTGATACAGTGCTTTTTATGTCTTCTAGATATCTCAAAGTGCTTCACAGAATATACTGTAGAATGAATTGACTGTATATCTGTGGGTGAAACGTGGCAGCCAATTGCTTACAGCAGTGTCCCACAAATAATCGTAGATTGAAATGACCAATTCAATACTTTTTGAGGGATTATTAGGATTGGTAGCATGTTATTAAACATAAACATACCGACTTTCAGCCAACATGAGGAACATGAAACAAATCTGGTTTGCAGTCTCCTTAGCTCAGAGGTGCTGATGTAATGTTATCTAATCCAAAACACATTGTAGATTCGCTCAGTCTTTTAATATCATTGCATCATACATATTCAATTGCCAATTAGGTCCTTAAAGCAATATGCAACATCTTCCTTCTTTTAGTTTTTTCACTTTAAAAACAAATCTTTTTCTATCATTCTTTGTGGTCTTTTTATTTCTCTTCTGCATCTGGTTGTTCTCACAGTTTCTGCCACTCCATAAGTCTGCAGCTCGTGCCCTCTCCCGCACCAGGCTCTGTGAAACCCCATCCTTGCCCGGCCTCACTGGCTCCCCATTCCTCAGAGGTTCGAATTGAAGATCTTTGTCCTCACTTTTAAGGCCCTCCATGGCCTTGCCCCATCCTACCTCTCTGACCTGCTGACACCCAATCAACCTGTCCACTCCCTCTGTTCAGCAGGCTCTGGCCTGCTCCATGTCTCCCGCCGGATCACATCAAATGAACATGAAATATTCCTTGTTTGCAAAACTTAATTTGCTCAGGTAATAATGCGCATACCTCTGAATTGGTGCCAATGTTGGACAAAGTCCAGTCAACAGACCAATGAGTCGGTCCCCAATGGGTAGTAGCAGAGATCCAATTGTGTGGAGGTTAGAAGCGCTGGCCAAAGGTGTTGAGCAGATTAATGATTCTATTGATCCAGTCCACTGAGAGGAGATAGACTTTGCACTATCTCCCTTTGCTAAGGTAGAAATAGCAGGTGTGGATAGTATTAATTCAGAGTCTTAAAAGCTGCTTTGAGAAAAGGGCAGAGAATGGCAAGAATCTTTCGGATCATTGGCTACCATATTTCGCCCACAAAATATACAGTCAATTCACTTCAGAGTATATTCTATGAAGCGCTTTGAGATGTCTTGAAGCCACGATAAGGTGCTGTATCAAATGTAAGGATTATTATTTATTATTATTAATCCTCCCCATGTGAAAGATGCTCTATAAATGTAATGTTGTATTTTGTTGTTGTAATTCTCATTAATGTCCCGAGCGTGTAGAGAATGGGTGCCCTTCAGCTCACGTGTGAAGTGCAGGATCCAGCGGTGAGGTAGATACGTGGTAAACAGGGAAAGTGGTTGCAGGGAGGGAGGGCTCCGACCTACACTGTTCTGATGCTGATCATCCATGCAATAATTTTAATGGCAGATAATGAATGATCTGTCGCTATGTTTGGTGTGATATGTTCTGTTACATGAATGGAATGACAGGGACATAACTAGTACCATACATTGGTAAACTCAACTCTTCTGCAACAGAATATAAAAATGTATGAATAATAATAATATTCCCTGCATTTGATATAGCGCTTTTCACATCCTTTTGTAGATGTCTCAAAGTGCTTCACAGAATATACTGTAAAGTGAATTGACTGTATATGTGGGCAAAACGTGGCAGCGCAGCCAATTACGCACAGCAGTGTCCCACAAACAGTCGTGGATTGAAATGACCAATTTATTATTGTTTTATTTTGAGAGATTATTTTTAGGCGTGTGGTGTAAGGAAACTTGCCCAAGATTTCTCCATGCCTGGAATTGAACAAAGTTCTCTCGCTTGTAAGGCGAGTGCTCTCACCACTGAGCTACAGGACTCCTGTAAGAGAAAGACGGGATAACAGGACCTTGTGAGCATATTGGAAACCCCTCTGGTTTGGATGATGGATCAGCTGGGACATCCTCCCAATGTGAAAGGCGCTATACAAACATAATTTTGTTATTGTTGTGTCAGACATCAAGTTGGCCCCAAAAAGCTGTGTACACAAAGGCAAACCTGCTGCAAAATGTTGATTAAATGGCGACATCTAGGGGCTATGCATTGCAACTGGACCAGGTAGATCCAGCCTAACTGTAAATTAGAAATGAGAAAGGTAGATACTGTATTCTGTCCATCGTGTCTTCACGCTGACTCTGTTTCTCAACTCGCTTTTTAAAAATTTATTACACTTTCCAGAATTTTCTCATTTCACTTCATATTTATACTTCACGTGTGGTTATCCAGGTCTCTCTTGATCCAGCCTCAATAGCCATTCGTAATGAATTCCACACTCTAACAAACCCCCTGAATGAAGAAATTCCTTCTGCAGATTAATTCCTCTGGTATTTTCTAGTACTCTGATTTTGTTAAGATTATGCATTTCTATGAAAAGGAGTCAGGCTCCGCCATTATTAAGTGTTCTGAGATGCTGTGCTATATAACTGTAAGTTGTTGTTATGTTGAGAACATTCAGAGTGGATGAATGGTTTACCATTATTGTTAATAAATGCAAATACAGATATTGTGTGGGAGTGGGAAAGTTCCTCAGATTTCTATTGACATTGGACTTAATAATAATAATGATAATCCTTATAGCACCTTATCACATCTTCCAAATGTCTCAAAGTGCTTCACAGAAAATGCAGTAAAGTGAATTGACTGTATTTTGTGGGCGAAATGCCAATTGTGGACAGTGGTGTATCATAAATAGTCGTGGATCGAATGACAAGATTTTTTTTCGGAGGAATTATTATACATAAGGTTATTCGACTAACAACCAGGTTCCCTACTTACTGCTACGTAAACAGAAGCGTGTGAAGGAAACATGCCTAAGGTTTTGCCTCACCCGGGAATTGAACTGGAGTCCTCCAGCTTGTGTGGCAAGCGCACTAACCACTACACTATAAGGCAGCATTCAGCTTGTGGAGGCTAATTTTATTTTATCATTTACAACCGATCCCAGTTCATTAGCTATTGTTTACCTTTCTACCCCATGCCAATTTTATGAAGAATCATGACGAGGTAGCCTTTCAATTCTTTCCCAAGTCCCAAGTACAGTACTTCATTTGCGAGCCCAGTTAGTGAATGTTGGCAGACTACTTAATGTGGTCTATCAGAATGATGCCAATATCTACGTACAGAACATTGTAACAAACAACAACAACAAAATTACATTTGTAGAGCGGCTTTCACGTCGGGAGGATGTCCCAAGGAGCTGAATAGTCAGAGGTCAGGACTCAAGTGTGGGAGAGTGGCAGGGTTGTGATGAGGGAGGGCGGAGAGGCGGGAGGGCGACTGAAGGCATGGTCGAAGAGGAGGATCTTGAGACCAGTTTTGGAAGAGGCAAGGGAGGGATTGTGGGATGGAGTTCCACAGCGTAGGGGCAGAGAGGCTGAAAGCCCGGCCACCGATGGTAGGACGGGTCAGGTGGGAAACATTGAGCAGGCTGGAGTCGCTGACCGGACGGAGCAGACAGGTTGATAGGAGGTGAGCAGGTCAGAGAGGTAGGAGGGGACAAGGCCATGAAAGTGAGGACAAGGATTTACATTTCGATCCTCTGAGGAATGGGGAGACAATGGAGTTGGGCAAGGGTGGGGTGACGGGGTCCCAGAACCTGGTGCAGGAGAGGGCACGAGCTGCAGTTTTGGATGTTCTGCAGCTTGTGGAGGGAAGAGTTGGGAGGTCAACAAGGGAACTGCCGTAGTCGAGTCCTGAGGTGACAAATGTGTGTGTAAGGGTTTCAGCGGCCTGAGGGTGAGGCAGTGACAGAGAGACAGGCAATGTTGCGGATGTGGGAATTGAGGGTGGAGGAAGAGAGGTAGAGTTGAGTGTCATCCGTATACATGTGGAACTTTACCCCATATCTATGGATGATGCCACCAAGGGGCACCAAGTAGAGAATGAAGAGGAGGGGACCAAGGACAGATCCTTGTGGAACATGGCAGGAGACAAACTGCGAGGAGCTAATTTACTTTTTCCACTGCCTGTATCTGGTTCCCCAGATACTGAGGCCAGTTATAGAGCTTCAACAGCTGCCAGCTAACTCAATACATATGGGGAATTCAGCCCTGAGATCTTCCTGGTTTATTTGGCTTTGGAAAATAATCCTTGCGTTTGCGGAGACATACATGCAAAATTGGTCATTTACTTCATTGCTGTTTGTGGGAGGCAATTGTTTGCTGCGTTATACATGTTATACAGTTCTATCATAGAATCATAGAATTATACGGCACAAAAGGAGGCCATTCGGCCCATCTAGTCTGTGCCGGCTCTTTGAACAAAGCAACTCAATCCCACTGCCCAGCTCTCTCCCCATAACCTAACAGACCTGCTCTTCCTAAATAAAGATCTATTCCCTTTTAAAAGCTGTTATGGAATCTGCCTCCACCACCTTTTCAGGCAATGCATTCCAGATTCGAACAACCCGCTGAGTGAAAAAAATTCTCCTCAGTTCCCCTCTACTTCGTTTTGAAACTGTTTTAAATCTGTGACCACGAATCACTGATTCGCCCACAAGTGGAAACAGTCTTTCCCTATTCACCCTGTCGAAACCTTTCATAATCTTATAAACCTCTATTAAGTCTCCTCTTAATCTTCTTTGTTCTAGAGAGAATAAGCCTAGCCTATCTAGGCTTTCCTCGTAGCTGAAGTCCCTCATTCCTGGCACCATCCTAGTAAATCTCCTCTGCACCCTTTCCAATGCCTTAATATCTTTCCTAAAGTGTGGTGACCAGAATTGTATACAGTACTCCAGCTGAGGCCTAACCAAAGTCTTATAGAGGTTAATCAGCACTTCCTAACTTTTGTATTATATATCCCTATTTATAAAGCCTAGTATCCCATATGCCTTCTTAACGGCTTTGTCTACCTGTCCTGCCACCTTCAAAGAGTCACTAACACAAATCCCCAGGTCTCTCTGTTCCTTTACACCCTTTAAAATTGTACTATCTAGCCTATATTGCCTCCCCTCATTTCATCTCCCAAAGTGTATCACCTCACATTTCTCTGTATTAAACTTCATCTGCCATGTGTCTGCCCATTTTACCATTTTATCTATATCCTCTTGCTACTATCCTCCTCACTATTTACTATTCTCCCTAACTTAGTACCATCTGCAAATTTGGAAACTATGCTCCCTAAACCCAAATCCAAATCATTAATGTATATTAAAAAGAGCAGTGGTCCCAAAACTGATCCATGGGGGATGCCACTGCACACTTCCCTCCAGTCTGAAAAGCAGCCACTCACCACAATTCTCTGCTTTCTGTCTCACAGCTAGTTGTGGATCTACGCTACCACTGTCCCTTTAACGCCGTGGGCCTCTACTTTCCTAATAAGCCTCTCTTTGTCAAATGCCTACATCAACTGCGCTAGATTTGTAAGGCAATCCATGCTGGCTGTCCTTTATCAGCCTATATTTTTCTAAGTGAAGATCTATCTTGTCCCTGATTATAGACTCTAGAAGTTTGCCCACTACTGACGTTAGACTGACTGGCCTGTAGTTCCCAGGTTTGTCCTTCTGCCCCTTATTGTACAGGGGAGTAACATTTGCAACCCTCCAGTCCTCTGGCACCACCCCTGTGTCCAAGGAAGATTGAAAGATTGTGACCAGAGTCTCTGCTATTTGCTCCCGTACTTCCCTTAGTAACCTAGGATGCATCCCATCTGGACTGGGCGACTTATCTACCTTGAGTGCCATCAAGCTTTTTAGTACTTCCTCTCTGGTTATGCTTATCTTATCCATTTCTACTACACTCTCCTCCAATACTGTGACATTGGCTGCATTTTCTTCTCTTGTGAATACAGGGGCAAAGTACTCATTCAATACATCAGCCATGCCCTCTGCCTCCACAATAAGATTTCCTCCTTGGTCCCTTATTAGCCCCACCCTACTCTTGAGCAATCTTTTACCCTTAATATGTTTGTAAAATACCTTAGGATTCCCTTAGTGTTACCTGCTAATTGTTTCTTGTGCAGTCTTTTTGCCCCTCTAACTTCCTTTTTTAGTTCTCTGCTGCACTTCCTATATTCCGATTGGTTGTATTCTGTATCTTGGGCCTGATACTTGTCATAAGCCTCCTTTTTTTTGCTTTATTTTCACCCCAATTGCCCTTGTCATCCAGGGAGGTTTGGATGCCCTACATTTTACCTTTGTTCTATAGACTTAAAGGATTCCATGTTCAATCCACAGTCTGCACTGAGATGCCCGATGTCAGTGCGGCAATAACCATACTGTCCCGGACGGGGCCCGGGTAAAGTTAGTCGAGCGTTCCCGATCACCACCCAGTGATTCTCAGCTGGAAAATATATGATTGAATATGGGTTGAGCTCCCCGGCAGGTGGGTGGTGACTCGCGGGCAAACACTAGTTGGGTCTCACACAATGCTACCAACAAACAAATTGCGTTTATATCGCGCCTTTTGGGGCAGGAGGATGCATGAAGAATGGTGACTGGGGTGAGGTGACCTTGATCAAACCAAACTCTGCCAGCGGAACTGTGCCCCAGCACAAAGCGGAGGTGGGGGTGGGGGGGGGGGGGGGGGGGGGGGAAGCAATGGCTTGTTTTTTCTGCAGCTGGTGTCCTCCCTCTTTTGAGCGGCTGCGGAATAATAATAATAATAATTATAATAATCCTTGCATTTGATACAGCCCTTTTCACATCTAATCGACGTCCCAAAGCGCTTCACAGAATGTACTGTAAAGTGAATTGACTGTATATATATTTGTGGGCGAATCGCGGCAGCCGATTGCGCACAGCAGTAGCGTCCCCCACAAACAGCCGTGGGTTGAAATGACCCAATTTTATTATTGTGGGTTTTTTGGGAGGGATTATTATTAGGCGTGTGGAGTGGAAGTAAGGAAACTTGCCCAGGGTTTACGCACTGACCTGCACTGGATTCGAACACAGGTTCTCCCCCCAGCTTGGTCTCCCCCAGCTTAATAATAATAATAATAATAATAATAATCCTTGCATTTGATTTAGCGCTTTCCACATCTTATCGACGTCCCAAAGCGCTTCACAGAAATGTACTGTAAAGTGAATTGACCGTATATATATTTGTGGGCGAATCGCGGCAGCCAATTGCGCACCGCGGCGTCCCACACACAGTCGTGGGTTGAAATGACCAATTTTATTATTGTGTTTTTTTTTGGGGGGGGAGGGATTATTATTATTATTATTATTACCGGTGGAGGCGTGTGGAGTAAGGAAACTTGCCCGGGGTTTACGCACTGACCTGCACTGGATTGAAATGACCAATTTTATTATTGTTTTTTTTTGGTGGGGGAGGGATTATTATTATTATTATTATTACCGGTGGAGGCGTGTGGAGTAAGGAAACTTGCCCGGGGGTTTACCGCACTGACCTGCACTGGATTCGAACCCCCCCCCCCTCCCCCACAGCTTGGTCTCCCCCACTGCTTGACAAGACAAGTGCTCGAACCCACTGAGCCACGGGAGCAGAGAGAGAGTGTGTGTGTGTGTGTGTGTGTAAGTGTGTGTTTACTGTGGAGAGTGGGTGTAGCTGTTAATCAGGCAGGGCTGTGTGTGTGAGGAGGGGGTGATGTCAGTGTGAGGCAGAGAGGCCGCCGCCGCCGCCGCCGCCGGAGGAGCTTGTCCGGCTGCGCACCGACTTCTCTCTCTCCTCTTCCCGCGATGGACAGCGACGAGGACAACATGGAAGAGACCGTAGAAGGTGAGCTGAGCTTTGCCTCGCCATAGTCACTATATATATATATATATCTACACACACACACACACACACACACATATATATACACAAGAAGAAGAAAGTGCAAACATGGCTACATGTGCAGAGAGAGGGGGAGGGCCCGCAGCCTCACTGTGTGGTTGGTGCGTCAGCCTGTTGTGAGCAGTAGCTCAGCACCATTACCCCCCCCCCCCCCCTCCCCTCTCTCTGCTCTACACATTGATACCCTGCGATACATGTGTGTGTTTGCTGGTTCACTGACAAGTTCCTGGCCACGATAGACTCTCTCCCTCACAGTCTCTGTCTCTCCCCCCCCCCCCTCTCCCCCCCCCTGTGTGGCTGGTAATCCGTCCAAAACACAGGTCAGTATTTCCTGCAGAAATAACTAACTCCACTCACTCACTCACTCACTCACTCACTCACTCACTCACTCACTCACTCACTCACTCACTCACTCACTCACTCACTCACTCACTCACTCACTCACTCACTCACTCACTCACTCACTCACTCACTCACTCGGCAGAGCAGAAATTAAGCTTCTTTTTTTTAAAAAAAATTACAAATAATTAAACATGGAAATACATAAGCTTCGACCTCGATTGTCTACTTTTCAAACACTGCTGGATTGAAGTTAAGACTGTTTTTTTGCCATCCACCCATTCCCCAAAGCAGGAACGCAGTGTTTTAAACACGCAAGTGTATATTTATCTATAAATGTCATGTAACCCGTGATGTGGAGACTGCGGCTTCCGCTGCAGCGTGGCTGGCCATGAGAAAACCTTTCCTCCATCACTGTCGCTCGTTAACCGGGAAGGGAAGGAGGGCCGGGAAACTTCACTGATGTTTCCGCAACCCGCAGGTCACCGCGGCAGCGTTTTGACCCTTTTGTCTTGCGGCAGGGAGATGGAAGGCGACTGTGTTGGCAGCTCCTGACATTGTCCTCAATCACAGGGGCTTTTCGTGGCCACGCGACACCTCGTTTGCCCAATTTGAGATTCCGCAGGAGGACAGCAACCACAAAGTCGCGCTTAAATAGCGCCTTTCACGTCGGGAGGACGTCCCAAAGCGCTGAACGGTCAGGTCGGGACCCGAGCCGGGGTAGGGGGAGAGGGGGATTAGAGTTAGTGGGGCAGCCGAAGAGGACGGTCTTGAGACCGGCCTTGAAGGAGGAAAGGGAGGAGGCGAGTGGGAGGGGCTGCGGGACGGAGTTCCACAGTGAAAGTGCTTTGAGAGGGGACATGGTCTAATTCTCACCCTTGTGACAATGTCTTTCCCCACACAAAAAAAAACCTGTTACTTTATTTGTGAGCAATCACCCCAGTCTGGAAAGTTTGTTAAAGCGTATTTCATAACCTGTGAGAAAACCGGCCCTTCTTCTCCACTATTTACCTCCCGTATCCTCCTGCCTTTCTTCTCTCTCTCCTTACTTAATGGGAATTGATTGCAGTTGCTAGTGTAAGTTAGCGCTGGTACAAGATGACAGTGATGCAAACGTTTTTTCGGTTTACGATAATTAATTTTCTCTCTGTTTGTATGTGTGTGTGCAAAGATTCAATAAGTTTAAAAGTGTTCCTGTTGTAGGTCCCCTGGATGAAGATAACCAACCACATGGGTTCTGTAAAATAACCTATTCTTCTAGTGACAGATTTGAAGGGCATTTTGTACACGCGGAGAAGAATGGTCGCGGGAAGTTCTATTTTTTTGATGGCAGGTAAAAAAAAATCACAAGCCCATCAATTTGAAGCTTACCACTTTGTCTATAGACACCTTTTACATCACCAGAGAGGTTTGTATTGTTCCTTGTTTTCCTAACATAGGAATCTAAATGTGATTCACCTCACTGTGTTTAGAAGGTGTCTTGTTTTGTCTTACCAGCGCCTTGGGACATCCTCTCGATGTGAAAAGCGCTCTATAAATGTAATTTTGTTGTTGTTACACTACATTATTTACATTGTAATATGATCTGCCTTCCGTAATACAAGCAGCTTCTTCTCCTCCCTACCAATCTTCCTCCCATCATCTAATATTGGACTTGGTGTAAATAACCTTTAGACCATGAATAATGCTGTATATAGACTGAGTTCAGTGCTGTACTATTTCGTTTGACCACAACATATCTGAAGATGCTTGCTAAGGTGTATCGCATCTGCTCTCTTAACTACATTGTCTGATCTGGAAATATTCTAATCCGCATTATAACAAACATCCATCTAACCTGTGCTGATTAATGACAATTGAATGTCGATATAATAACAAGAGTATGTTAATAATAATCCTTGCATTTTCATATAGCGCCATAGCAAATTGTTGCTATGTTTCAATGCGATTCACAGAACATATTATGAAGTAGATTGACTGTATTTTTGTGGGTATAAAGGCTCTATAAATGTTTTGGTTACTTTAAGAGATTGAAGTGTTTGCATTTCCCCACTGAGAGGTGAAGGTCCTGCTTCAATTTGACCCTAATTTCTTAAATAATCTCCTGAGGCCCGGTTTGCCTTATTTTTCTCCTCTGAGAATGGGGGGTGGAGTGGTGGACAGTATCGCAGGCCCTGACTCCCCTCCAGGACCAGCTTGTTTCATGTGTGAGCTTTGGCTGTAGGTTATGTTATCTGATCCTTTAATCCTGTGGTTATCTCCATCCGTGTGCATATTGGACTGCTGGATTTCCTCGAATCTGAAATTGAGGGGATCCGTTTCAGCCACCTGTACCTCCCCCCACCCCCAACCCCACCACCTACTACCTCTTCTTCAGGATTCACCCCCACCTAGCCCCCCCCCATTATACACCTTTGACCCTATCTCTCCCTCCTCCCTTTCTGCTCTCATCCTGAAAACTCTCCAGCTATCACCCCATCTCCAACCTCCTATTCCTCTTTAAGGCCCTGGAACGAGTCATCGCTTCCCAGCTTCACCCCTTTCTTTCTCACCATTCCCATTTTGAACCCCTACAACCCGGCTTCCGTGCTGCCCATAGCATGGAGATAGGCCTGGTCAAAGTCTTTAATGACATTTTAAACATCTATGATCAGGGCTCTCTCTACTTCCTTGTCATCATTGACCTCTCCGCTACCTTCGACACTGCGACCTCCGATTCCAACCCCAGCTCGGGTCTGAAACATTGACTGTCCAGAGCCTTGGGACATCCTCTTGATGTGAAAGGCACTTTAGAAATTTAATTTTGTTGTTGTTTTATTATTGCAATAGTAGTTCCTGGATAGTGATCAACATCAGGAATCATTGCCATCACTCTCCCTAACCTGGAGTCACTGGGTTAATCCTAGTGCTTCAACTGCTGCTGGTTGAGATCAGGTACCTTAACCCAGAACGTAATTCATATCTGCAACCTAGTGATCGTTTAGGTAGTGCCTTTATCCATGAAGACAACAGCATAGTGCACAAATGTGCTTTTAAAAAAGGCTATAGATACTTTGGCTGAAGAATATAAACCCACCTTGCACTGTCTTTACAATTTCTTTTTGAGTGTCAATACATTGGGTTATATCAATTCTATTTTAATGTGATTATGATATCCCAAATCCTGGAATGTGTTCAAATGATGTGTAACACACCTGGTATGGAGCTAAACAGAGAAGCTGAGTTCAAATGGAAACGATTTGTTTAGAGAAGTTTGAAAATAAAAAAAAACATCACTACCCTGGGATTTCCTATACAGAATGAGTACATAAATGCAACCATAAATAATATTTTGAAGCAGTAATTGTAAATTGTGGAGTTGCAGCACACTCCTGAAAATGAATCCTGTAGTTTTTAACTCTCGGTCTCATATTCCCAGTCATACTAATGAGGTGATCTGCATTTAATTAAGCAACTTCGGCAGTTGGTTATGACCAACTGGCTGATTATGAATATGAATGTTGTTTAATGATAAAAAAAGTTGTACATTTCATCTCATTTAATGATGGTATTTTAAGTGTTGTGAAAAACAAAACAACAACAAATTGTATTTATATATTGCCTTTCATGTCAGGAGGACGTCCCAGGGTGCTGACATATGATCAAATATAATTGTAGTGCCTGTCAAAGAACCTTGTGTTTCAGGGATTTTGATTGCATTGCTACTGTTGTTAGTTGATTGCCAGATCACTTTCAGGGGATAGTAATCCCTCTTAAAAAAAAGTAATAATAATTTAGTCACTCAAACCACAACTATTTGTGGGACGTTGCTTTGCGCAATTGGCTGCTACGTTTCACCCATAAAATACACAGTCAATCCACTTTGCAATATATTCTGTGAAGGGCATTAGATGTCTCAGCAACGTGATAAGAATGTAATCCTTGGATTTGATATTTTGATATATCAGATGCAAGTATTATTATTAAACACATTACTAGGGCCCAAAATATGTGTCCACTTTTATTCTTGATTTGGTCCTTATACTAGGTTCATTTGTTTGATAGATAGATAGATGGCTGGAAGACACCATGAATTATTATTTTGCAAGGGCAGAACAGTACTTCTGGTTTGGCGAAGAAGTTTACAGATGTTTCTGATCTATTTCAAAAGATGTTATGCAATAGTAGATGTTTTGTGGTGTTGTTTCTGTCAAGTAGGCATTATTGGACAGCTGGTACAAAAAGCGATTGAAATAGAACTATACAGTGCCATTCAATGTTTGTTGCTGTGATGCCAGACTCTGTTGAAAAGAAGCACTTATTTGTTCTCCAGAAAAGTGCCCTAATTTACTGGGAGGATCATAAAAAGTAGCAATTTTATTGGCAATGCAGCTTTTAAAAAAGTTTATCCTTACCCAGTTCTGCCCTATTCCATTAACTGTTTGTTAAACTTTTCTTTATTTTTGTTTCCTAGAGCTAATCATTTGTGAGGTTTCTTAACATTTTTAAAGAAATTATTTCTGAGTTGCAAAAAGGGAATCCAGACTGCTGAGCTCTTTGAGGCATTCCACTTAATACCTACTCATGAAAACACTACAGAATGCAAAGTCGATCAAGTTCCTGATTTAGTTTACCACAGTGCAGTTAATCATGAACTGCAATTGACTGAGCTATCCAGCGGCTGTTTTATTCTGGACTGTATAGAGTTACCAACAAAACCAACAGTTCTGTACCGCAATAGCCATTTTGTATGAGATATGAAGCAGTGATCATAATAATAATAATAAACCTTGCATTTGATATAGCGCTTTTCATATCTTATCGACGTCCCAAAGCGCTTCACAGAATATACTGTAAAGTGGATTGACTGTATATTTGTGGGCGAATCGCGAATCTGTGCAATTGTCCCACAAATAGTCGTGGATGAAATGACCAATTTTATTATTGTGTTTTTTTTTGATGGATTATTATTAGATGTGTGGAGTAGGGAAACTTGCCCAAGGTTTCGCCCTGACCTGCTTGGATTTAACACAGGTCTCCCCATCTTGGTTTCCCCAGCTTGCAAGCTAAGTGCTCTAACTACAAAGTCATAGGAGCTCTAACACAGGAGCATCAATAATGGATGTGATACAGTATGTTTACATGATAAGATTATATTTTGAAAGAAATAATCTAGTATGGGGAGTTAGTGCTCATCTTACAAAATAAGATTTCATGGTATCAAATTTCATTCACCTTCTCTCTCAACATAAAATTTACTGATCACTGCCATTTTTTCCAAAATTGGATCCACCAGTGTCAAACCTAGACTGAAGTTACTGAGTTAATCAGACCATTTCTATTAGTTTCCTTAATATCCATGTGGCCACACTTTCCAGCTTGAGTTGCTCAACAGCAATATAAAATAGGATCCCTAGCCGAGTCCTCTAAAAGACCAACATCACTGAAGCCAATTGTAGCACTTCAACTGCTGCCTCAGCAGAGATCAAATTACTCAGTTCAGACCTATTGAGATTGAGTCTGGGATCTTCCCTGTCCTCATGGCTGAGTTCCATACTTGGCTTACAGCAAAAAATGTTAGAGAAGCAGGCTTTATCTGTTTAAAATTTAATTAGCAAGAAACTACAGAAACTGTGTGTATGTGTGTGTGTGTGTGTGTGATTAAGAAATTAATGTTGGTCTAAATTGCTCAGAGGCATATGTTTGTTGTACGTGGCTTTGTAAAAGGGAAAAAGCATCCTGGGTATATTAGAGCAAGCACTGCCAGTCCGGTTCCTTATTCCTCTCACTTCAGAAACAAAGGCAACACCTTGCCCTATAATGCTGGTAAATTAGATTTGTACCGTATCTCATTATAACTCCTGTAGCTCAGTGGTTAGATTACTCGCCCTACAAACGTGAGACCTGTGTTCGAATCCAGGCAGATCAGGGCGAAACCTTGGGCAAGTTTCCTTACTCCACATGCCTAATAATAATCCATCCAAAAACAAACAATAATAAAAACAATTGATCATTTCAATCCACGACTGTTTGTGGGACACTGCTGTGCTCAATTGGCTGCCACGTTTCACCCACAAATATACAATCAATTCACTTTACAGTATATTCTGTGAAGCACTTTGAGACGTTGATAAGATGTGAAAAGCGTTATATCAAATGCAATGATTATTATTATAACTCTACATCAAACCCATTGTTTGACTTGATCATCAGAAACAGAGGACTGAATTTGTCTAGAATAAATCTTGCAACTTATCTTGTACCTAATTTGTTTTTTTCTTTTCTTTAGCACACTTGAAGGGAACTTTGTTGATGATAGTTTGCAAGGACAGGCCGTTTACTCCTATGAGGACAAAAGTAGCCTCCATGGAACCTACATCGATGGCGAATTGAACGGCCCAGCCCAGGAATACAATTCTGAAGGACAACTGACCTTCAGGGGTCAACACAGGGACAATATTCGGTGTGGCGTTTGTTGGATCTATTTATTGGTAAGCTTTAGCTAACGTCTTTGTTTTCCCAGCCTATTTCTTCATAAAAACACTTAAATCTCACTGCGATGCTGATAGCATTTGGAGCCTAGCCTGATTGTCTATGACTCATATGTGAACATTGACAATGAGCGCTGGCAATGCTATGAAACTTGGGGATGGGGGCTATCACAGGCAAATGTTCACCCTCATGTGAAAATGTTAAACGAGACCTCCAGGAATTGCCTTCAGGAATGGCAAACCTTCCTGGAGGTTTGTCAACAAACCTTCAGGAATTGCAGGGCAATGGGATGTCCTACTGATGTGAAAGGGACTCTTATCAACGTAATTTTGTTGTTGTTGTCATGATTGTGAGTCCTAGCTTGATTTTATTTCAGCTTTCAAATGAGGCCAATTGCATCGTTCCTAATACTGCTGAATCTTAGATTAGCTGACTCAGCACAGATCAAGATTCAAAGATGGGAGATTGCTGACATGTTTGACTCAGCTAGTCACTGAATAAATTGGCTGAGTCCTCAGATGACAAAGTATTTCAACATTAAAGGGTTGCTTTGGAGATTTTTAAAATATATAATACTGTAGTCCCAACTTTTATAAGGAGCCTTACTTTCTCATCCTGCATTTTGAAGTTTGCTCACAGCACATTATAATGTGGTACCTTTTGCAATGAGAGAGATTTTTCCAAGTTAGCAAAACCTTATATTTCAATCATACCGTATATCTCCGCGTATAAGGCGCACTTTTTTTCAGGTCGGAAGATCTCGAAAGTAGAGGGTGCGCCCTATACGCAGATACAAGAGATTTTGAGCCTCGGAAATACAGTAAACAGGAGGGGCGGCCGGCGCGCTGTCAGCCGGGATTTGGTCAGTGTCCGGCGGGGGTTGGGAGGAGCGGGTGACGGGGCTTCGGCCTCGGCCGCCCGGGCAGCGGCAGCAGCAGCGGACTTCAGTGCTGTGCTTACCTTCTGCCGAACCTAGTCTGCCTGCCTCCCTCCCTGCCGCTCTCCCTCCCTCCCTGCCTGCCTGCCTCTCTCCCTCTCTCTCTCCCAGGCTGCCGGCCTGCCTCTCTCCCTCTCTCTCTCCCAGGGTGCCGGCCTGCCTCTCTCCCTCTCTCTCTCTCTCTCCCTGGCTGCCGGCCTGCCTCTCTCCCTCTCTCTCTCTCTCTCCCGGGCTGCCGGCCTGCCTCTCTCCCTCTCTCTCTCTCCCGGGCTGCCGGCCTGCCTCTCTCCCTCTCTCTCTCCCGGGCTGCCGGCCTGCCGCTCTCCCTCCCTGGCTGCCTGCCTCTCTCCCTCTCTCTCTCCCTGCCTCCCTCTCTCGCTGCCTGGCTGCCTGCCTCTCTCTCTCCCTACCTACCTGTCTCTCCTGTCTCTCCTCCTTTCTGCCGCAATATCATTGAAAATGCTTCCGTTTTTTTTCACCAAGAAAAGGTCAAAAACGGGGGGTGCGCCTTATACGCGGGTGCGCCTTATACGCGGAGATATACGGTAATTGCCTGAGGGTTGAAGAGACCCAACCATGAGAAACGCAGGATATATATTGCCTTAATGGCTCATTTCATGAAACCAATAACTAACTCTGAGCCATACAGACTAGCAAGGTCCCAGATTTGCTCCTGATCTGTATTAGTTGACCACTTGCATTCTATAATTACATACTGTATAATTAATGTATTCCACAGTTCATTTTTGTTTTGGTATTTTTGTGCTCTGATCTATTTGGGGTTGGAAAAATGTTCACATTTTAACATAGCTACAATAAAGTGGGCAGGGGAATCCCGATGACATGCGTTGTACTAAAATATTGGGTGTGAAACAGGAGACAGGCACCCTGCAAAACAAAACAAACATGGTTGCTGAAAAATAGTAGTACAGTACTACACATACGCATGAAAATATTCTTGGGGGGATTTGAGCCTTGTTCTCCTCGTACATCTTGACCGCAATTTGCTGAAGCCTGGAGTGTGTGTGTGTGTGTCTCAATGTTTTTCTGTGTGTGCGATTGAGTGAGAGAGAGAGAGAGAACCCACCGTATCTAACTCCTACATTTGCTTAACTTAATGTCCCATTGCACTGCAGATACCAGTGCCCTTTCCAGTTGCGACATCCCATAGTGAAAAGTTGCTGAGCTGGGCATGCTGCCGAGCCCCCTTAGCCCTATGGTTCTACAATCATTCAGGATGTTTGCAATTCACTCTGTACATATCTCAACATATGGTTTGTAACTCACAGAATCCATATGGGCATTTCCACGATAAAGTGTGTGACAGAGAGGTCAGAAAATCAAATTGATTGCTGAACACTCATTTTTTGTACATAAGTGCCCTAGAGGCCGTACTGTATGTATCTTGTAAGAAATACATAACTTTTTTAACAGAATTACTTTTACCACCTCTGAAAGTTCACACCTCATGCACTTAACTCTTTGAATGGGGGAACAGACATTACGAACGTGGACATTAGAGGAAGGAACGTTATGAATGAATTTTCAAATTGTCGGAGAAGTAAGCAATCCTCAAGCTTACCAAAATAAACCACGAAATAGTTACTTCATAACTTTATGAATTGAGAGCAAAATAGGATTACATTTTTTTTATCCTGAAATCCCGTTTTCCTCGTTCGTAATTATTTGGACGGATGGGGTTACAAGCGTGTCGCATTTTTTAAAGGGACTAAACAAATATGATCAGGCTCTTGAATGAAACAAAAACTTACCAGCTTTCTGTCTTAACACTTGATTTATGGATCTCATTGTATTTAATGATAGTGAGAGTTAAAAATAAGATCTGAAATAGGTTTCAAAAGTAGCCTTCTTTGCCGTGTCACATTTTGAGGTCTCTAGATAGGGTGGACATGATCTTTAATTTATTGTCATTTAAAAAACATGTCTGATTTTAAGGCAAAATTATCTGGGCTATCTCTTGAGAGTGTGTTATCTCTGATTTTCATGCTTCGAAAAAAAAATCCACCCTTCCTCAGAAAATGGCATGAATATTTTGCCTTGCACAATGTACCCTATTACCATGGAAATTCCCATATGTATTTTTGCACCTTTTACAATTCATCCCTCTTGTTTTAATCTTGAATTTTCATCCTGTTGAACATTCTCTGTGAACATGAGGATCTGCTCCCAGATTGCCGCTAGACTTATGTCTTTGTTCCCATGTTTCTCTGGGTATTAACAGCATTCTTCACACTTGTTTAGCAACTTCTTATTTGAAATAACAAAGAGGAAATAGTTCACAGACAATCCTTTAACACACCACTAATCCAAAATATGTTCTTTTTGGATGGAAAAAACCCTGTCCTGACTGTTAGAATAGTGTGTGTTTTAATTCAATGACATTTTGTTTGTGTGACAGGGCAGAGGCTGCTTGGTAGGACAAGTGAATGAAGATGGGGACATGACTGGTGATAAAATAGCTTACATCTATCCAGATAGCAGGACAGCGATGCTCGGGAAATTTGTTGATGGAGAGATGATAGAAGGACGTCTCACAACTCGTAAAGGTTTTGTGGATGGAAGACCCGAATTTGAGCAGGTAGTGGATGGTAAGAATTGTTTGTTTACCATTGCGTCACTCTCTCAAAATGTTCAGATAAGCGTGCACAGGTGTTACTATATCATTATATTAAGACTTGTGCATGCTTATCTGAACATTTTCACGATTTTGCTATATATCTTTTTCCACATTCCTTTCTTATCGGGTCCTGTAGCTTAATGGTTAAAGCATTTGCTTCACAAGCGAGAAGACTTGGGTTTGATTCTTGACAAACGTTGGGCAAGTTTCCTTACTCCACACGCCTTTTTTTAACCAAGCAGTAAGTAGGAACCCGATTGTTAGTCCGGGGGTAATAATTCCTTTAAAAAATAATAATTTGGTTACTTAATCTATGACTGCGGGACACTGCTGTGCGCAATTGGTTGCCGCATTTCACCCACAAAATATACAGTTAGACGGCTAGAAGATGTGAAAAGCGCTAAACTCACCGAACCTGTGCGCAACCTTGGCATCAGGTTCGACCCCCAACTGTCCTTCCTCCCCCACATCCGGTCCGTCACCAGCATTGCCTTCTACCACCTCTGACGGATCACCTGTCTCCGGCAATACCTCACCTTAAAAGCCGACGAAACCTTGGCCCACGCCTTTGTCACCTCTTGGCTGGATTATTGCAACGCCCTCCTCGCCGGTCTCCCCTCCACCACAATCCACAAAATCCAGTTTATCCAGAACTCTGCTGCCCGCATACTCACTCGCTCTAAGCTTCGCTCCCCCATTATCCCAATCCTTGCCAGACTTCACTGGCTCCCTATCCCAGAGAGGATCGACTTCAAGATCCTCACCCTTGTTTTCAAATCCCTCCACTCCTCTGCACACCCCTATCTCTCTGATCTCCTCTCCCCACAACCCAGCACCCGCTGCCTTCGTTCCTCTGGGTCTGGCCTCCTCCATGTCCCCCGAATCCTCCGCTCCACCCTCGGCGGCCGTGCCTTTAGCCACTACGCCCCGAGGCTCTGGAACTCCCTTCCTCACTCGCTTCGCCTCGCCCCCTCTCTTCCCAGTTTCAGGTCACAGTTGAAGACCTTTCTCTTCGACCGAGCTTTTGGTCACCTTCCTGCCCCTGCTCCTGGCTCGGTCCCGGGATCCGCTACTGTGAAGCGCTCTGAGAAGCCTTCTGGCGTGGAGGGCGCTATATAAATCGAAGTTGTTGTTGTTGTATATGAAATGCAAGTATTATTATATTAAATGGAAGTGCTCTATTATTTTGGGAGCAATAGGATTTGATGATGAGGAAGAGATAGAATAAACTTGCTTTAAAAATTTTTACAGAAAACTTTTTTTGCGAAGTTAAAACTAATTTCACTAATTTGCTAATTAGTGGTCTCCCTGAAATGCTTCCAAAATATAATAAATCCAGATCCATGAGGAAATCGTGCTCAAATATTTGTAAACGGGATTTGTGTTGCTAGTATTGATTCGCAAGGAAATGAGTGTCTCAAACTGACAAAAGTCTGTAGAAATACTGGTTAGTGAAACACACCTTGCATTTATATACAGTAAAAGCCCGTTTATCCAACACTCTCGGGACCTGGCCAATGGCCGATTAAACCGTGTGCTGGATATTCGGGCAGCCAGCTGCCGTAAACCCAACACAAAAAAATATATATTTTTAAAAAACCCATATTAATAGTAGTCTAAATAATAACAGAATATTGTATGGATACTTATCAATAAAGCAATAAATATTGATTACAGTCTATAAACACAGCACACAATCAGAAAGCAAACTTCCACGATGGCGGACAGAAGAGTTTTTCACTTCTTAAAGGGGTAGGCATTGTTAGTTTTTCCTTGTTTTACTTTCTCTCCCTCCTTCCCTCTCTTTCACACACACAGTCAGTCAGTCTAGCATCTCAATGGTGCCAAACCCAACTCCCCTCTACTCCTCTCATTTTTCATCTAAATTAATCCACTCACCCCCTCTCTCCCCTCTTCTCCCCAACCTCTCTCTCCCCCTCCCACTCCTCTCTCTTCCTCCCCCGCCCCTCTTTCCCTCTCCCCCCCCACCCTCTCTCTCCCTGCCTCTCTCCTCCCACCCAACCCCCCACCAAAACAGTGTATAAACCCATGATACAATCAGGCTACACAGGCAATACGTCGTATCTGTCAGAGAGAGAGGGAGAGAAAGAAAGAAAGGTGAAGAGATATAGAGAGAGAGGTAGAGATAGAGAGGAAGGAAGGAGAGGGAGCGAGAGAAAGGAAAAGAGGGAGAGAGAAATAGGAGCGAGTGAGAGAAAAAACAATGATGAAAGATGAAACAGTGATGAAAACCCGGAAGTGCCACTACCGGCAGCATTCAGAACTAATCATTCTGTACTTTCGTGAGACAATCGACTCAATCGACTTAAATGCGTCACCGCGATTGTGCTGGATAAGATCTGGTTATTCGAATGGGGACCTTTTTTTGAGGTACCGGTTATATGGAAATTACGGTTGATCGGGTCACAGATAAACAGGCTTTTACTGTAGTACATTCAGCGCCTTGGGACAGACATCCACCCAACGTGAAAGGCGCTATACAAATGTAATTTTGTTGTTGTGTTTCATGCAGGATAGCGTCTCAGTGATGCGCAGATGCAGGGTTAGACACTACCATTTTCACTGGTGTTTTCTTGCTGTTTTTTTCAGACTTTTCCCACTTGTGATTTACAATTTGCAAATCTCTCTGATTTTCTCAAATCAGCAAATAGAGTCGAAACAATTTCGAATATCCACATTGTCTCCTAAATTGAAGTTGATTTGTTGACATTTGTTAAAACATCCGTAAACATGTGGATGTTCAGAACAGGCCCGAATAGATAATTTGACAGATGGATATCCAGCAAATCTAATCAGCTGGTACAGTAACTTACCTTTTCTGTAATTGCAGGTCCAGTTTACAGTTTGGACAAATCCACCTCTCACTGCATTTCTACATCCAGCCTTTGTCCTGATTCATATGAAGAGCAGAGGTTTGTTCCCAATCATGAATGGAAATATTGGAGAATCTTAATTTATTTACATTCCCTTTTAATTAGCATAATTTTGTGACAATCCTCTTAGAATAAACTGTTTCCAATGAAGGAAATGTAACTGAATGGGGTGGAACTCTTGTTACACTTCATTCTGTTCTGTGTAGCCCAAGTCTATCAGCACTCTGCCTCCAGCTTAATCTCTCCATTTGAGGAGTCCTGTAGCTCAGTGGTTAGAGCACTCACCGCACTTGGGAAACCTGGGTTCAATTCCCGGCAGGGTGTTTCCTTACTCCATTGATAATAATTGCTCAAGAATAAAAACAATAATAGATTGGTTATTTCAATCTGTGACTGTTTGTGGGACACTGCTGTGTGCAATTGGCTGCCACATTTTGCCCACAAATATACAGTCAATTCACTTCACAGTATATTCTGTCGCAGTCCCTCTGCCTCGTCCTCTCCCTGGCCTCCTTCACGTCCCACCTCAAGACCCTCCTCTTCGATGGTCCTGTTGGTCACTCCAAATCCCCCCTTTCCCTCCACCTTCCCTGTCCCCAGCTTGGGTCTGAAACAATGACTGTCCAGCATCTTGGGACGTCCTCCTGATGTGTAAGGCGCTATATAAGTGTAACTTTGTTGTTGCTTTGAAATGTCTGAAAGATGTGATTAGGCGCTATACCAAATGCAAGGATTATTGCCTCCACTTTGCTGCTAGATTTAGTTCTATCACTTGCAATGGTAAAGGAATGAGAGACTGGATTTATATAGCCTGCTACAAACACTGGTTAGAAGAAGATCTTCTCTTCTAACCAGCACTAACTACAGGATGGGATAGCAGGATATCAATAAGGCATAGGAACAGAGCTGTTTTTCTCTCTTCTAGCCCAAGGTATTGAGAGCATTGTGGCTACCATAATATAATTCAGCACAGACCAAGTCACGTAGGGCTTTATCATTAAACAAACTTGCCAGTGATTACTATTAAAATAGCCATTTGATTTCACAATGAAACCGAATGTGAACAGAAGAAATAGTGGGGCCAGAGTGGCTTATTCAACCCAATTTATTTAGATCAATAGTCCATATACAGTAGAAGCTTGGTTATCCGGCACCCTCGGGACCTGACCATTGCTGATTAATCAAACATGCCGGATATTCGAGCGACAAGTTGCCAAAAATCCTTCACAAAAAATTAACTTATTTTAAAACATACCATATTAATAATAGACTAAATAATCACAAAATATTGTATGGATACTTATCCATAAAGCATTCCAGCACACTCTGTAAAATAATTGGTAAAATGAAAATTCCAGCGTTCGTTAAGTTTAATAAGTGCACACGCATTGCATGCATGCGCAAAGTGAGCATACTCGCGAGTGTCCCAGATGACTCCAGTATGAGATCCGTGTGCTGGAATGGTATTGGGAGATACCGGTTGGTTGAGCGTTCTGGTTGGTTGGGTGCTGGGTAAAGCTTCTACTGTACTTCACAGTAACTTTGTGAAGTGCTTTAAGACAGCAATAACAACAAAATTACACTTGTATAGCGCCTTTCATGTCAGGAGGACATCCCAAGGCGCTGGACAGTCACTGTTTCAGAACCAAGCTGGGGATACTGGGGGAGGAAAGGGGGGGATTAGGAGTTGCCAATGGGACCATCAAAGAGGAGAATCTTGAGGCGGGACTTGAAGGAGGCCAGGGAGGGGGTGAGACGAAGGTACTGCGGGATGGAGTTCCAGAGTTGGGGGTAGAGTGGCTAAAGGCTTGCCCGCCAATGGTGGAGCGGATGGGTTGGAGGATGTGGAGCAGGCCAGAGCTGGCTGAGTGGATGAGGTGGGCTGGTTAGTAAAGGGTTAGAAGGTCACGGATGTAGGGTGGGGCGAGGTTGTGGAGGGCTTTAAATGTGACGACCAGAATCTTGAATTGGATCCTCTGGATGATGGGGAGCCAATGGAGTTGTGCTAGGATTGGGGAGATGGGGTCACAAAGTTTGGAATGGGAGAGGACATGGGCTGCAGAGTTCTGGATCATCTGCAACCTGTGGAGGGAGGAATTGGGAAGGCCGACAAACAGGGTATTTGCACAATTGAGCTGGGATACAATGAAGGCATGAATGAGGGTTTCAGCGGCTTTGGGGGTGAGGTAGTGGCAGAGTCGGGCAATAATACGGGGATGAGGAAAGGCAGAGCGAATCATTGCTTGGATGTGGGGGAGGAAGGATAGTTGAGGGTTGAACAAGACACCTAGGTTCCCGATTGGCTTGGTGAGATCGAGAGAGCAACCATGGACGTTGATGCTGCCAGCGCTTAATGCGTGAAGGCACTGGCGTGAGCCAATCAATAGGGCCTCTGTCTTGTTGACATTCAACTGCAGAAAGTTAGCACTCATCCAGCTAACTAGACATTCATGATATTAAAGGTTAAAGGTGTTATACCAAAACAATTATTATTATCTATGGTGCATTGCTATAAATAATGAACTTTACCATTTCCAATTGATATTTATTTATTTGTCTGTGGATATTAGAATTTGAACCTGGATACAAGCTTACCACAAGAGAGATGATTAACAACAACAAAATTACACTTGTATTGCGCCTTTCAAATCAGGAGGATGTCCCAATTAAAGCCCTTTGACGCATTGTTCTCATCCTTCCAGACTATCCACAGTACCATCCTTTACTATAATCAAGCTGTTTCTCAAATCAGTGCAATGTACTTTACTTTTGGGTGAGCTGCATTTTTAGAGGGTCCTTTGGATGCGATATTAAACAGATCCAGTCTGCCTGTTTAGGTTGACACTGTTTAAACAATGAAGGGAGTTTCTCCCAGTCACACAGTTAAAATTGGTCATTCTCTTCATATCTGTGTAAGAGCTTTGCTGTGCATAAATTGGCCTGCTGTTTTTCTCACAATGTGCAGTCATTCTGCTTTACATGCGAAGCATTTTGAGATGTCCTCATGTGAAAAACATAACATCAAAAGCAAAAATGATTATGGTAAACACAAATGCAAAATACTGCAGATGCTGGAAACCTGAAACACAACCAGAAATCCGTGGGAACACTCAGCAGGTCAGGCAGTATCTATGAACAAAGGAAAAGTGAGTCAATGTTTCGAGTCCGCCTTTGACTCACTTTTCCTTTCTCCATGGATGCTGCTTGATCTGCTGATTGTTCCCGATGATTACGGTAAGTTTTGGTATAATTTGAAGTGGTTGTAGGCCAGTAATAACCAGTCTTTTCCTACTCTCTTTTGAACTAGGGTATACGTTGCTAATTCTTTCATTCCTAATGCTGGAGAAGGCTTGTTTGCCAAGGTAGCAGCAGAGCGTGCTACAGTCATGGCTTTCTATAATGGAGTACGTATTACACATGAGGAGGTGAGCAGTGCATCTATAAAGCAAATACGGTGAATGTATACACTAGGGTCCGTCGATATGGAAATTTTCTGATTAAATATATCGATGGGCTCATATCGAGATATACCGAAATATCTATATTTTCGGGTGTTTCGTACTGCGCATGCGCGCGCAACGCGCACATTCGGAGTGCGCGTGCGTTCCGGGTGCGCACGCGTCACAGGTGCGTGCGCATTCCGGGTGCGCGCGCATTCGGGGCCTATCTTCTCAGGAGGTAAATATCTTTCTCTCTCTGTGTCTCTCACTCTCTCCATCTCTGTGTTTTTCTGTCTGTGTGTCTCTGTGTCTCTCTCCCTCTCTCCTCTCTCACATCCCCCCCATCTCTATCTATCTGTATATTATCACATCCACCCCGTCTCTCCACCCCCCCCCCCCGCCGTCCCTCTCTCGCACCCCCCACCCCCGTCATCTCTCTCCCCCACCCCCGCCGTCTCTCTCTCCCTCCCCCCGCCGTCTCTCTCTCCCTCCCCCCCCAGCCGTCTCTCTCCCCACCCCCAGCCATCTTTCTCCCCCCAGCTGTCTCTCTCCCTCCCCCCAGCCGTCTCTCTCCCCCTCCCCCCAGCCGTCTCTCTCCCCCTCCCCCCAGCCGTCTCTCTCCCCCTCCCCCCAGCCGTCTCTCTCCCCCTCTCCTCCCCCCCCCAGCCGTCTCTCTCCCCCTCCCCCCAGCCGTCTCTCTCCCCCTCCCCCCAGCCGTCTCTCTCCCCTTCTCCCCCCCCAGCCGTCTCTCTCCCCCTCTCACCCGCCCCAGCCGTCTCCCTCCCCTTCCCCCCAGCCGTCTCTCTCCCCCTCTCCTCCCCCCCCAGCCGTCTCTCTCCCCCTCCCCCCAGCCGTCTCTCTCCCCCTCCCCCCAGCCGTCTCTCTCCCTTCCCCAGCCGTCTCTCTCCCCCTTCCCCCAGCCGTCTCTCTCCCCCTCTCCTCCCCCCCAGCCGTCTCTCTCCCCCTCCCCCCAGCCGTCTCTCTCCCCCTCCCCCCAGCCGTCTCTCTCCCCCCCCCCCCCCCAGCTGTCTCTCTCCCCCTCTCCCCCCCCCCCAGCCGTCTCTCTCCCCCTCTCCCCCTCCCCCCAGCCGTCTCTCTCACCCTCCCCCCCCCCTCCCCCCCCCCCCAGCCGTCTCTCACCCCCCACCCCTTGCATACCTGTATATTGTATTCGAGGACTGTGAATACAATATGGCGGCTTTGCACCTCGGTCTGTGCATTGTGTATAGAGATGAGCATTCTGGGTCTTGTAGTTCAGTGTGCTCGCATCCCGATTTTTTACCTCGATATATAGTTTTTTCGATATATCGATATTTTAAAAATGTCTATATCGGCATATCGATATGAAAATTATATCGGGTTTTAGCGATATATCGATATATCGCCAGACCCTAGTATACACATTGCATTTCTTCTTAATGTGTTTGTCCTATTTGTTTGGCAGGTGGATTCTAGAGATTGGTCTCTCAATGGGAACACTTTATCATTGGATGATGATACTGTATTAGATGTTCCCGTGCCTTACAACAGTACCAAACATTACTGTGCATCCTTGGGGCACAAAGCAAATCATTCATTTACTCCCAACTGCACGTATGCTTCGTAAGTATCTGTCCTTTGGTCTTTTCATCAAAGGAATTCATAAACGTTTGGCAGTCAGTTTTAGCTTTAGATTGAAAGGTGGTAATATTGAATTGCTAACATCACAATACACTTGTTGAGTGGAATTAGGCTCAAAGAAAAGTGGCCCCTCAAATTTAGACTAGTTATAGGGCAACACTTTTTTTTAAAGAAAAGAAAATTTTTGGTCTCAACCACTGTGAAAGGATACAACAACAACAGCTTGTATTTATATAGTGCTACTCATACAGGGTAGTGTCCAAGGGTGCTTGATATGAGATGTTTAATATCTTTCTGCCCAGGTTTATTCACCCTCGGTTTGGAGCGATCAAATGTATCCAGACCATTCGGGCTGTGGAGAGGGATGACGAGCTGACTGTGGCTTATGGATATGATCACTGTTCTGGAGGCAAGGGTGGACCCGAACCTCCTGATTGGTACAAGCGTGAACTAGAGGCTTTCCAAACCATGCAGTAGAAATTAAATTTATGCAGCTTTCTCTTCGCAAGAAGCAGAAAGAGGTACACAGGAAAGCGACCTGGAAACTGTCATACAGGGATTGTTCAAATTTTCTGTTCTGTGAAGTCTCATTCAACTTGCATTTAAATTATTCAAAGTTTTATTTATTGGAAAATACAATATAGAATTCACTAAAGCAAGCAGAGTTATATTTTACATTAGCATACCAAGTTTATTAAGTACTTAGCAGCAAATCCTGTATTACCTAAAATCATACATTGTAGCCAGTTTTACAAGTCTCGTAAGCAGGGAGTTTTTTCCTTTTACTCAGTCATTTTCCTAATTCACATCCAGTATTGTAGTCTATCCTACTCGGGCCTTTAGCTAAATTCTGTGCTTATTTCTGTGCTTGGTGTTCAATGGGCTTATAGTTTTGAGATCCTAAACTGTATCCAGCTCCTATCACAACTGTGCACATTTTAGCTAACATGTTATGACTGTTGATCACCAAATTAATAGTATTGTGCACTTTGGAGTTGAACAGCATCTTAGCTCTTGATGATTGGAATGGCACAGTTAGTAAGGAGTGATTTATCAGCTTCCCATTTACCACTGTTTAGTTCACCACATGGAACCAGAATTGGAAGGGATGCAACGTTGTAGAGTACAGGACAGGTAAACCCCTATTTAGGACAGGGTTGCGTTCCTGAAAAACGATTCTCAGATCTAAACGTCCTAAATCGAAACACGGTTTCCCATGCAGTCCCATCATGTAACCTGAGATGCGTTCTTTTCATAAAATTTTCGGACCTTAAACTCACTAAATAACACACAAAACACACAAAATAACACAGAAAATAACATACATATGCAAGAAGGGGTACTTGGGGTAACTGTATAGTAATATACTTTAATACTGGCAAACTTTAATACAGTCCTATGTTTTGATAATCTGCTTGCACCTGTAAGTGTAACGCACCTTGAACTTGCCAGTATATTGTCCTTATTCTGTTTTATAGTAACCCCCGTCGATCTAGCTAGCCCTAAAGCCCTCCCGACATCTGTACCTTTTTCGCCAAACTCGATGCGCTTTATCACCTCCAATTTAGTATTTAAAGTGATGACTTTGTGGTGTTTCTGGCCACTAGCGGTATTACCGCTCATTTCACTTACTGCTGCCTTTTCCCGACATGGTAGAATCGTGGTAGAGGCTGTAAATCGCTCGAAGTTGCTTGGGAATGTTCGGAAATTACTGTAATACTGATGTGGCTTCAAAATCAGCTGGCTTTTAAACAATGACGAAGCGACATGCTATTGGCCAGTTCAAATGCTTGGATACACTATATCAGGTGCGAGCGCGATTAACCCGAGAAACACTATGGATTGTGCATAAGGACAAAAAGGATGTGCCAAAAACGACTGCGATATTCAAAATATGTACTGCGCATGCGCAAAAAAGAATTTTGTTCATTTAAACGAAACCAAGTGTCCTATATCGATAGAAAATTGTTAAAAAATTATGTTTGTTCAATTGAAATGTCCTAAATAGAAGCGTCCTTAATTGAGGCTTACCTGTATCCTTTTGCTGTGTCACATTATTCACTTTCAGTAACATTTTATCTCACCCCCGAGTGTAGACTGCAATCTATCAGCTGCAACTATTTGTTTTCCTAAGTAGAAGAAGCACAAACTGAACTTTGTGTTTTGGTGTAACTCCCATTTCTTGGAAGATTGACGAGTTAACCGCAACTTTTTTTTTCTTATGGTAGATAAAGCCAGATTGGAATTGTGTGTTTTTTTTTAGTAACAAAGCTGAGAAACTGATGAAGCTGAATAAGAGCAGTGAAGCTATGCCAAATGTTTACAGATTGACTCCAGGGTCTTTTGACACATGTTCTGTTTTTGTTTAATAACCAAAAGCATATGCATTTTTTCTAAGCAGTGTATTGGGTAAACGGGAGAATTGTTTTTGGTGGGGTTCGGAGAAGCATTTATAACCTTGTTGAATTTTGGTTTTGATGAGCTGAATTGTGTATTCCGTGTGTCTCTCTACCTGCAGTCAATGTAGGAGAAGAAATGTGTTTTTTCTAATGGACCTGAAAACAAAAGTGGTAAATTGTGAATTTCTACCACCTAGTTCGTGAAGGAGGAATAAATTATCGTTTTTTAAAAAAAAATCCTCCTATCTAATTTAGGTCAATGTTTCAGTAGTTCTGATTGCATGGTGTGATTTCAGACATATAAACTGACTGTTCACTTTATTAACCCATTGCCTCATTGTCCATTGCAGTGGTTCAGGTCAATATGGATTATTTGGTAATAAAACAGGGACGGGTATTACAAAGACAAATGAAATGTATTTTTTGATTTTCCTCTTCCTACTGTATTTGTAGTACTGTATACATCACTAATGGCCTTTGTAGACTTGTCAGCATACTAACATTAATAGCTAGTGCAGAAGTTCTGCCTTACTGAATGGACTCATAGTACAGCAACATATTGTCGGTGGCAATAAATGTTCAAAGCTAAACCTAACTGGACTATTTATTTCCCATTTCCACTGACTTTGTTAATGTTGTATTTGTCTTTTTAACCTGACATGTAAATTTAGTTTAGCAATTATGTATTCCAAACATTTGGGGATTCCCGTTGTGGCTAAATGGATAAGTACAGTGACTGGATAGTACAGGACTCATACAGAAATCACTAGTTAAATTGTAGGCCTGCACAAAGTTAACTGATCTCAGCCATGACTGCAGTGTTAGATGCTATAATTGACCTCCATGTTTATAGGCCAGAGAGGAGAATATTGACAAGGAGTCACAGTCCTCTCTCCTTTGGTGCAAGGTGTGTGCCTATGGTTGAATACACTGCCAATACTCATTGTGTGGGCTCATACATGAAGCATGGCAAAATAGTGGGGGTATTAGTGGAGCTTGAACTCCACTTTGCTGAGTTTGCATCTTCACAAGAGGAGGATGAAAAGAGGATCACATCAGAGAATAAAGAAAGGGCCAGATACTTGTAGGTCATTGGATCAAGCATTCACCCTGCCCACACATTGACTTCCAGTTTTTGATCCACTTCCTGGGTAGAGGTGCAAAGTGAAGGCCAAATGACCTCAGTAGGACATGCCTGCTCATGCACTTCAGGAGCTGAATATAGAGCAGCAATGAAAGAACCTGAGAGCAAGTCTGTGATCTGCCTGCCGCTGCTGGGCTGCAGCAGATGTGTGGTGTTGGCTCACTCCAAATGGGGAATGGAGAAATTAATTTGGTATCCAAGCAGTGTTCTGCCAGCACGGACGCAAATATTGGCTGCTAGAGGGGTGAGAAGAGGCTCTGAGATTCCAGCAAGCATTTTGTGTGGAAGAGGGAAAGGTGAGGGAGATTCAGCCAAAGGAGTCCAGTAGCATGGTTAGTCTGTTTGTCTCACAAGCGTGAGGACGAGGGTTCGATTCCCATGCAGCATGAAACCTTAGGTTAAGTTTTTTGTACTCCACATGCCTTTGTTTACCTAGCAGTAGGTAGAAACCTAGTTGTTCATTGAATGGCAGATCGCTTCCCAGGATAACAATCCCTCTTCCCCTGCCCCCTCTATCCCCATTCCCTGTGAGCAATTGGCTGCCTTGTTATGCCCATACATGCATAGTCAATCCACTTTACAATCTATTCTGTGAAGTGCTTTGAGATGTCTCCATGACGAGATGAGGCACCAAATCAAATGCAAGGATGATTTTACCTTTGCTGTAAAGGCAGAGGTTTTCCCCTTGTGTTTTGCACTGGAGGTGGTGCACCAACCACATTGAAAAAACTAAAAATGGGCAAACCCCATCCAAATTTGTGAAATCTGCAAAATGTAACTGCAGTAAATACATTGACAAGAACACAATGGGAGAATGGATTGTTTCTGCTTGGCTTTGATTAACCCAGCAAGGCCAAAGCTTAATACTCTTAGGCATGGTGATGTTTTTCCGTATGTGTCGAAGACACCGACTGATCAAAAAAAACATCTTCACAAGGTCTGCGATTGTACAGGATGAGTACAAAGTCTTATTTTTCAGCCACCCTATTATCTAAATAAAATCATCATTGATCAGATATTGTAATGGTATCATAACTGTTCAGCCACCCTGTATAATGCGAAGTCAGGAGTGAGGAAGTGGGCGAATAAACAAATAGCAAAAACAATTTAAACAATTTTCATTATGAAATTAAACCTGCTGGGAATGGGGAAAACCGGGTAAATCATGCGATCGAATGGATAGCTCTTTCACAAGAGCGAGCACATATTCCATAATCTGAATGAGTCTTCTGTGCCGTAAATACCTATTGCTTCTTTGGTTCTAATCAATAAATACTCCATAAGCTGGAATCCTGAGCCAAGAAGTGAAAGCTCTGTTTGTTGCCTTTTAAGTCAGACAGAAACCACACTGTTGACTGTTCATCATCAAAAGCATGCAGCTTCATTCCACCTTTTGAAAACCTCTTAACCCCCAGGACTTGATCCCATATCTTCATGTTCAATATTCAGAAAGAAGTGCAGTCCTGAAAATCGAGCGCTCTTGATTCCTGAAAATATATAATAATAAAAATAATCCCTGCTTTTGATATAGTGCTTTTCACATCTTATCGACGTCTCAAAGCGCATCATAGAATATACTGTAAAGTGAATTGATGGTATATTTGTGGGTGAAAAAGCTTCCAATGATAATGGTTACTCATTAAGCAAAACAAATGCGTGTGTGGGTGGGAGGTATTTCACATAAGTCTGTATTTTCTTAGCATTACAGAGAGTGCAGAATTCTCACAAATTATTGAATTCAGTTTTACCTTCGAAATATTTTTGTAGTTCTCAAAATTATGAGAGGTAGACCCTGCTTAACGAAGGGGTTAGGGACTTTAAAACCCTTCGGTAAGCGAGAATTCCGTTAAGTGAGAGTTTAACTATTTTACTGTATTTGGTCGCAGCCAAAACGCAGCCCCGACCCGAGCCTCCCTGCTAAAATCAGTTTAGTTCCTAGCGGTTCCTAGCGCTAACATTTTCGGTGTACAGGTTGTACACATTCGAACATACAGGTTCGGTGTACTCCAAAATCCAGAGTTCCGGATTCCAGAATGTGACAAAAATTGCAAGAATAAAAACGCCAATCCAACCTACTCCAGGCCAGGTCTTCACAGTCACCGCACTGAAATATCACAACCTGGGCCCAGGCATTTCCGGACACGTGACGCACTTCTGGCATTCCGATTTGTCCGGAAATACCTGAACCTAGGCTCGGCTACGGGCCCGAATTCAGGATGCTCAACCTGTACTAGCGAAGGCCTAAGGTAGATATAATTGCTATTGAAAGCTACACAACTTGAAATACAACGATAAAATATTAAAATGTTAGTAAATACAAAATACAGACAGTCCTCGACTTACTATTACTGAAGCTACGAAGCATCCAGCTGCTTAAGCTCCTTCCATATGGCTGCACTGGACTGCTTAACTGAGGCACGCTAAAGACTGAGCGTGTGTTTCTGGGGCAACCGGGAGAAACGCTACCCATGAGAAGCTGTGCACGAGAAGCCCACGAGATTTAAAGTGTGTGTAACATTCGTTATAGCGAAAGCAGCCTTTGTTAAGCGAATAAGTGGTACAAATAGAAACCCTCATTATAGTAAACTTTCGTTAACCGGGAGTTCGGTAAGCTGGGTTTCCCTGTATTTAAAAAATAGACAAATTCTGCTGGATGCTCTAAAATATTAAGAAAACCACATAAAACAGAAAATGCTGGGAATTCATAGGTTCACAAGTAAATCTGGACCCAGGTGATATTGCTCCCCACAGACAAAGACTGTGCATTTGTCGGTAAACACGGCAGCCAATTTGTGCACATCAATATCCCACAATTCATGAAGTGAATGACCAATTTTATTTGGGAGATTGTTGGCCAGGACATTGGGAGAAACTCCCTTCTCTTTTTGAATAGTGCTATTGCGTCTTTAACATCCACCTGAACTGGTAGGTTGGGCATCAGTTTAATATTTCATCTGATATCCTGAGAGTGGAGCACAGATGTGAGTCCTGACTTTGGGGTTTGATTCCACAACCTTCTTACTCAAAGGTTACAATGCTACCAACTGAGCCAGTTTGAGACCTGGAATCACATCATAGGCAAAATATTTCTTTCTTTTGCACTACCTCAACAGCTGGCTTACACTCGCTTTACATGTGAATAATAGTTTACTTGATGGAGATCCCAGAGGATGCCCATTCCAAATAAAGGAGCCAAATGCATTCAATAGGGGAAGGATAGGGAGAAAAAATTACAAGGGAATTTAGTTTAGCTTTGTATATACAGAACCGACATCAAACCAGTTTTGTCTTGGAAAAAGCATTCTGAAACATGGTGGAATGTTTCAGATACCCGTCGGTATGTTTTCAGTACAATATAAGATACCTGAAAAGAATTACCTAGGAATCTACAGAATCCATTTATTTATTACTCAGCTATATAGCACCACTGTTACCTTCCTTCAGAATCTGTGTTCAGGGGTTGATAAGACAATACACAGGACGCCACGGGAATGTAACGGCAAAGAGACCGCTCAGGTAGAAGGAGGATGTTTGATTTTTTATTTTTTTCACTCGCATCTTTACACATCTGATATGGGCCATATCATCACAGGCATCAAACTGTAAAACAGCACACATTTATAACCAGGAATAGATGTGCATATAGGTCAATGAAGTGCATCAATTTAAGTCAGTAGTAGCCCTTCCACCTCTGAATCACAAGGTTGTGATAACACAGAGACAGCCATGGTCAAAGTATCTAACCACATTTCAAACATTTGTAATCAGGGCTCTCTCTGCCTTCTTGTCCTCCTTGACCTCTCTGCTGCCTTCTACAGAATTGATTAGCCTATCCTCCTACACTCTCTTCCCAGCTCAATCTTCACGGACCTGCCATCGCTTGGTTCGATTTCTACCTTTCTCACAGTCTCCACTTGGTCGCCACCAACTTATCCTTGGGACATCTTCCCAAAGTGAAAGATGCTCTATAAATGTCATTTTGTTGTTGTTGTTGCCCGCCCCCTCCACTCAGCAGGCTCTGGCCTGCTCCACATCCCCCGACCCACTCGTGCCACCATTGGGACTTCCCTTCCAATCTGCCTGCCCCCTTCATTCAGCAGGCTCCGGTCTACTCCATTTCTCAAGGCTGACCTGCCCTACCATTGTTGGCCCGGCTTTCAGCCACTCTGCCCCCAACCACTGGAACTCCATCCTGCAGTCCCTCCACCTCGCCCCCTCCCTGGCCTCCCTTAAGTCCTGCCTCAAGACCCTCCTCTATGATGGTCCCATTGGTCAGGTCAAATCCCCCCTTTCACTCCACCATCCCCGTCCCCGACCCCAGTTCGGGTCTAAAACAATGACTGTCCAGGGCTATATAAATGTAATTTTCTTATTGTTGTTGTTGTGAGTTTCAAGCCCAGTGTTGGGACTTGGAATCGCACGCTTGAACGAGATGTTGAGGGGATGATCCATTGTCAGAGGTGTTGTCCTTTGGATTAGATATTAACAACAACAACAAACAAAATTACATTTATAGAGTGCCTTTCACGTCGGGAGGATATCCCAAGGCACTGAACAGTCAGGGGTCAGCAACTAATGGGTGGAGGGAGGGGAAGTAGAGGGGTGGGAGGGCAGCAGAAGGCACAATTGAAAAGTGGGGTCTTGTGACCGGTCTTGAAGCAGGCAAGGGAGGGAGAGAGGCGAATGGACTGTGGGATGGAGTTCCAGAGTGCGGGGGCAGAGATGCTGAAAGCTAGGCCACCAATGGTAGGGCAGGTCGGGCGGGAGAAATGGAGTAGACCGGAGCCTGCTGAACAAAGGGAGCGGGCAGATTGGAAGGGAAGTCCCATCTGTCTGTTCAGGTGATTAAAGATGCACAGGGCACTATTCTAAAAGGGAATGGCATTTCTCCGAATGTCCTGCCCAACAATTTCCTAAATAAAATTGGTAATTGCTGTTTGTGGGACTGCCGTGCGCAATTGGCTGCTGCATTTTACCCACAATTACACAGTCAATTCACTTTACAGTATATTCTGTGAAGCACTTTGAGACGTTTAGAAGTGAAAAGTGCTATATCAAATTCAAGGATTATTATTACAATTTGAAAATTGAATAAAATTGAGAGGGGGTACAGCAGTGGTTTCCAAACTATGGGGCGCCAAGTGGTTTGCTTACTGTTGGCTGGGGGGGGTGCGGAGCTTTTAGAGCCCCCGAGTGGGTGTGGAGCCGAGGCACAGCACAGGAGTGTGCGGAGCCGAATGTGAAGGAGGGGGAGCACAACAAAAACGTTGCTGAGTTAGTGGGGGGGTGCCGCTATTCAAAGTTTGGAAACCACTGGGGCACAGCAACTCAAGTGATTGTATTTAGTATCTATAATGTGAAAACATCGCAAACTGCTTTATGAATAAATTGCTGTCAATTATCTATAGTGATTGTTTATTTGTTGCCAAACAAATAACCAAGTCCCACCCATGCATTCATTGTAACATTATTTTTACTCCCTATTTTTAAAGTCCACCTTAAGACCTTACTTTTTCCACTGTGTGATTGTTTCGCGCCTTCTGTGTTTCCTCCTTCTCCCCACCCCGCCCCCAAAGTTCTGGTCCCCAGCCAACTGTGTGACATCCTTTGTGATTGCCTCCTGAAATGAAAGGGATTGTACAAATACAAATGATATTATTATTGTGGAGTTCTGTAGCTCAGTGGTTAGAGCACTTGCCTTACAAGCCAGAGACCTGGGTTTAATTCCAGGCCAGGATGAAACTTTGGGCAAGTTTCATTACTCCACACATCTGATAATAATCCCTCAAAAAAACCAACAATAAATTTGTCATTTCAATTAATAATTCACGTCTTCTAGAAATCTCAAAGCGTTTCACAGAATAACTATAAAGTGAATTGACTGTATATTTGTGGACTAAATGCGGCAGCCAATTGCGCACAGCAGTGTCCCACAAACAGTCGTGGATTCAAATTACCAATTTAATTTTTTGGGGGGATTATTATTATGTGAAGGAAACTTGCCCAAGGTTTCACCCTGACCTGCCTGGATTCGAACACAAGTCTCACGCTTGCAAGGCTCTAACCACTGAGCTATAGGACTCCACGTAAGGCGAGTGCACTAATGCTAGGAACACAGCAATAAACGTTCTGAATTAGAGGTATCCTCAGGTGGTGATAATGTTGATATTAATGGCAATATTGTCACTGTGGATACTTCTAATGCAAGGATGAGATCAGCTGATGAGCATGAAATAATAATAATACTACAGTACACTACCGTATTTGCATTTGATATAAGAACATAACAGTTAGGAGCAGGAGTAGGCCATTCAGCCTCTCGAGCCTGCCCTGCCATTCGATAAGATCATGGCTGATCTTCTGACCTAACTCTACTTACCTGCCCTATCCCCATATCCCCTAATCCCTCTATTTAAAAAAAAAAATCTATCAGTCTCAGCCTTGAAAATGTTCAAGGACTGAGCATCTACAGCCTTCTGGGGGTAGTGAATTCCATAAATTCACTACCCTCTGAGTGAAGAAATGTTTCCTCAATTCTGTTCTAAAAGGCTGACCCTTAATTTTAAGATTATGACCCCTGGTTACAGCTTCTCCTACCAGGGGAAACAGTCCCTCAGTGTCTACTTTAACCAGCCCTTTAAGAATCTTATATGTTTCAATACGATCTCCCCTAATTCTTCTGTACTCTAGAGAATACAGCCCTAGTTTATTCAACCTATCCTCATAGAACAGTCCCCTCATCCCAGGAACTAACCTAGTGAATCTACACTGCACCTCCTCTAAGGCAAGTATGTCCTTTATTAAATAAGGAGACCAAAACGGCACACAATACTCTAGGTGCTCTCACCAAGGCCCTACACAGTTGCAGCAAGACTTCCCTACTCTTGTACTCTAAACCTTTTGCAATGAATGCTAACATGCCGTTTGCCTTCTTCTAATAATAATGTGGAGACCATTCCTTTGGAATAGCTCCTGTCTCCCCCTATACTGGTGCCAGTGGCCCATAAATCTGAATCCCTGCCCTCCGCACCACTCTTTTAGCCAGGCATTCAGATCCATGATCTTCTTTTGCTTGTACCAATTAGCTCTTGGTTTGGGTAACAGTCCTGATATTAATACCTTTGAAGTTCTATTTTTTAGAATAACTCCCAATTCCTAGAACTTGCTCCTTAACTCGTCCCTGTCGGTCCTACTTCTATCATTGGTCCCTATATGAATAATTACAATTGGATCCTCTCCCTCCTGCTTCAAATTTTTCGCCAGGTCAGCAGTGACATTCGTCACCCTGGCCCCAGGAAGACAACAGAGTCTTCTTGTCTCCCTGCTCTGGCTACTGAAAGGCGCATCAGTCTTCCTGACTGTCTCATTCCCAATTACAACTACATTTCTTTTGACCATTCCTTTTTGTGTGGCCTCCTGTATAGAGGTGTTGGGGTCAGTTTGCCCATCTTCCTCGCAGATTTCCTTGTCCACACAGGTTGCAAGTATTTCATACCTGTCAAACAAAGCTAATGTCTGGGGTTCCTCTGCCCCTGTCTTTTAGGTCCCCTTACCTGCCTGTCTGACTGTCACCCAGTCCTGTCCTTGGCTGGTATATGTTTGTTCCTTGGGGTTCAGGGGAGTGTCTGGCTCCAGGATGAAACTGTCCAGGAAACTCTCCCCATCCCTAATGCTGCACAGCGTCTCCACCTGAGACTCCAGCTCAGCTATTCTAAACTGGAGCTTCCTAGGATGCAGACATTTGCTGCAGATGAAATCGCCTGGACTTAGGTTGCCCTCCATTAAGTCCCACATGCCACATTCCTCACACATCACCTGCCAGACCATTCTCTCCTCTCACTATCCTTTTCCCTATAATAATATTGTTAGAAAATGTACAACCTAGCACCTACTTCCCCCTCTGCACCTAATTCCCACTCTCACCCAATTCCTCTCACTCTGTCCTCGCCTCACTCCGGCTGTAGCTCACTCTGGGCTCTCTGCTAGGATATAGCTCCTTATTGCGTCTTTGGAAGGACTCATTGTATTCTACAACGGAATATGTTGTAGAGTAGATTGACCATGTATTTTGTGAGTGAAATATGGGGATATGGGGATAGGGTGGGTAAATGGAATTAGGTTAGAAGATCAGCCATGATCATATTAAATGGAGGGGCAGGCTCAAGGGGTCGAATGGCCTACTCCTACTTATGTTCTTATCTAAAATTACATTTGTATAGCGCCTTTCACATCAGGAGGATACACCACAATGTACACAATAAAGGGGTTTCCATTGGTGTAGAAGAAAAGGTGCAATCATTAATTGTTTACCAAAGGATCATGCTAGGTAACAAAGAGGTGTGTAGAGTAAGCAAACATGTGTATGTTGTGTCCTGTCTGTGAATCAAGGCCATATCCTCTCGCTTGAGAGGTGAGTGCTCTAACCACTAAGCTGCAAATGATGGTGTTACGTTTGGAATATTGCATCCAATTTTGGACTCTGAAGTGCTGGAGAGGGTTCAAAGGAGAGCAGTAAGTATGGTTTGGAGTATTGAGATTTGTGCTTGATGGGCTAACTGTGGAACTTACTTTCATTGAGAAAAAGAGTAAAGAAGAACATTATAAGAATATGTAACTGATGAGACAAAGATATGTATTGCATTTGTACAAAATAGCATCTTAATGCTATGTGCAGCAGCACTGTATCCTGTGGGTCAAAAGGTTGTAGGTTCAAAATTCTAAATTAGCCTAGGTTGCCATCCAAGTGTAGTATTGGGGTAGTGTTGCATTCACAGGCTGTGTTGAGAAAATGTTACATCCCAATAAAATCAAAGATGTGTACCACACACACTCAGCCACGTTAGACAAAAATTGGATTTGATCTGGGATACATAGGTGTCAGCCTTACTCAATGGTAGCACTCTCACTTCTGAGTTAGAAGGGGATGAATTTAAGCCCCACTTCGGGACTTGAACTGAAATAGTCAAAGTTGCTGCTCCAATTTAGGGTTGGGCGTGTGTTGCATTGTTGGAAGTGTCTTTGCATGAGATGTTAAACTGAATTCACATCTCCCTGTTCAGGTGGATGTTAAAGAACCCACGGCAGTATTTAAAAACACAAGAAGTGTTTCCTGGTGTCCTGGCCAACAATCCCCCAAATACAATTGGTCATTCACTCCTTGTCTGTGTGTGAATTGACCGATGCATTTTCAAAGTGTGCCACAGAATATACTGTAAAATGAAATGACTGTGTATTTTGTAGGCAAAGCAAGAGTATTCATTTTAATTTTAAAAGGTTCCAAGTTTTTTTAAAAAAATCAGTGCTGGGTGGTGAATTACACCACAAGACTTGGGGAATTGAGAGGGAAGTCTGTGCACTTCAAAGACAGGTGCAACAGAATAGCACCTTTCTCCTTTTAAGCTGATGAGGTGAAGCGAAATATAGCAGAGTTTGACACACACATACACACACACACAGTGCAGTAACACGGATCAGCTTGTGAGGTGTAAAGGGTTAACAGAAACCTGTTGCAGGTGGTGGGAGAAGTAGTGTGGCAGGGAGCCTCAGGGCGGGATTACAGCTGCTCAGCCGGTTACACCTGGTGTTGCAGGAAGCTGATGACTCTGGCTCTCCTGTCCAGCATTTCGTGCGGAGACTTTCGGCTGCTTTTCGCTGCACCAACAAGGCAGGTGGGTGAGTTTTGTGTCACCCGCATCCACTGTTGGTCATTCTGTGATAAAACAACCCAACACTTTTAAGCTTGATGAAGTGTTGCCGCGAGTTCAGTGGGGAGTTGCTGAGTCGTGCTGACTGACCTGCTGATGGGAGCTGTGGTTTGTTTGATGGCCGTGGTGATGCCGTTGCTCGCTTCTGACCATGTTTTCCTTTATTCCCAGTGTGTGTGTGTGTGTGTGTATGTGTGTCTGTGTATACTTGGTGCATCCAGAGGCTTTTCTAGAATTGGTTGTAACTGGAGGGAAGAGATGGGTTCAGGCCAGGCCTAGAATGGACAGAGGGAGAGCAGTCCTTGTTCCATCCACATTACCAACTGTTTGGGGGCAATCTCTGCCTCTCATGTTGCTGAAGCTGAAAGCTGAGCTGCCTCTGCTCGACCTACACTGGCCTCTTGCTTGCTTGATCCTCGTGCCCTCCATTCTACCATCAGTGGCTGCGGTTTCTCTCCCCCTGGCTCGGCATTGTGCTCTGCCACTGTCAAGTGCTCTGATACACTACCCTACATGAGGGATGCTAATTTTATGCAAGTTGCCGTTGTTGCTGTTGAAAACTGAGATGGATAATGTGTATCTGTACGATACAAAGTTTGTGCATTAACTACAGCTTTCTGGAATCTATTTTCAGCTTTAACGCAGGTTCAATGGGCTTGAAACCAGTTTTTCCTTTGCTTGCTCTGGCTGATTTCCATCAGTACTGGTAGTACTGGTATTATAGTGCTCAGATCTAATTTTACTTTGCTTTATATCTTTTGAAGGGCTACCGATACCCAATCACAGCTTCATTTTCATCAAGAAGTGTTCCTAAATTCCATAAAATCTCACAGGTCAAGTGGAGTCATTTACAATATAAAAAGTAAACAGTAACTCCAATGTTACACAGATAGTTAATTTCAATAAGTGTCAAGGGGTGGCGGGGAAGAACAATTAAAAAAAATTCCCTCTCTTGCTGATTGTGCTTCATGTTCAGTGGACACCTATTTGACACTATTGATCCTAAAGTCAACTTAATTTATAAGTAATTTATCAATGATTTGTGGAGTCCTGTAACTCAGTAGTTAGAGCAAGCGCCTTACAAAAGAGACACCTGGGTTTGATTCCAGGCAGGGCAAAAGCATAGGCAAGTTTCCTTACTTCACAAGCCTGATAATAATCCCTCAAGATAAAAAAAGTTAATTGATCATTTCAATCCACGATTGTTTGCGGGAAAACTGCTGTGAACAATCGGCTGCCGCGTTTCACCCACAAATATAGTCAATTTACTTTACACTATATTCTGTGAAGCACTTTGAGACGTCTTGAAGACGTGTGAAGCACTATATCAAATGCAATGATTATTATAATCTGAAAATGGGGAAGGAGGGGGCAAGGCGGTTGAGGGAGAGAGATCCAGAGTTTGGGCTCATAGTGGCTGAAAGCACAGTCACCGATGGTGGACAAGAGACCGGAGTCAGCTGAGCGGAGACAGGAGGTGGTGGTTTGGGGAATAAGCCTGCTGGAGAAGGAAGTAGCACCAAAAATGTCATTTCAGTAGAAGAAAAGAATAGGGACTGCCTGGTTCATTAATGTTTACCTAATAGCATAGACCAATATAGATACTACAACAACAACAACTTCAATTTATACAGTGCCATCAGTCTCCGAGCGCTTCACAATAATGGATCTCAGACCCAAGCCAGGGGGAGGGGAAAAAAGGTGACCATAGGTACGGTCGAAAAGAAAAGTCTTCAGCTGAGTCCTGAAACTAGGAAGAGAGGGGCCAAGGTGAAGGGAGTGAGGGAGGGAGTTCCAGAGTTTTGGGGCGTAGTGACTGAAGATACGGCCGCCGATACTGGAGCGGAGAATTCGGAGGACAAGAAGGAGATTAGAACTGGAGCAGTGAAGGCAGTGGGTCCTGTGTTGGGGAGAGAGGAGGTCAGAGCGGTAGTGGGGTGCAGAGGAGTGGAGAGACTTGAAAATAAGAGTGAGGATCTTGAAATCGATCCTCTCCGGGACAGGGATCCAGTGACGTCTGGCAAGGACTGGGATAATGGAGCAAAGTTTGGTACGAGTGAGAAGCATACATTATACTCATTCAAGCTACTTTACTTCAGCGCTTTGGGACATCCTCCTGATGTAAAAGGTGTTATACCAGCGTAATTTTGTTATTTTTTTTATTGTCAGTGCAACTATCAGCCCTGGGCACTTCACACGTTGTTATCATTCCTTATCAGATACTTGTTTTCTTTCCAATTGTATCTTGGAAAGAATCATAGAAATTTACAACACTGGCTCCCAGCTCAATGTGCTCTTTCAAGCTCACTGTACTGACCATTCCCATAACCTTTCAGGCCTCAATCTTTCATATACCTGTCTATTTCCCTCTAGAAGCCCACGATGGGCTTCTTTAGATAACAAGCACTTTATTATAGAATTGTTTTGATCAAGTCCATCAGAATCAGAGGCAGCTACTGCATGTGTATGTGTACCCATTAGGTATCAGAGTGATGATGTGTGAATATGCATGTGTAGAGCTCTGAAAGCCCTGATTCTAGAACAAGTATTCATGAGGACTGCATCACAGAAGGACTTTGGGTGCGAACTGAAGATGAGGAAGGAGGAGGCAAGGCAGATGGATTGAGGAAGAGACTTCCATAGTTTTGAGGTTTTGTGGCTCAAAGCATGACCATGGATAGTGGGAGCAAAGGGGATGAGGAATGGGCAGGTGGCCAGAGCCAGCTGAACTGTATAACAATAATAAATCCTTGCGCTTTTCATGGCTTCTAGACATCTCAAAGTGCTTCACAGAATATACTGTAAAGTGAATTGAATATGTGGGTGAAATGTGGTGGCCAATTGTGCACAACAGTGTCCCACAAACAGTTGTGGATATTATTGGGTTTTTTCGAGGGACTCTTATCAGCGAGTGGAGTAAGGAAACTTGTTCAAGATTTCACCCTGCCGGGGATCGAACCCAGGTCTCTCACTTGTAGGGTGAGTGCTCTGACCACTGAACTACAAGACTCCACATTTAGCATGTATTTAGCATGTATGCTGGTAATATGACCATATATTTACTGCTTATTTTGCTTTCAACTTCCAGATATTGTGCCACTGAATTACTTTCCACAACGTCTTACGATGGACCGTTACAGATATTTCCTCTTTAATCAGCGAGGCATATTTGTCCTGGGAATCCTGCAGATAGGTTGTGCCGGGGTGTGCGTGGTGTCCGGCTTTGTGGATTCAACCTTTAGGAAGGACTCCATTCTCAGTAGGACCAGAGCACCAGTCTGGGCTGGCACGGTAATGATAATAATATTTGCATTTGATATAGCACCTTATCAAGTCTTTGCGATGTCTCAAAGCAATTTGAAGAATACTGTATACTGTAAAGTGAATTGACTGATTATTTTGTGGGCAAAACGCGGCAGTCAATTGTGCACAGCAGTGTCCCAAAACAGTCGTGGATTAAGTGACAGAGTTTTTAAAAAATAAATTATTACCCCCGGAAAACCAATCTGCCAATCGATTAATAACCAGGTTCCTACTTGCTGCTAGGTAAACAGAGGTGTTTGGAGTAATGAAACTTGCCCAACATTCTGCCCCCAGTTGCTGACCACATTACTATTTCAACCTCCATTTCACCCCCTCCTGCCCCATTTTTTCTGAATTCTCCTCTTTACTTTCGTCTTTCAACTTCTCCCTTCATATTAACACTGCCACCCACACCCACGGCCATCCGCTCGATCTGGTGATCACCCGAGGCCTCAACGTCTCTGGCGTCACCATCACAGACAAGGCCATTTCCGACCATTTTTTCATTTCCTGCAACACCTCTATCCCTCCCCCCTCCACCTCCAAACCCACCACCATCTTCTACCGGCCCTGGAAGAAGATTCCCCCTCAAACTTTCACCTCTGCCCTAGAAACCTCCGACCTCCTCCCACAATGGCACTTTTTTTGCACCGACCCATCCTCCGCCTCCACCGCCCTCCACAACACCCTCTCCACTACCCTTGACACCCTGGCCCCCCTCACCTCCAAAACCGTCTCCCATTCCCGATCATCACCGTGGTACACAACTCACCTCCGTTCCCTCAAAAGCCAAGTGAGAGCAGTTGAACGCACCTGGCTCAAATCTGGCCTCACGGCCCACCGGCAAATCTGGCTGGACCGCATCAAATTTTACCGCTCCGCCCTAGCCACCGCCAAATCAGCCTTCTACTCCAGGATAATCCTGGAAGCGAAGGACAACCACCGCCTCCTCTTCGCCACCACCAACCAGCTCCTCCGCCCCCCCCGTCTCACTTCGCAGATCCTCTCCTCAAACGATCGTTGTGAGGAGATGCTGGACTTCATCGAGTCCAAAATTGAGAGAATCCGCTCTGCGGTTTCCGCCCCCCACCACTCCTCCACCTCCGCGCCCTCATCAGTTACCTCAACCCCTACTCACCCCCCATTTCACACTTTCAACCCCATCACCCCGTTTTCAGTCACAAAAATAATTACCTCCATGAAACCCACCACGTGCTCATTGGACCCCATCCCCACCCCCCTCCTCCGCACCCAGCTCCATTTGTTAGCCCCGCTCATTTCTGACACCATTAACCTTTCCCTCTCCTCAGGCACCGTACCTACCTCCCTTAAAACAGCCACCATCAACCCTATCCTGAAGAAACCCTCCCTTGATGCGTCGCAACCATCAAGTTATCGACCCATCTCCAACCTCCCGTTTTTAACCAAGGTCCTTGAAAGAGTGGTTGCCTCCCAGCTCCGCTCTTTCCTTTCAACTCACTCACTTTTTGAACCCCTCCAATCAGGTTTCCGCCCAATTCACAGCACAGAAACTGCCCTGGTTAAGGTTACAAATGACATCCTAACCGCCTGTGACCAGGGCTCCCTCTGCCTCCTCGTCCTCCTTGACCTGTCTGCTGCGTTCGACACAGTCGATCACACCATCCTCCTTCAACGTCTTTCCTCCCACCTCAACCTTCAAGGCACAGTCCTTGACTGGTTCCATTCCTATTTGACCCACCGTTTACATTTTGTTTCTTCCAACGGTTTTTCTTCAAACCCCCGCACCGTTTCTCACGGCGTCCCTCAGGGCTCTGTTTTAGGCCCCCTCCTTTTCACCCTTTACACGCTCCCTCTGGGCGACGTCATCCGCAAACATGGGGTAAATTTCCACATGTATGCGGACGACACCCAGCTGTACCTTTCTGCCTCATCCCTCAACCCCCAGACCATCGATGTTCTGACAGCATGTCTGTCCGACATCGAGTCCTGGACGAGGGACAACTTTTTGCAATTGAACGTGAGTAAGACCGAGGCCCTCCTGATTGGCTCAAGCCAGCGCCTCCGCACATCGGGCGCTGCCAGCCTCAACATCCAAGGCTGCACTCTCCACCTCACAAAGCCAATCTCGGCATCATGTTCGATCAAAAACTTTCCTTCCTCCCCCACATCCGCGCCTTGACCGGCACCGCTTATTTCCACCTGCGCAACATTGCCAGGCTCCGCAACTATCTTACCCCCCGCGCTGCCGAAACACTCGTGCACGCGTACATCACCTCACGGCTGGACTACGGAAGCTCTCTCCTCGTCGGCCTCCCCAGTTCCTCTGTTCACAGGCTGCAGGTCATCCAAAACTCTGCAGCCCGTGTATTATCCCGCACCCGCCTCCATGACCACATAACCCCCACCCTTGCTCGTCTCCATTGGCTCCCCATCCTCCAGAGGATCGAGTTCAAGATCCCCGCCCTATTTAACCGATCTACTTTCCCCCTACAAGCCCACCTGGACCCTCCGTTCAACAGGACTTGCCCTGCTCCAAGCCCCCCGCCCGAACCGCCCCACCATCGGAGGCCGGGCCTTCAATTTCTCCACTCCCACCGTATGGAATGCCATCCCTCAATCCCTCCGTTTCGTTTCTTCCCTTTCCTCTTTCAAGGCCGGTTTGAAGACTTTCCTCTTCGACCGTGCCTTTTGTTCCACCCCGAACTCTTCGACCTCCCCTTCGTGTTTCATCCCTTCCCAAACACTCCCCTCTCAGCTCGGGTCACACGCCTCCTGTGCAGCGCCTTGGGACGTCCTCCCGACGTGAAAGGCGCTCTATAAATGTAATTTGTTGTTGTTGTTGTTATTCAGAAGAGCAGTGCTGCTACACCACAGAGACTATACACCAGTGACTGATTGAAATCTTTGCTTTTCAGTTCATGGGTTTCCCTGGAGTGCTGGCCCTATTTTCTTCACAGAAAAGGAACCCGACTCTCGTAAGTCCCAGGCGGTGGAGATCTTACTTTGTGAGCAATGTGAATGGGATGATGTATCATATGCAATTTTTAAAAAGAGTATAAAACCACAAGAGCTCTGGGACCTGTTTAATACATCAAAAGGAGATCCAGGCTTTACAAAACTGTAATACACCGTTATTTAGCTGGGGCTGGGCAGACTGCCCAATAAACCCTTGACTACTGCTGCTTAGGACTTGGTCACTTAGTTCCCTTGCTCAGTCCCACCCCACCCACCACTCCCCCACCCCTACGAAAGATTGGAAGTGTTTAGATTCTGAATTTAACTCTCCTCAATCCTGAACAAACTGTCTTGTGTTTAAGTTGCAGTCCTTGTTGCCATTCCATGGCTGATCCAAATCCATTCTGTAAATGTTTGGTCCCAGACTCTGAATGTTTGCAGGCTATTCAACTGTGGTGATGGAAACAGCATACTACTGTCCAAATGTGCTGTAGTGTGGATTAGCAGAACACTAGTTTTAGTATTTATGAATGAACCTTGGCTATGTTATTGTAGAGTGTGGCAAAGTAGAGAGACCAAGTCATTCCTCATTGGCAGGTGATAGGATTCTGAGTTGAGAGTTGCCATGGCCTGGTCTCTTCCATTTCCCAATAATTGAATATAGGGCAATAAGTTAGGTCACTTGGCTTGGTTACAATGCAAAATGCCACTTAGTCAGGGAATCTCTGGCCTTAGATAAAAAGAAACACTTCTACTTACCCTCAGCAGTATTTTGAAGCTGATCCTAAGTATAGCATTGATCCTCTGTTGAAATGTGAAAGTGATTAAGAGTAATCAAACTACAGTACAGCAGATCTATTCCTACTAGATTCAATTCCTAAAGTTACCCAAATTTCAGTCAGATAATAAAACTTCTTGAATCTCACATTCTCACCTGTTCCTCAGACTTCCTGGTTCACCCTGTGACTGACCTGTGCCCAGAGCTGTTTGGCAGTGCGGCTTTGGGCTTGGCACTAGAACCAATATGTGTGACAGAAGCGTGATGTCAATTGTTGGTTTCATTTTTGGGAAAAGCTAACATACAGGATTAATACCTGTATGATTTGTCAACTGTATTTGTGTGAGAATTTTTATTATTAGTTTTAAGCATCATTGAAAAGTTATATTCGATCCAGTTTAGCTCTGAATGAGTGAAATCTTAAGAATCCGCCTGGCATAAATCCCTGCCAATCGCTTTATGAACGGCATTAGAATTAAGAGACCAAAGTGCTGACTGTGGATTGTAAGGTTACAGAACCCAAGTGTATATTGCACCTGATACAAATAGTTAGTAGCCTATGTTATTCAGACTACTGGGCTGTTTAATCCACATTGCTTGTTATCTGTGTGTAGGTGAATAGTATGATTGGATCTGGCGTGATTTCCTGCTTTACTACAACTATTGTGATTCTATATGCTGCTTTGACTTTGAGCTATGGGGAGGATGATGATGAAGTGTTTCATCACAAACCGAGCTACATCATTCATGCGGTAAGCTTTTGCAATCAAATGGAACTTGCATTCCAATTTAATTTGCTGTTTTGTTTCAATTGACAAAGGTAAGTGGCATTAATAAAGTGGGATTGATATTTGGATGAATCTGATGGGGATTTGGAATAGTGACTCTCTTTATTGACGGGATCAGATTACCAGGGAGTGTAGTTGATGCAGGACGCTGGATGTTAGGGTGGGTGTTCTGGAAGGAGCAGATCAACTGGGCCAAAGGGTCTTCATCTGAATTTCTCTCATGATCTTTCGATTTCATTCATAACATAAAGTTCATCCCACAAACTGTCTATTCCCCCACCCTGATCACACAAACAGACAATTAATTTAGTGATTTTTTTTCCTGAAATTTACCATATGAGAAAACTGTGTTTTCTAGTTTAATGTTTAAAATGTTGTGCTGGGGAAAAAACAAGTCATTGACCTTGCACCTCTAAACTCTTCATTGCTACAGAAAACTCTTTCATCTTTGAAAGATTTGTAAGCTTTCAGTTCCTGCAGTCATGCCCTTTCTCTGCCAGATCCTGCCAAAGCTGTTCACGTGTAAGCAGTCGAGCTGTTGTGAATAAAGTAGCTACATCTGGATCTTATCGCTGCTCTACTATTTGTTCCTTCCCATCCTTTCTCCTTCTGTCCTCCCCAGCCCGGTGGTACCACAGTGATTGGAGAGGTTTTGGGCTGAGACCAGTACCAATCATAGCTAAGAATTAACATGGGTTCAGATGGTGCTAAGTCACATCACACAATGCGTTTTCCCTCTAAACCAGTGAAACTACATCTTTCCTCTGTTTTTCAGTTGGCATATATCACATGGATACCTAGTGGTCTAAACACTGCTGGTAAATGTACCCTACACCCATGAGCTTTAAACACAAAATCTTTTTGCACTGTTTAATTGTCTAGACTTTATACAGTAACCAATCAGGCATAAAAATAAGAGTTCATTCAGGAACAGTGAGATGCAGATCTGACCCACTCCCAGCTGCCTGTTGCTTTCCCAAGAAGTATGGTAACGAATGAATAATGAATGAATACTTCTTGAAAACCTGGTTGCTCCTATTATTGGGTCTTGAAGCAGTCGTTTTTTGCTGTTTGCATAATGATTTTCCTTGACTAAAGGAAAACATTGTTTTAACATCCATACTGTGCGCACAGCACTACATCATGAAATAAAAGTAGTTTCCATACGAGCAGAAATATAATCGCTGTTCTTTTTGTCTTTCAGGAGTATATTCTCAGCAAGTTGGTTGAAGGAGCAAATATGGCTATTTTAATCTCTTCTGTTTTTGGTCTCATGATTGCCACAGTCATAGCTTACCTTGGATGCCGAAGTCTTCCCAATTGTGCTTGTTATGACAGTACGACTGGAATGGCAAGTAGGGTAGATGATCTGTGTGGTATGACCTGAAATTCGGACACAGGACTGTAAACTGCATTTCTCTGCTGCTGTTTGAAGCTGATTGGGTATAATATGCAGATTGATACATAGAGATATAACCCGAGTTTTTTAGGTGCTGTGAATCTTTATGTCAGAAACATGTTTCACAAACCATATGGGTAGTTATTTCGTGTCTTTTTATTATAGGAGAAACAACTTAAACCTAAATAATAATCATTGCATTTGATAAAGCGCTTATCACGTCTTCTAGACGTATCAAAGCGCTTCACAGAATATACTGTAAAGTGAATTGACTATATATTTGTGGCTGAAACAGGGCAACCAATGGCGCACAGCAGTGATGATGTAAATGATGTACAAGTGTTTTCATTTCATCCTCTTGCTCCTCTCCCGCACACCCAAAGCACACCTGTAAGTACTTCAAGAAATTATCTATCTGAAGGGTGCTATATAATAATAATATAATCCTTGCATTTGATATATAACCGGGTGATTACTTACTGCTCAGTAAACACAGGGGTATGGAGTAAGGAAACTTGCCCAACATTTCGCCCTACTGGAAATCGAATGCAGGTCTCTTGCTTGTGAGGTGAGTGCTCTAATCACTGAGCTGCAGGACTCCACAAATGAAAGATATTTGACATTAAAATTGACTAAAGTTAATTGACTGTATATTTTGTGGCTGAAATACAGCAGCCAATTGCAGACAGCAGTGTCCCACAAACAGTACATGGATTGAGTGACCATATTATTATCTAAAAGCTCATTTCTTTTTTGCAGCATTCCTTATTGATTGAGGAACGGCACCCTCAGATGATCGAGCTGGTCTGTACCTGGCAGGGTGAGTACATAACCAACGCTTGATCTATGGAGCTCAATGTTAATTCTTTAAAATGTACATTTGGGGTTGTTTCTTACAAGTAGCGATTTTGTAAGAAAACGTATTTATTTCAGGAAAATAGGGAAATTGATTCTCTTATGCAGCCTTTTTCTACCCTTCCAAGTAACCTATGGTGACTGCTGCAGCAGGTAAATTGTTAATCACTATACAGTACCACATTCTGCCCAGAAAACATGTTCAGACTGCAGGCATACATTACTTTTGACCACCTGAGCAACACCATCCATCTGCCCTTGGTCACAAATGTACTGCTCGGGTCAGCCCTGTGTCGTATTCTGTTCATCAAAAAAAAGCAAGTCAATGGTTGACAACATGTAATCCAGCGCCTTGGGATGTCCTCCTGATGTGAAAGGCACTATACAAGTGTTAAGCATAGTGATAGGTTTCCACTTGAACAAACTAAAGGACAGTGAACTAAGAAAGGTTATTTGGAAACAAGTAGCTGATTTCAGCAGACTGTACCATATTTATGTTTGCACAGCGAAGAAACCTCCTCACCCCTCTCTGTAGCCTTGCGTTGTTCAAGTAAGTTGTGTGCCCTCACCGCAGCACAATTGTATTGTACAGTATTTGTGGGACATCTAGCCTTTCATGTTTTGTACCTTGATCATAATATTGATCAATAAATGTTTTTTTTTTAACCCAGGTGCCAGTGAACAGCGAATCCTGAACGATCCAGTTCAGCTCAAGGACTGGGATTTAGACACGGAAGAAGCAGAGCTTTCATCAAAACTGTCCCCTTACGTCCGACTTGCTTAAAGTTGACTTTTACTGAAGACAATTTGGTTGGCTGTTCATACCAGGAATCAAAGAAGAAAATTTTGATCTGTCAGACCTTGGTGATGCGAAGTTTGTTTTTAAAAATAGCGCTTTCAACTAGTGGGTGGGGAGAGGTGCTTGTGGCCTCCTGGATCTACAATAATTCAAGCAGTTTTTCTTTTATACTCTTATTTCACAGTGCACAGGTGTTTTAAACGTGTGTGCCATGCAGTTAATGGTGAGCGCCCAGTGATTGAGATTGTAAGTTTTTGGGGTGAAAGATATGGTGAGATATGTAAATATTTTAAACAGTCATCATTCTGCTCGAACTGTGAGTCGGTTTTTATTTTAATAAAAGAGAGAGTGCAGCTTTAAATAAGTGAACTTGCAAATGATTGTACTGTACTTTGTTATACAGTCTAACTTCCTTTATTCTATCATAGCAAAAAAGGGGCTGGAGTTAAACAAAGACTCAAAATGAAACTAAGCCATTTGGAACTTGTAGAACAGATTTGGGATGGGTTGTATTTTATGGGTGTCTTATTTTAAATGTTCCACTTAAGTCTGAAGAGTATGATAATAAACTAGGACGGAGAGTAAACACCGAGGATGACACAAAAAAAATGCAACGGGATATAGATTGGCTAGGTGAGTGGGCAAGAAGGTGGCAGATGAAATATAATGTGGGGAAATGTGAAGTTATTCACCTAGGTCAGAGGTAGGCAACCTATTACTAGGGAACGGCGATTAATCGGTTTTTCGATTAAACCCGATATGATTTTCAGATCGGTATGCCGATATGGTGATTCTAAAAAAACTGTTATATCGAGAGATTCGATTTTAAAAATATACATCGATATATTTTTAATATCGTTCCTGGCAATATATCAATATTGTTGGTATTATCAGTGTAATGCGATCTTTTCCAGCTTACCTTGTCGCCGGCATTGCAACCTCCTAGATCTAGAGCATGGAATGCGCGTACATTCGGTGCGCGCGCACAATTAACGGGCGCGCACATCCGATGCGCACGCACACTTTACTGTGTATACTCGACGTGAGTCGTGGCGTCTTAACAAAGTCGCATCGCTGAAAATTGTAGTTTGAAAATTTACCTTTCTCATCATGGGGAAAAGAAGCCCCGTATGGGACTACTTTGAAAACAATGCAGTCAGTAATGGTGTGTATAGATGTACAGTTAGCAAGGTCTTGGTTAAGACATCTGATTCGAGCACGAGCAACCTGCGACATCACATTAAGCAGCACCACCCCGCCCAGCACGCTGCCCTCAGAGCGAAATCATTGTCGACAACAGCAGGAAGTCGAACCAGCGCTTCGGAGAAAGCGACAGGTAGTGGGGCCAGTGCAGCTCAAACAATTCCTGCTTTATTTAAGAGGAGAACATTGTACCAGAGAGGGGACAAAAAGTGGAAAGTATCACGAACGCTGTCACTTTTTGCATAGCAAAGGAGAGCTTGCCAATGGCGAAGGACATTAATTCAGACTTCAGACTACATACAAATAAGTGGCATTTTATGGCTGTAAGTGTTATTTTTGTGTGTGAGAGAGTTAGAAGGCAGATTATCACTGCTTCTATGTGTGTGTCTAGTCAGACACATACATAGAAGGAGTGATAATCTGGCTTCTAACTCTAACAGTCAGACTGTCTGTCTCTCTCTTTTCTATTGTAATAGATCTCATTTACACGTGGACATTACATGCTACTTTCAAGCAAGAAATGGAGGAGAATAAATCTCTAGATTTTGTTTTTGGTGTGTGTGTGTTCTATTTTGTGTTTAGAGATGGAGGGAGAGAAGGAGAGGGGGAAAGTTGGGAGAGAAGGAGAGAGGCGAGGGAGGGAGGGAGAGAAGGAGAGGGGGAAAGTTGGGAGAGAAGGAGAGAGGAAGAGAGGAGAGGGAGGGAGAGAAGGAGAGGGGGAAAGGAGGGAGAGAAGGAGCGAGGGGAAAGGAGGGAGAGAAGGAGAGAGGGGGGGAGGGAGAGGGGGAAAGTTGGGAGAGAAGGAGAGAGGAAGAGAGGAGAGGGGAAGAGAGGAGAGGGAGGGAGAGAAGGAGAGGGGGAAAGGAGGGAGAGAAGGAGAGAGGGGAGGGAGGGAGGGAGGGACAGAAGGAGAGAGGGGAGGGAGGGAGGGAGAGAAGGAGAGGGGAAAGGAGGGAGAGAAGGAGAGAGGAGAGGAGGGAGAGAAGGAGAGGGGGAGGTAGGGAGCAAACAACATCGTATAATTGAACAGACCTTGACACCAACATTACAAACTTTCTGGACCTAGAGCACGCATTTCGAAATGTGCGTGCACCGCGACTGCGCGCGCATCGTCAGTGCGGACGCACCGTCAATGCGCGCGCACCGCGACTGAGCGCGCACCATAAATGCGCGCGCGCCATCAATGCACGCGCACTTCGAATGCACGCGCATGCGCAGTATAAAAACTCGATAGATCGGTTTAAGCAGGTATGAGCAAACCGATATATCCATATCCGGAAAAATCCCATATTGCCGTTCCCTACCTATTACCAATGGTGGACCAGACCACCACCAACAACAACAACAACTTGGATTTATACAGCGCCCTCCATGCCGAACGGCATCTCAGAGCGCTTCCCAATAACGGATTTCGGGGCCGAGCCAGAGGGAGGGGGAAGGTGACTGAAAGCGTGGTCGAAAAGAAAGGTCTTTAGCCGAGACCTGAAAATAGGAAAGAAGGGAGCGAGGCGAAGGGAGTTCCCAGAGAAGGCACAGCCGCTGATGGTAGAGCGGAGGATTCGGGGAAGGAGGAGGCCAGACCCGGTGGAGCGAAGGCAACGGGTACTGTCGTGCTGTGTCACATAGGCCATTACTCTCATCGAGTGCCAGTGAAAAGTTACCAAAAATGTTAGCTTTTTCTTTTAAAATGCTGAGCGAATCTTCAGCCATACTCTTGATTCTCCTGGTAACTGTATGGGCAGACAGACTCAATGTCATTGAAACATTTCTTCTTTTCAGGACAAAACTTATCGCCCACTTTTAGAAAGCATTTCTTAACAAACTCCCAGTTGGTGAAAGATCTCCCATCCTCTGTTATCAATTTAGCAACATGGAACTGACTTGAAAAACAGCCAAATTTTCTTGCACTCATGTCTTGAAAATATTCTGCTGAGTAAACAAGACCTCATTCAGGCCTTGGGCCTTAAACAAAGCATTTTTCTGGGGGAGAGTCGAAGGGAGTGAGGAAGGGAGTACCAGAGGCCTTTTTTATCGTTATGATGTGCTGCATAATGCCTAATGTTGTATTCTTTAAACACTGAAACAATGTCCGTACCAGCAAGACAAACTGCCTTATCTTTGCACTGCACAAACAAGTAATTACTGGTCCATTGTTCATTGAACCCTTAACACTCGACATCAACTTTTCTCCTTTTCACCTGTTTAAACAGTGACATGATAGAGGGGTAGGTGGTGTCATTGCAGTGATATTAGATATACAATGATCTGCAAAAAAAAAAGAAAGCTTTCCTAGCGATTGAAGTCTGAACCAAATGTTCTGAGTTTACAAAACCCCATCACCTTTCCCAGGGCTGGCTGGGAAATTCAAAAGAAATGGGTGGGATGACGTCACGTGGCTGTTGGTTGCCGATTGGCTGAGGTCTCGGGGAGTCAGGAATGGTGGCGAAGCTGCTTCTGGCTGGCCTAGGATGAGGCCCAGGGCGTCTCAGAGCGTTTGGTGCAGGTGAGAATGCGGGCGGCGGAGTTTTGAATGAGTTGGATTTTATGGATTGTGGTAGAGGGGAGACTGGCAAAGAGGGCATTGGAATAGTCCAGTCGAGAGGTGCCAAAGGCATGGACCAGGGTTTCAGCGGCTCTTGGGGTGAGGTATTGCCAGAGACGGGCGATCCGTCGAAGGTGGAAAAAAGTAGTGCTGGTGAGGGACCGGATGTGGGGGAGGAAATTCGCACTCATTCAGCTCCTGATGTCTGACGGGACTAGGGGTAGCAAAGTGTGGTGGAGAAATAGGGTTGTGTGTCATCCGCATACATGTGGAAGTGTGCCCCATGTCCCCAGGAGGGAGTATATAGATGAGGAAGAGGAGGGGGCCAAGGATGAATCCTTGGGGTACCCCATAGGTAACTGGGTAAGAGCGGGAGGAAAAGGCGTTTATTGAGATGTACTGCTGGCGGTTTGTGAAGTAGGTCTCAAACCACGCAAGTGCAGTCCCATGGAGGTGAATGATGGAGGACAGGCAGTGGAAGAGGATGGTGAGGTCGACTGTGTCAAACGCAGCGGACAGATCCAGGAGGAGAAGGAGGCAGAAGGAGCCCTGGTCACATGATTTGTGACTTTCACAAGTGCAGTCTCTGTACTGTGGGCAGGGCAGAAAGCAGACTGGATGGGTTGGAAAAGGGTGTGGGAGGAGAGGTCAGCACGGAGTTGATTGGCAACAACGCATTCAAGTGCTTTGGCAAGGAAGGGCAGGTTTGAAATAGGGGTTTAAGTGGCTAGGGTTTAAGGGATCTAGGGAAGGTTTTTTGAGGAGGGGGGTGACGGCAGCAGTTTTGAAGGGGTCAAGGACTGTAGAGGAAGGGGAGCTGGGTGGGAAGGGGATCGAGGAGCTGGTAAGTTGGTGGGAAGGGGGTCGAGGTAATAGGTGGTGGACTTCATTGAGGTGATGGTGCGTGAGAGGGAGTAAGGATAGACGGGAGAGAAGGAATGTGACCTGATGACGGTGAGGGGGAAGAAATGGGGGTGGTGGTGGTGGTGGGAAATGAGAGGCAGGAGGATGACACTGCCTGGCGGATTCATAGATTCATAGATTCATAGATTCATAGAATTTTACGGCACAAAAGGAGGCCATTCGGCCCATCTAGTCTGTGCCGGCTCTTTGAAAAGAGCGATTCAATCCCACTGCCCTGCCCGCTCCCCATAGCCTAATAGACCTGTTCTCCCTAAATAAAGATCTAATTCCCTTTTAAAAGTTGTTATCGAATCAGCCTCCACCACCTTTTCAGGCAATGCATTCCAGATTCGAACAACTCGCTGAGTGAAAACATTTCTCCTCAGCTCCCCTCTACTTCGCCTTGAAACTATTTTAAATCTGTGACCATGAGTCACAGATTCGCCCACGAATGGAAATAGTTTTTCTCTATTTGCCCTGTCGAGACCCCTCATGATCTTATAAACCTCTATTAGGTCTCCCCTCAATCTTCTCTGCTCCAGAGAGAATAACCCTAGCCTATCTAGCCTCTCCTCATAGCTGAAGTCCCTCAATCCTGGCACCATCCTAGTAAATCTTCTTTGTACCCTTTCCAATGTCTTCACATCCTTTCTGTAGTGTGGTGACCAGAATTGAACACAGTATTCCAGCTGAGGCCTCACCAAAGTCTTATAGATGTTAGTCAGCACTTCCTGACTTTTGTACTCTATACCCCTATTTATAAAGCCTAGTATCCCATATGCCTTCTTAACAGCCTTGTCTACCTGTCCTGCCACCTCCAATGAGTCACTAACACAAATCCCCAGGTCTCTCTGTTCCTTCACACCATTTAAAATTGTACTATCTAGCCTATATTGCCTCCCTTCATTTCTTCTCCCAAAATGCATCACCTCACACTTCTCTGCATTAAACTTCATCTGCCATGTGTCTGCCCACTTTACCAATTTGTCTATATCCTCTTGCAGATGGCTACTATCCTCCTCACTATTTACTATTCTCCCTAACTTAGTGTCATCTGCAAACTTGGAAACTGTACTCCGTACACCCAAGTCCAGATCATTGATGTAGATTACAAACAGCAATGGTCCCAAAACTGATCCCTGTGGCACACCACTGCTCACTTCCCTCCAGTCTGAAAAACAGCCGCTCACTACAACTCTCTGCTTTCTGTCTCGCAGCCAGTTGTGGATCCACGCTGCCACTGTCCCTTTTACGCCATGGGCCTTTAATTTCCTAATAAGTCTCTCATGTGGCACTTTGTCAAATGCCTTTTGAAAGTCCATGTAAATTACATCAACTGCGCTACCATTATCCACCCATTCCGTTACCTCATCAAAAAATTCTATCAGATTTGTAAGGCAAGATTTGCCTTTAACAAATCCATGTTGACTGTTCTTTATTAGCCTATATCTTTCTAAGTGAAGATCTACCTTGTCCCTGATTATGGACTCTAGAAGTTTGCCCACTACCGACGTTAGACTGACTGGTCTGTAGTTACCAGGCTTGTCCTTCTGCCCCTTTTTATACAAGGGAGTAACATTAGCTATCCTCCAGTCCTCTGGCACGACCCCTGTGTCCAAGGAAGATTGAAAGATCGTGGCCAGAGTCCCTGCTATTTGCTCCCGTGCCTCCCTTAGTAACCTAGGGTGCATCCCATCCGGACCAGGTGACTTATCCACCTTGAGCGACGTGAACCTTTTTAGAACTTCCTCTCTGGTTATAATTATTCTATCCATTTCTCCTACCCTCTCCTCCAATACCATGGCATTGGCTGTTGTGGATTTGGGAGTAGAAGAAGTCCATGACCTCCTGGCATTTTGCATTGGAAGTGAAGACTGAGGATGCCTGAGGCGGCGTACAGAGGAGGTGGTGGCTGGTGGGAAAAAAGGACTTTCGGATTGTTTTTAGCCTCCAGGACAATGTTGGAGTAATAGGCTGTTTTCGCACACGACAAAGAGCAGCGGTAACTGTGGAGACGCTCGAGCCACAGTAGGTGGTTAACCGTCAGACTGGTTTTCTGCCAACTGCGCTTGAGCAGCTGGGTTTGGGTTTTTAGGGAGTGGAGATGAGTACCAGGGGGAACAGGTAGGTTTGGAGATGGACCTGGATTTCAACAACAAGGACCTGGATTTCAACAACAACAACAACAATAACAACAACAAAATTGCCCTTATATAGCGCCTTTCACGTTGGGAGGACGTCCCAAAGAGCTGAACAGTCAGGTCAGGATACGAGGTGGAGGGAGGGTCGGGGTAGGGGAACATGTAACTTTGTTGCTGTTGTAAGTACTGTATATAGTTCTCTAAATGCCCTCCTTCCAAGTGCTTGTCCTTGGTCCCATCCTCTTCACACTACATGCTTCCCCTCAGTGACATCATCCGCAAACATGGGGTAAATTTCCACAAGAATGCGGATGACACCCAACTCTACCTTTCAGCTTCCACCCTCTACTCCAGGACTACCAGTGTCCTGACTGCCAGTCTGACAATGAGTCCCGGACAAGGGACAACTTTCTCCAGCTGAATGTCCACAAGACTGAGGTCCCCCTGATTGGCTTGCATCAGTGCCTCTGCATCTCAGGTGCTGACAGCATCAGCATCCAAGGCTGTCCTCTTCACCTCTATAAACCAGTCCGGAACCTGGGCATCTTGTTCGACCCTCAACTATCCTTCCTCCCCCACATCCATTTCCATGACCAGTACCGCCTCCACCACCTTCGCAACATTGCCAGACTCCGTCACTGTCTCACTCCTCAGGCTGCCCAAACCCTTGTCCATGCATTCGTCACATCAAGGCTCGACTATGGAAACTCCCTGTCCCCTGCCCAACCCGCCCTACCATCGGCGGACTGGCTTTCAGCCTCTCTGCCCTCACACTCTGGAACTCCATCCCACAATCCCTTCGCCTCGCTCCCTCCCTCGCCTCCTTCAAGGCCAGTCTCAATACTCTCCTCTTTGACAATTTCTTCTGCTACCCTCCCAACTCTCTCCCTCCCCTCCTAACTCTCTCCAGCCCTTACCAACTCTCTCCCTCCCCTCCCAACTCTCTCTCTCGCCTCCTAATCTCTCCTGTCCTACCCTCTACCCTGCCCCTCCCCTCTGCTCGGGTCTCTACCTGACTGTTCAGCACCTTGGGAAGTCCTCCCAATGTGAAAGGCGCTCTATAAATGTAATTTTGTTATTGTTGTTGTTAGAGACTGTTAAGAGACTTACACACATACTGTGAGAGAGAGGGAGAGAGACTTCACAGGGTTAGAGACAGTTAGGGAGCTACACAGAGAGAGAGAGACACTGTCAGAAACAGCTAGAGAGTCACACACACACAGACATACACATACTCAGAGGGTTAGAGACACACAAAGTCACACAGAGAGAAACAGACAGGGTTAGAGATAGTTAGAGAGCCACACAGAGAGAGAGAGAGACTGGCAGAGACAGTTAGAGAGTCACACACTCACAGAGGGAGAGAGAATCACACACACACATATACACATACTCAGAGGGTTAAAGATACACAGAGAGAAACAGACAGGGTTAGAGACAGTTAGAGAGTCACACACATACACGCAGAGGGTTAAAGGGTCATAGAGAGAGGGATACATGGCGAGGGACAGTTGGAGAATCACACACAGAACAGCCTGGCTCCAGAGCCTGGCCTGGGAGAGAGATAGAGAGACACACACACAAAGGGTTAAGAGACAGAAAGAGAGTCACACATGCAAGCATACACAGTGGAAGAGAGAGGGACACAGGATTAGAGACAGTTAGAGACTCACACGCATACACACACACAGACACACACAGGCGGATGAGAGACATAGAGAGAGTCAAACACAGTGAGAGAGGGAGAGAGAGACAGGGTTAGAGACAGTTAGAGAGACACATACACATACACACACAGACAGGTAGAGAGACACGGTTAGAGAGTCACACACATACACACACACAGGGAGATAGTGGGCACACTAAATGAGGAGAATTTTGAGTCTGTGATGGGAGGTGGCGGAGGGTAAGGTGTTCAAATGAAGGGAAAGAACTAGAGGAGTACAGTGATAGGGAAAGTGATGCCCTAGAGATTTGGGCCACACCATAGGAGTGTGGGGTGTGGCGGGGGGCATAGCGGGGTGGTGTGGTCTCCGTGATGGGGAAGGTGTCACTTTGGATGATCCAGGTTTACATGAGGGCCATGATATCAATGTTCTCATCGAGGATGAGATCGCTGACAGCCATAGTCTTCATTTGTATCATCCCAACTTTGCCTGTTGGCTAGTTCATCTATTTCCATTTCTGTTTCTCGCTCCATCTCTCTCATATTTATTTTTGTCACCTCTTCAATTTTTATTACCATATCTCCATTGCCGACTCTAATGTCAGGTTACCTTTTTCCAAAAAAAAGCTTTCCTCTTAACTTCATATCTTTTATGCTAACTACTATTTGGTCACAAATCATTTTGTCTCTCAATGTTCTGTAGTTGCAATTTTTGCTTAAGGATCTATACTGAGTACTGATTGAGTGATTCTGTGGGTCCTTACTTTCTTGTTCGAAACTTAAATCACTCAATTATCACACTGTCTTTTCCACAACTTTCTCTCATAATATTCATCATCTCATTCAATGGTCTGTCCACATCTCTTTCTAGTGCTGCAAAATACTCCTTTACTTCCTCGCTAAACAGTTTCAGTGGTCTTGGTATCTGCACATACCTTGGTACAGCATTTATTTCTGCTTCTCTGCATTTTGCTTTTCAATCTAAATTCCCTCTCGTAGTTAGTTTCACTCCAGGTTCTATTTTCACTTCAAACACCATGTAATGTTATTAATGTACAAAACACAATGTAATTCAAACTTCTCAAATCACTCTTTTAAATCACTCTCTTTCACACTCTTTCAAATCTGCAAAGGCACTCTTCACAGAATCCTTTCATACTTGCACTATCCATATTCAATTGCCAATTATGTCATTAAAGCAATATGCAACATGACTGAGTCAGATTGACACACAATGCCTTTGCCTTATGCTTTCCCAAAGCTACTTGCAAGATTATAGTTCTGGTTTGTGAAACCCTCTGTTAAGATCTGGATCATTGTTATTCCAATGGCAGTGTTTCACCAAGATGAGACATTCACAAACGTCCATATCATTTGAGATTGAACAATTCTCTGACCACTAGAAGGCAGCAATCACTCTAGCCAGACTGCATTACAATTTTCATTCAATAGTTTCAGAAATAATTTGTCCCTGTCCACCTTTCACATAAAATTAAGGGGGAATGGGGGAGGATGGAGTTAAAGGGGAGGTTAGAAAAAAAAATCTGAGACTACATAAAATGTGTAATTCTCTGGCAAAAATTATAATTGAAGCAGAATGCATTTTTTAAAGGTCCTTCTGTGTGAGGACGAATATTAAACAGTTTGGAGGACGATTGGAGAATGGGATTAGTTTAGTTTGTGTGGTGATAAATAAAGCACATATTGTAATGTTATAGACTGTAATTCTATGAAATAGCATGAGCACTATTACAAGTACATGACGAAGCCTCTGTGATGGCACACTTCTTTCAATTCTCAATTTGGTTGGACACAAATTAGTTGGAATGAATGGAAAACACATTATTACATTTTGCTGTTAACATTAAGATAGCTGGAGTTACAAATGATAGTTTACATACAAAACAAATAAAGAGGAATTAGTGCTGGACTGTCCTGTGACAAATGTGGTTGAAAACATACTTGAATAGTGCAACAATTGGAAACTAGATTCACAGCAAATGTACAGTGTGTAGCGATTGAATAACTGAGTTCAGTTTCGAAAAACTTTTTTTTGATGAATTCTACTTTTGAATTTAATATTGTACGATTTGGTTAAATAGTGGGCAGCAAATCCACCTGGGTCTAAATTTACTCTATTGAGTTAACCTCGCATTTGATGGGACTGGATACACCAAAGTTAGGCAACTAACTTGTGTTCACCAAATACTTACTTGTGAAAAGTATTCTCCTGTAAATAATCTCTCCTGGTTCTGGTCTTTATCACAGTGATGTTATAGTATTGTTTTACCAATATCCTACTTAGCTCTAAAATGATGTATGATTTGACCCTTTTTTTTCAATGAAACTCTAACTAGATATCAGTAATGTTGACTGAAGTTCAAATCGAATTGCAGCTTCTCCTTGATTCATTGTGTAGCATAATATTGGGGGTCTATGCTTTGTAACCACAAATTGAGTCACTGATTCTGTGTTGTCTCATGTTATTGAGTCAGGAAAAGGTATTACAGATTTGTTGGGGTTATTCTGTTCCATTCTCTCCATGTAGCCAATTCATTGCTTTGCACTAAATACTAGTCTGCTTCACTTGGTCAGTGTAGCAAATTTGTTCCAGTATGCTTATAAATAAATGTAATAACATTTTAAATGATAAATAACATGACATAATAAATGTGAAACTAAATTATGTTGTTATACTTATGTTCAATTGAGGCTCTTTTCTCAGCAGTTCACAATGTGAAGCAGGAAGTTAGAGGTATGTTCCATGGAAAGTCAAATCAAATCAACATCATAATAAAACAGGTGTCCAATCTCTGATTCCTGCCCAAGAGCAGCTTGGAATATGTGCACAAGAAGGAAATTTGATGTTAATTCTTTACTGTCAATAAAGAGCTGATCGTATGATCAGATCTTCACATAAGTAATATTACATAATACATCATTCAAAGTTATTGAACATTTCAGCACTTTGGAAGGTCCTCCCGATGTGAAAGGTGCTATACAAATGTAATCTGTTGTTGGTGTTCAATGGACAGCTTTGAATACCAAGGGAGTGAGTCCAAGGACTGAAATAATAATAATGATCCTTCCATTTGATATAGGGCTGTTCACGTCTTCTAGGCATCTCAAAGCATTTCACAGAATATACTGTAAAGCGAATTGACCGTATATTTGTGGGCGAAACATGGCAGCCAATTGCAGCACGTTTGGCTGCAGTGTTCCGCAAACAGTCATGGATTGAATTGACCAATTTTTTTTGAGGGATTATTATTAAGCATGTGAAGTACGGAAACTTGCCCAGAGTTTCACCCTGTCTAGAATCGAATCCAGATTTCTCGCACCAGGCTCCGCGACCCCATCAGCCCCACCCTCACCCGGCTCCATGGGCTCCCCATTCCTCAGAGGATAAAATTCAAGATGCTTGGCCTCATTTTCAATTCCCTCCACAGTCTTGCCCCCACCTACCTCTCTGATCTGCTGACCCCCCTATCAACCTGTCTGCTCCATCCGTTCAGCAGGCTCTGACCTGCTCCATGTACAGTCATTTCACTTTACAGTATATTCTGTGAAGCGCTTTGAGATGTCTAGAAGACATGAAAAGCGCTATATCAAATGCAAGAATTATTATTATTATGTCTCCTGCCCGATCCGCCCTACCGTTGGTGGCAGGGCTTTCAGCCTCTCTGCCCCTAAACTTTGGAACTCCATCCCACAATCCCTTTGCCTTGCTCCCTCCCTTGTCTCCTTCAAGACTGGTCTCAAGACCCTTTTCTTCGACTGTTCCTTCAGTCGCCCTCCTATAACTCTGCCCTCTCTCATCACAACCCTGCCCGCATGTCCCAGTGCTCGGGTCCTGACCCCCTATATGTTCAGCGCTTTGGGATGTCATCCTGACGTGAAAGGCGGTCAACAAATGTAATGTTCTTGCTGTTGTTATTGAAAGCTGAGTGCTCTAACCTCTGAACTACAGGAATCCAATGGATGAAAATTAAATTACTTGAGAAATCACCTTTGCCAGGTAGATATGCAATTCCCATTAGTTCCCCCCCACACTTCCATTCTTGCCGGATGATTGATAGTGATTTACCATCAAACGAGCAACAGAGAAACGTTATGTTTGTAAGCGCATAGAGACAAATCAATCAAATGTAACAAATCGAGCAAAATAGCACTAGGTCACTCACATTCAAGAAGTTCAATCTATTGGGCTTGAAATATTTGGCGTTAATTTTTATTAAATGTTTTCCTTGGATGTCTTTTATTTGTATTTATTTTACACCGTACAAGTGGTTTACCGTGCGGTATTTAGTGTCCATCATAGAATTCACAGTTAATGGGATTCTCAATGATACAATCACACATCCACCAAACTGACGAGACACAAAGGCCATCATGTTCACCCATTATGTTCTCCTCAATATGAACGATGACAGTTTTAGGGCATAGATTGGCATAGATAGAGCCAATAACTAGAATAAGCATGTTTTGGGGTGAAAAATATATTCTTTGCATTTGATATGGCGCTTTTCATATCTTATCGATGTCTCAAAGCGCTTCACAGAATATACTGTAAAGTGAATTGACTGTATATTTGGGGGCAGCCAATTGTGCACAAATATGATGCTTCATAACAGATTTGATCTGATAATTATTTCAGAATAATCATTTCAGCAAGGTATCTTATCATTGTAAAGCTATTTTATCTTAAAATTTAATATGACGCACAATTAATTATGCAAAAATCAGTCCCGATTTGAAAGCAATGGCTTGCACAATTCTTAAAAAAATTGTTTTCCAAATTAATACTGCATATTGAAATACCAAATTAACATAAGAATTTTTCACAATTCTGTGGAACCTTAAATTTTATAACAACATATTCTTACAGCCTGAAATTAGACAACAGGCCAAATTTAGGAGATGCACAGAGCAAACTAATCAGATTTTGTTTTGTACACCACTAGATGGCACTAAAGGTCTCATTTTATTTTCTGTCCTGTGGATGCAATCCATCTTGGTTTGAGGACGAGGTGTTTTTTGTACATTTTGCAAAGGCATTGTTGGGCCTTTCCACATCTTACAATAATAATAAATAATAATAATCCTTGCATTTCATATAGCGCCTCATCATGTCTTCAATACATCTGTAAACGCTTCGTAGAACATACTCTAGTGTGAATTAACTATATATTTTGTGGGCCAAACACGGCAGTCAATTGTGCACAGTGGTGACCCACAAACAGTTATGGATTGAGTAACCACTTTTTTTTTTTGAAGTGATTATTACCCCCAGAAAAGCGAGGTACAGTGAAGTGTAGAGTAAGGAAACTTGCTGAATGTTCCACTCCACCCAAGAATCAAACCTAGTAAGAATCGCCTTACTTCCAAGGCGAGTGCTCTAACCAATAGATGACACCAACATATAGGTGTAAATGAGGAGCCATGCATGTGTCAACTATTCATTTCATCTCTGCTTCTCTGGAACTTGGGACTCAAACCGTGCTCACATCCCTTCTCTGATGGCTTATTAAGGAAGCAACAACAACAACAACAAAATTACATTTATACAGCAGCTTTCGTGTCGGGAGGACGTCTCAAAGTAAAGCAAAATGATTATTTTTAATTATAAAGCAAAATTAGTTCAGACACTTTAACCACTGCTCTGTCTCAATATAACTTTTTACTAATGTCATATTGGTTCTAAAAGTAAACAAGTTCTTCTGAAGATTGGAATGTTGTCAGGTCACTGCAGAGACGTCTCGTAAATAATTATCAGATCAAACCTGTTATGAAGCATCATATTTTTCACCCCAAGACATGCTTGATCTGGTTATTGGCTCTATCTATACCAATCTATGGCCTAAAACTGTCATTGTCCATCTCGAGGAGAACATAATGGGTGAACATGATGGGCTTTGTGTCTGGTCAGTTTGGTGGATGTTGTGCGTGTATAATTGAGAATCCCATTAACCGTGAATACTATGATGGACACTAAATACCATATGGTAAACCACTTGTACAGAGTAAAATACATAAATACAAATAAAAGACATCCAAGGAAAAATGTTCAATAAAATAGTCCCCAAATACCATATTTTTATTTCATACTAGGGAAGTCATCTATGAGTTTTTGCAATATTCAACTGAAATATTTTTAAGATGTCTATCCATTTGGAATAGACTGACAACATAATCTCTATGTGATTTAGTGATGTCCTTGACCTTAGACATTTCATTGTCAATCATGATTACTCTGGTGGGTTACCTCCCACAAATTCAGGAAAAGAATAGGTTTTTTTTTACGAGCAGTACAAGTATGTCCAAATAGCATGAGAATTTATTTTTTCAGATGGATGCTTTTAGAACACAGATTATAATAGCATTGAGTAATAGAATATTTTCCCCTTACCAACATTTTGTTATATCAATCTATCAATTACCAACATATTGAACTGCGCTTTCAAATTTCCTGGAGTTTCTTGAGATTTGATGTCCATTAGTCTTCTGTTTGTAATTTGGTTATCATATGTTATGCTCTATTTCTGTACATGAAGGCTACTCAGACCTATCTGACCCATCCATCATTTACCTTCTCTGGCCAGTAAACCATCTTCTCAGAACCACTTTTTATCTTTGCTTTGTTTGTTCCACTATTATCCATAATATTTAGCTATTTCATACCTTTTTAATTTCCATAATTCCCACTCTCAGTGCCACAAACAGGCAAGTGAACCCACAGTATGCCTGGCACGTTTTAATAGGACATTGGTCTTATCAGCTGAGTCAAAGCTAGAGCTAAGCTTGATTCTTGTCTTCTGCACTGTGCATGTGAAGCATCAGTCAAAAGAAGGAATCATACATCATTGGCTTTTGATGTATTCCAACATTTAGTTCAAAGAGCATTCTGAGCAATAGTCACCAGATAATCGAGGATGACTTGAGACAAATGTAAGACATGCAGTTTTGATTTCATTTAAACCGCTGTCTTCCATCATGCAACATGCTTTAGCAATAGCCTAAAATAACACAACCATGTGGAATCTTGCATCACCTTTGATTGTTCATTTTTACCAAGCTAGAATGGGACAGTTCAATTCGTGTCTGATGCACCTTCGAAATCACGCCTTTCCATTTTCTCTCTATCCAGTCATTTGTCTTCAGCAGTACCAGTATCAGCCATAACCACCTCAAGTGGTTAGAAATAACTTATACTTCTATGGCACCTTATTGCATCAAAATGCTTCAAAGCACTTTACAGAAATTACAATCGAGTTCAGTGACTACTTTTGCAGGCAGGTGGTTTCACCTTACCAAGACCTGCACATACAATTTATTTGAGGAACAGCAAAAAAACACATTTTGTGCATATTCATTGCGACTGGATTCTACTGCGAAACCTGTCTCCCAAGTCCTCCGCAGTTCTTTTATCAAAATTAGTCTTGCCTTTTCAAAACTTAATCGCAGACATAGTGCACAGATGGATACTGCAACTTGTCATTTTAGTTTGGTCAATTAGCACTTAAATTCTTTTCACGTTCTGCTCTGGGGGATGATTTTCAGATCTTGCATCTTCATGGTGGGCTTGTCAGTGGTTCTCTGAGTAACTAATCAGAGACGAGAGCACTAGAGCATAGTTTTGAAATGTTTTCATACAGAACTCATGATATTTTATTCCCTTTGGTGTGAAACTGAAACCACTCAAATGGTGATAGATCATTGATAAGTGGCTCACCTTTACCAATGTCAGCCACAAATGGGAATTTTATCCCTTTGATGGTGGCATCTGTTGAGTTAAGCTATATGGTAACAAAGTATTAGTTCTAGTGAAGAAGAATCATAGAATCCTAGAATTTTACGGCACAAAAGGAGGCCATTCGGCCCATCTAGTGTGTGCTCTTTGAAAAGAGCAACTCAATCCCACTGCCCAGCTCTCTCCCCATAACCTAACAGACCTGTTCTCCCTAAATATAGATCTAATTCTCTTTTAAAAGCTGTTATCGAATCAGCCTCCACCATCTTTTCAGGCAATGCATTCCAGATTCGAACAACCCGCTGGGTGAAAACATTTCTCCTCAGTTTCCCTCTGCTTTGTTTTGAAACTATTTTAAATCTGTGACCATGAGTCACAGATTCACCCACCAGGGGAAACAGTTTTTCCTTATTCACTGTCGAATCCCCTCATGATTTTATAAACCTCTATTAGGTCTCCTCTCAACCTTCTCTGTTCTAAAGAGAATAAACCTAGCCTATCCAGCCTTTCCTCATAACTGAAATCCCTCAATCCTGGTACCATTCTAGTAAACCTTCTTTGCACCTTTTCCAATGCCTTAACATCCTTTCTATAGTGTGGTGACCAGGAATGTTCGAAAGATTTATGTCCACTTTTCAGATTTACCATCTCTATGAGAAACCTACAATGAAATGATTCTAAATTTCCTGATGCTGAACAGACCAGGCACTTTCCTGCATTGGATCTCCCGTTGCCTCCACAGAAAGCCACTAGGTATGAAAAAAGCTTAATACCAGAGCAAACAGGATGGATTTGTTATGTAAGAGATGCAATAATATAATTTTTATTTAGCAAACTGCAAAAGAATGGGCGGTAGGGGTAGGGGGGAGGGACAGGACAGAGTTGGGAGGGGAGGGAGAAAGTTGGGAGGGCAGCAGGAGGCACGATCGAAGAGGAGGGTCTTGAGACCGGCCTTGAAGGAGGCAAGGGAGGAAGTGAGGCAAAGAGTCTGTGGAATGGAGTTCCAGAGTGTGGGGGCAGAGAGGCTGAAAGCCCGTCCACCGATGGTAGGGTGGGTTGGGCGGAGGACATGCAGCAGACGGGAGCCTGCTGAATGGAGGGGGTGGGACAGGTTCATAGGGCGACAGCAGGTCAGAGAGGTAGGAGGGGGCAAGGCCTTGAATGGCCTTGAAAGTGCGGATGAGGATCTTGAATTCAATCCTCTGGGGAATGGGAACCAATGGAGCTGGGCAAAGGTGGGAGTGATGTGGTTGTGGAGCTTGGTGTAGGAAAGAACATGAGCTGCAGAGTTCTGGATGATCTGTAAATGATAATCGTACTGTATTGTATCTCCCACCTCCCACTAATATTATTTCTGCATCAGTCAAAGGAAAAAAAACTTCTGTGTGGTGGTGGTGGTCTGATGAGATCTTGTTCTCCGCAAATGGAGAGTGGGCTAAAGAATCACGCTCAAGTGGGAGCACATCTTTGTTTGTCTCTTTGTTGCTTAAATATAAAGCAATTTAAGATTAAGTCTGGAGTTGCACTGAGGCACCTCATTAACAGAAATAATTGATCATTAAAAGGCTGTTGCAATCCTAACCAAGCTAGTGCTTTATATAGAAATTGAGTGGTGCGAGAAACACACCTGAGATGATTCTTAGTGCACAGTGCAACATAGATAATATTTGCGGAACTGCCAGTGTCAAAGTGGAGCAGCTAGTATCTAAACAGGGGAGAGTAAACATCTGTGATGGATATTTCATAAAGATAAGAATGTACAATCATACAGGTTCACAAGCCTGAATAAGTCTCGGAAACCTAGATGCTTGAAGGCCAACAATTCAGTCAAAGCAGGAGATAAGGATTGAAAATACGAAATAGTTAGGGCAGGCTTTGGTGGAAAGCATTTCTTGATAATAAAAGGTCGAAATAGTCAGAATTATTCTGAAATAAGCAACTGTAGAACCACAGAATATTGCAGCACAGAAGAAGGCCATTCGGCCCATCATGCCTGTGCTGACGCTTTGGAAGAGCTACCAAATCAGTCTCACTCCCTCACTGTTTCCTTGCAATTTTTTTCTTTTCAAGTACATTAAAAGCCTGTTTATCCGTGACCAGATCAACTGTAACTTCCGTATAACTGACACCTCAAAAAAAGTCCCCATTCGAATAACCAGATCTTATCCGGCTCAATCGCGGTGGTGCATTTAATGAGTCGATTGTCGCACAAGAGTACAGTACAATTAGTTCTGAATTTTGCCGATAGTGGCACTTCTGTTTTTTTTATCTTGAAGGGGCACTTGTGGGTTTCCTTTGTTTTCTTTCTCTCTCTCCCTCTCCTTCCTGCCTCTCTCTCCCTCTCCTTCTCTCACTCTCTCTATCTCTACCCCTTTTCCTTCCTTCCTTCCTTCCTCTCTCTTTCTTACTCTCTCTCTCTTTCTTTCTTTTTCTTTCTTTTCTTTCTTTCCCTCTCTCTCTGATGGATACCATGTATTGCCTGTGTGACTATATCGTGGGTTTATATACTGTTTTGGTGGAGGGTGGGGTGGGAGAAGGAGAGAGAGGCAGAGAGAGAGAGGGGGGGGGGGGGGGGGGGGGGTAAGAGAGGGAAAGAGGGGAGGGGGGAGAAAGAGAGAGGAGTGGGAAGAGCAGAGAGAGGTGAGGGAGAGGAGGGGAGAGAGAGGGTGAGTTGATTAATTTAGATGGAAAATTAGAGGAGTGGAGAGGGGTTGGGTTTGGAGCCATTGAGATGCCAGACTGACTGAGTGTGTGTGTGTGTGAAAGAGAGAGAGGGAAGTAGGGAGAGAAAGAAAGAAAAAATAGAGGAGAAATCGACAGTACTGCTTAAGAGGAAAAAACTCTTCTGTCCGCCATTGTAGAAGTTTGCTTTGTGATTGTGTGCTGTGTTTATAGACTATAATCTATATTTATTGCTTTATTGGTAAGTATCCATACAATATTCTGTTATTATTTAGTCTATTAATATGGTATGTTTAAAAAAAGTTATTTTTTTTAATGTTGGATTTTCACCAACTTGCCGCCCGAATATCCGGCATGCCGTTTAACCAGCATTGGCCAGGTCCCAAAGGTACCGGATAAACAGGCTTTTCCTGTACCTATTTCATTCCCTGTTGAAAGTTGTTATCAAATCTATTTCCACCGCCCTTTTAGGCTGTGCATCCCAGGCAGTAACACCTCTATGTAAAAAAATGTCTCTTCATCTCTCCTCTAGTTTTTTGCCAATTATCTTAAATCTATCTGGCCTGGTTACTGACCCACTGGCCAGTAAAAATAGTTTCTCCCCATCTACTCTATCAAAAGCCCTCATAGTTTTGAACACCTCTCTCCAATTTCCCCTTAAGCATGATAAGATGAAGATCTACTGTTCTAAGTGTAGTGAGATGGTGGAACTCATTGCCTTAAGTGGTATTCGAATCAGATGTATTTGAGAGGAATGAGGAGAATAGAAGGGAGCTTGTAACAGAATGGGTGGAGACTTGTACCCAGACCAGCATAGACTGGTTGGGCTGAGTGGCATGTTTCCATGCTATACATTCTTTGTAAATCTTTGTAGATTTCCTTATGCTGGTTTCTGCAGAGAATATTAAAATTCAGAATGATAATCAGAGTTTAAAAAGTCTTCCAACTGTTGATCCATGCTAAAGCCTTTCTGATCATGTTGAATTAACTAATATCCTCAAAATAATCCTACATTATGAGATCTAAATGGCAATATCCACAAACTGGATTTGTGACCTAAATTGCAGCTTCTTGTTTTTGAGTATCAGATTTTGAGATTCACACTAGATTTGCAACAAGATGAATGGTGAATCCTAAATTGCGAAAAAATAATTGACAGAAAGGCTAATGAGCAAAATGCCAATGGCGTGTCAAAATCTCTCCATCTAATATTCCCAAACTGGACGTTGTAATTATCCCAAACTATACAGGTTGACATAGAGCATTTTAGATTCCCATATGATGTGTCACCGTGGCTCAGTGGCAGCTCTCCACTGAGTCGGAAGTTTGTATGTTCAAGCCCCACATCCAGACTTTCAACTGATATAATCTAGGCTGACACTCCAGTGCAATGCTGAGGGTGTTCTGCCTTAATGGGGGTGCAGTCCTTCAGATGACGTTCAACTTCTACCAGTTCAGGTGGATATTAAAGATCCCACAGGACAATTCATAAAGAGAGGGATGGTTCCTTCAGTGTGCTGACCAATAACTCCCCAAGTAAGATTAGTCATTCACTTCATGGCTTCAATGCTGTGCTACATTACTATGTGCAAACTGGATGACGTGTTCACTTACAAAATAGTCACTACACATTACAGTATATTCTGTGAAGCACTTTGAGATGCCTTCCAGATGTTAAATGTATGATATCAAATGTATGGGTCATTCATTTATTAATTAGTGTCGCAGCAAACCAAAAATAGATACATTACTTTATTATGCAGAATCACTCAATTGTCACATTGATGGGAAGAAATACCTTGTCTAACATTTATTTTATTAGCATTTTAGATTGTCTAGAAATTTGGCAAAATGTTTAATTTTTAAGTTGGATTTATGTAAGTTTCTGTTATAAAATCAAACAACTTTGAAGTTAAGACTGATTTCAACAATTTACCCAAATCTGGATAGTCCAAAATATTTCCATATTAATAACTCTACATTAATTGATTATAACTAGACCCAGATCCAAGTGCAATTTTCCCAATATATTTGTTATCCTGCTGCAGAATATGGCTAGAGTTCTATTGCACTTACTATGTTTCTGTATAATTCAATTTAAACAATGTGAGTGGACATCAAACAGACATTTGTCAATACCTTTCTGACAATCAAACAAAGTCATATAAATCATAAACGAGATATGTTTTTTCGGTAATGTTAATCCAAGATGTAATTTGCTACTTTCAAAATGGTGCCATTTCTTGCTCGATCAACCAGTTGCTTGGCAACATTCACCCAGCAAACATACATCTGCAATATCTCACTCGTTCCTGAAGAAACATTAATATGCCGAGGGCTGATGCTAAGCATTGAATATTATTGCATTCTCTTTTAGTTAAATCAAGCAAATCCCTTTCTCAAACCATCAGAATCATCCACATTCTACATAGCTTATAGCGCTTCATTATTTACCCTCTAACATTTGTATGTTCTTCAGTTAACTCACGATTTTCTCAAGAAAGCAAAATACACACACAGACAACAACTTCAGGTCAAGGATCATCTTAGGTTTGGAAAGTGTTGGCAAATCACTACTCACTCCTTAATCTAACATTTCCATTTCCACCCTCTTCTCCCCTCTTCACCTCCACTCCACAATTTGTGGACCTTAAAACTACCCTTTCATCATTTGGGTACTGTAGCCTTTTCCAAGACATGTTTAGAGTAAACTGCATACATTTTAAGTAGATGTCTTCCAAGCCCTTTGAACCATTCAGAAGATCCACAGGTGGTGTTCTCTGCCTCTTAAACTAAAAAATACGGACCTCAAAAACTTGATATGGGGCGGACACAAATGGTGTTTTATGAAATGCTCTTATACTTTATCCTTATTGTTGGTGCCTGACCTGGTATCTAACACTTAATTTGTTCAAATTCTTCAGTATAGTGTACTTTTGAAGCTTTTATGAATATTGTCTGGAACCTCAAACTAGACTGCACATAGTACTCCAAAAAAGGTCTAACCAAGATGTTATCTCTAACATTAAAACTACATATCACTTCCATATAGTTATAAAGTAGGCTTGTCGTGACACAGACATAATGGATTTAATTTGCAAAGTAGTTATCCTGGGATAATAAGCAGAATAATTAAGGTTTGGTAACACCACATAATATTTGTTTACACCCAAAGATGGTCTAAGGAATTTTTTATATTGACAAAAAGGCACAAGAAGCTGAACACTTAAGATTATATCAATAACTTCTCTGCAGTCTTGACAAAATTTTGGGCTTCCTATCTCTTGAAGACGTAGATGGGTATCTAATTTCAGATTGCATTACATGAAAACAGCCACTATCACCCTGAAGAAACCTTCCCGTGATGCATCACAGCTCTCCAACTACCGGCCAATCTCCAACCTCCCTTTTCTGCCCAAGGTCCTTGAAAAAGTTACTGCCTCCCAGTTTCGCTCTTTCATCTCCTCCTACTTCCTCCATGAGCCACTCCAATCAGGCTACCGAGCTGCCCACAGCACTGAAACTGCTCTGGTCAAGGTCACAAATGACATCCTGACAATCTGTGACCTCTCTTCCGCCATTGACACCATAGACCATTCAATCTTTCTCCACCACTTCTCCTCCCACCTCAATCTTCAAGGTTCCGTCCATGATTGGTTCAGGCCCTATTTTTCACACCATCTCCACTTTGTCACTGCCAATGGCTTTTCCTCCAGCCCCTGTGCAGCGTTCCTCAGGGCTCTGTCCTCGGTCCCCTCCTCTTCACCCTCTAGATTCTCCCCATCATCCGCAGACATGGGATAAATTTCCACATGTACATGGATGACACCCAGCTCTACCTCTCCGCTTCCATCCTCAACTCCAGGACTAACTGCCTGCCTGTCAGAAACCAAGTCCTGGACAAGGGAAAACTTTCTCCAGCTCAACATCAACAAGACCAAGGCCCTCCTGATTGGCTCGTGTCAGTGCCTCAGCACCTTGGGCACTGGCAACATCAGCATCCATTGCTGCTCACTCCACCTCATGAAGCCAGTCAGGAATCTGGGTGTCTTGTGACTCTGAACTGTCCTCTCTTCCCCACATCTGCACCATGACCAGCACTGCCTTCCATCACCTCTGCAACATTGTCAGATTCCGCCACTACTTCAGCCTTCAGACTGCCGAAACTCGCATCTATGTATTCATCACATCTAGCCTTGACTACGGAAACTCCCTCCTCATCAGCCTTCCCAACTCTTCCATTCACAAGCTGCAAATCATCCCAAGCTCTGCAGCTCGTGTCCTCTCCTGCACCAGTCTCCACGACCCCATCACTCTCACCCTCGCACAGCTCCATTGGCTCCCCATCCACCAGAGGATAGAATTCAAGATCCTCATCCTTGCTTTCATGGCCATCTATGGCCTTACCCCCTCCTACCTCCCCGACCTGCTGACTCCCTACCAACCTGCCTGCTCCCTCCATTCAGTTGGCTCCGGTCTGCTCCATGTCTCCCACCCAACCCCCGCCCTACCATCGGTGGCTAAGTTTTTAGCTTCTCTGCCTAAAAACCTAGGAAGAGAAGGAACTTGATCCCACAGTCCCTCTGCCTCACTTCCTCCCTTGCCTCCTTCAAGGTCGATCTCAAGATCCTCCTTTTCGACCGTGCCTTCAGCTGCCCTTCCAACTCTCTGCTTCCCTTCGCTCCTACCCCGCCCCCTCCCCCTTGCTCGGATCTCGATCCCTGACTGTTCAGTAGCTTGGGACATCCTCCCAATGCGAAAGCCGCTCCATAAATATAATTTTGTTGTTGTTGTATTTGTGTAATGAAACATCAATGTAGGCTCATGCTGCAGTAATTATTCCAATCATGAGCAGACCATCCAATTTCCCACATCGTTCTTCCATATATTAGTTCCTAAATCTGATAACCATAAATCGTCTTCAGACCTCTTCTGATGGATGAATTCTGCCAAACACAATATCTTCCACTAAGGTATGGAAAAAGGTAAGGTAAATGGGACTGAAAGGATTGGTCTTGAGGGAGTCAGCACAGACATGTTGTGCTGAATTGCCTGTAAATTTCTACGGTTTTATTGTTCTAAGTCAAATATGATTCCATGTTGGGAAGCATCTTTATTTCAGAATTCATCTCAAATGTTGATGATAGATTTTTTTCAGATGCTAATGAATGAAAAGTAAAATAATTGGTGAATTTACACTTATCCTTACTGGAATAAAGGTTTTGTGTCTGGTTGTTTTTACAGTATTTTAGGCATACCTTATGATGTAACACATATGCACTTTAAAATTAGATTCAGATTTCCTGTCCACATCTTATAGATAATCCTCTGTTATAATATTTTCCCTTCTTACAGATTAGATTTGTTACATAATTTCAGAGGTTTAAAGAATTGATTTAAAGATATTATACTAATTTCAATGGATTTTATCCTAGGCTGCAGGTGGTACGATTCCCTTAATGTATATTTTTAGGACATCCTTTGCATTAAAGTTACATCAGTCAGGAGTTAATGAAGGACAAAATTTAAAATACTGTCCAACCTTACATGCAGGCTCTTGAACTGAGGAAATCTTCTACTTGTATTCCATTCCATCTTTGCAAGAGGTTGTGGAACTTTCAAGGCGCAAAAATGATTTGTATCACATATTTCTTTCCACAACAACTTTTTTTCTCAGTGCTACAAAGACCAGCAACATTGTAGAAATGGCAGTTCACTTCCCATTAGATTTTATCTCCTGTGTTTTAATAATAATACTTATCCTTACATTTCATATAGTGCTTTTCACATCTTCTAGATGTCTCAAAGTGCTTCACAGAATATGCTGTAAAGTTAATTGACTGTACATTTGTGGGCAAAACATGGCAGTCAATTGCACACAACAGTTTCCAACAAACAGTCATAGATTGAAATGACCAATTTATTATTGTTTTTTCTGAGGTATTATTATCAGGCACATTGAGCAAGTTTCTCCACATGCCTGTTCTGTCCAAAATGAACAATGAATTTTACATCTATGAAAGTTTCAAAGTTAAAGGTTAACCCTGTTTGGTGAGAGATGACTGTACATATGCAGATTGTAGCAATAACAATTCACAATCTGCATAAGTAGTCATCTCTCTCTATCCGCATATCTCATTGACTCAACTAACATATAGAATCATAGAATTATACAGCACAAAAGAAGGCCATTTGGCCCATCGTGTCTGTGCCAACTCTTTGAAAAAAACAATTCAAAGTCAATCCCACTCCCTGGCTCTCTCCCCAAATAACCATCCACCTCTCTTTTAAAAGTTGTGCATATGTATGTTGTACAGAAGGTAATTAACAATTGGAACAGATTCCCAGGAAGGGTGATTGAGACCAGGATACCAGACTCATTTAAGAATTAGCTTGATGCTTTAATGGAGGGCAGTAGGGTGGGAATGCTTGAAGGATGAGATCAATTGAGCCAAGGCGTCTTCCTCATTCAAACTTTTCTTATGCCCTGAACTTTCAAGTACTATTGGCAATATCATGTTTCAGAGAGACCAATAATATTGCTGACAATGGTGTATACTTGAAAACTGCAGTGTGAAGAAAAGTTAATAACTTCTGTTACCTCAGAAAAGGACAGTGATTGTCAATCACTCACATGAGAGCTTTTAAGGATCCAACATTGTTTTCAACGTTGTTTTGTCATGCCAGGTGATACAGTATCCAGCAATATTTAGTTTGAGTCGACTGTTATTAAGAAAACAAAACTGTTTATAATGTATTACATATATACAGTATTTTTAAAAAGCTACCGCAAAGGGCCATGGCATCTTTCACTGAAATTTTGGTCACTCACTGACTGAGGCAGTTTCAATAACTGCTGGAATTTGATCAAAATGCTGCAATTTTTTGAACCACAAAAACTACTTTGAACTAGTAACATTTCTGGCTGGCTACATTTGTTACCTTTTCCTGGTTTCCTTCATTTATCTTAAACCACAGCGCCTCTGGATGTCCACCTGACATGAAAGACGCTATACAAGTGTAATTTAGTGGTTGTACAAATAACTATTGGAAATGATTCATAACCACAGCAGTGTTGTGGTCCATTGTGTCCCATCTAGCCAGTTTCAAAATTAAATATAGAATAAGGTTCCACATTATAAGAAATATATAAAAGCAGTAGGGAATGTGCTGTAGACTTGATAGCATGGGGATGAACGCTTTCAGTTATGAAAAGAGACTTGAGAAGTTAGGGTTTTTTCACTAGTTGAAAGAGTTAAGGAGTGACTTGTTTAGGATAATGAAAGAATAAATAATAATAGATTACATTCAATACTTGGTGATCAGTAACAAGTGGGAACAAATTTAAGATAATGACAGAATAAATGAAAGGGGAAGTTTGAATATTTTGTAGGGAATGAAGATAGTGCATTAGATAATTGTTTCTTACTCCACACACCTCTGATTACCTAGTAGTAAGTAGGAACCTGGTTATTGGTCGATTGGGTGGATCGCTTCCCTGGGTATAATAATCCCTCAGAACAAATTGGGTAATTCACTTCCACAACTGTTTGTTCGACACTGCAGTGGACATTTGGCTACTACATTTCACCCACAAAATACAGTGTCACTACACTTTACAATACATCATGTAAAGCACTTTTAGGCAGCTCAACAAAATGACGAGGCACTATATCAAATGCAAAAATTATTAATAATAATGTGGCTTTTGCAGTTTAAGAAAGCAACAAATGGGACAAATAACCTGTTTCAGTGCTGTAACATTCAATGATTCACTCAATAATTCTAGGATTGGAAAATACTATTATAGACCTTCTGGCCAGTTTCATTAAAAAAAAGAGAGCAACTATGGGGCTGGGCACTCTGATTAACATAGTTCTGTCACTCAGTTCCCAAGAGTAAAAGTTGACTTGATGGTGGGCAAGTCTCTTTGTTAAGGTCCCTCACATGAGGACCTCAATTAAGCAGGCATTGTTGAGTAAACTTGGTACACAGTATTCGAATTGGATCTCTAGACAATCAAGGTGGGCTAGCACATCACAAGTTGTCATGCAGGAGTTCTCTCACCAGACTGGACAGATATGGATCAAATAGATGATAAAAACACTGAGGCTTGGTTCATCGGGGGGACTTGGAAGAGGACAATCACAGGGGTCAGGGATTCTTCCTCCTCTGCTCCAGTTAATGCTGAAAATTTGATGGGTAGTTCTGGTTCAAGCAGGACAAGCGTTTGAAGCCAAACAGTGTTCGCAATGGCAACATTTAAAGTTATTTTAATAATAATAACTCTTGCATTTGATATAGTGATTTTCATATAAGGAGGATGTTTCAAAGTACTTCACAAGATTTATTGTAAGGTGTGGTGACTGTGTATTTAGATAGTTGAACTCCAGCAATGGCAATCCTTGGTTCTTGCCAACCTGTGACTAACATTTTTGGAGATAAGGTGAGCAGGGTACACCCCTGGGGGAGGGAGGCAAATTCCCATGTAATGTGGAATTCATACTACAGTAGTTTGCTTTGGATGTTGAATCATTGGTGAGACTGTACTTAGAGCACTGTGTACAATTCTGGTTGCCATAGTACATTGAGGGAATAGAGGGACTAGACAATGAGGAGTAACTCAGTAAAATTGGGCATGATCACACTGGAAAGAGAAAATAGAGAGGTGATATGAATGTTGTCTTTAAGATTTTAAAAGGGCAAGGCAATGTAGACCATGACAGGCTGAGTGAATTGTGAACCAGTGGAACAGGTTCCCTAGGGAGACGGTTGAAACAACTGTTTGATTCCTTTAAACATAGATTACATCGGTTTTTTTTAGGAAATAACATTATGGGATATAGTACATCGGTAGTTTGGGACATGTGTGCATGAGACCACCAGAAAGGTGAATGGAGAACTAGATGGTCCTTGCTATTTTTGTCTACTATTTCTTATTGGTTTCTAAATGTGGCAGACGCCCAGCTGATCAAAAATAAAACATTCAAAAAAGTTTAGCAATTCTCTGTTGTGTATCCATCAATTGATTTAGCAGCAGATAGCTCTTTAATTCCCTCATGAACTTGGTAGTCCATTATGGAATATCCATCGATTGATATCAACTGATATCATCTGCTGCGGAAGCAGATAGGGATCTCTATTACAGTTTAATCACTTTCCAAATTGTCTTTTCACAGAAATACCCTTCTGTTTTTCTTAGTCTTGTACTTTACAGGAAATGAGTCATTGGAAAAAGTTGCCAGATTTTACCAAGATTGTTTCCATAAAAGGTAGTATAGAACTGAAGCAGCAAAATGGAGTGCATCCTCTCCATTTACTGTTCGAGCTGACTTGCACCCATAAGCGCTTCATGTTCCAGAAGCAGTTATTCCTTTCTCTCAGTTGGAAACTGCTTTCCAAATACTACTGTATTTTGTTCAGTGCTACCTGCATGAAGGAAGCAATATAATGCGAATTGTTATTGTGACAAGTGTACCCAAGTATCGAATCATGGCAGCCCTGATGACTTTAAGGATTAAAACATTTTTGGGTCAGCCGATTATCTAACACATGCAGAAAATTATCACTGTGCTTAAGAGTATCCAAATCACAATGAAATCTTCACACATAATAATAATCCTTGCATTTGATATAGCACGTTTCACGTCTTCTAGACATCTCAAAGTACTTCACAGAATATACTGTAAAGTGAATTGACTGTATATTTCTGGGCGAAATGCACAATCGTGGATTTAAATAATCAATTCTTTTTTTGAGAGAGATTATTATTAGGCATGTGGAGTAAGGAAACTTACCCAACGTTTCGCCCTGCCTGGGATTGAACCCAGGTCTCCGGCTTGCAAGGCGAGTGCTGTAACCACTGAGCTAAAGGACTCCACAATGTATGCCAGCTACACGAGGAAATTGCCCTGTACTTCGAGTGGAATGTGAACTCTCTCCGTTTAGTGACATATCCTGCTTACCTAATTCTGGAGATTATTAGTCACAATTTGGCATGAGGATTTGGAGATCTCGGAGTGTACATTGAAATCACTATCTGGCAAGCTTCACACTAGTTATAGGACTCACACGTAAGAGTCCTATGTATTAGGGCCTTGGGTTAGAGGGTTAACAAAAGTGGGAAGAATCCCTGCCAGCAATGACCAGTCTGCCCCTGCAGACCAGTCTGTCGCCAGCAGTGCCCTGGAATAGTGTGGATCCACCTGGCTCAGGAACCAGACTACTGAGACCATCACAGAGGATTGACAATAATAATAATGGTTGCATTTCATATAGCGCTGTTCACATCTTCTAGTTGTCTCAAAGCGCTTCACAGAATATACTGAAAAATGAAACAAAAACAGAAGTAGCTGGGAAAACTCAGCAGGTCAGGCAGCATCCATGGAGAAAGGAAAGCGAGTCAACGTTTCGGGTCCACGACCCTTCATCAGAACTGGTGAATAGAAGCATAAGGAAACTTGCCCAACATTTCACCCTGCCAGGAATTGAACCCTGGCATCTCACTTGTGAGGCGAGTGCTCTAACCACTGAGCTACTTCACCATAAGGAGTGGGTAACTAAGTCAATGGCTTCCAAGTAAGGTGAGGATTTACGCTGACAGCTCCCATCACATATTGTGAAATGCCACAAACTTTACTCCATCGTATTGGATTTAAACTGTTCTACATTCAGAATCCTATCAAAAGATGAATTAATTTGAGATTAATTTGAAAATACTTTTGATCTGCAAGGGAATATCCTGTTCATAGAGACAGATTTCCACTTCAGGTTAACGGGCTTTCAGCCTCTCTGCTCCCACACTGTGGAACTCCATCCCGCAGCCCCTCCGCCTCGCTTCCTCCCTTTCCTCCTTCAAGGCCGGTCTCAAGACCTTCCCCTTCGACCGCGCCTTCGTCTGCCCCACTAACTCTTTCCACTCTCCTTCCCCCGACCCTCTCCCCCCCATCCCTCGGGTCCTGATCTTACTGTTCAGAGCTTTGGGACGTCCTCCCGACGTGAAAGGCGTATATAAGCGCAATTTTGTGGTTGTTGCTGTAACCTGCAAAGCTCTACCTACAAAGAACTATAATGTTGTAGATATTCTCCCTTTTATTCCCACTTCTCATATTTGATAAACATGTTCATTCTCGTGAAATGAGCCATACATAATACAGGTTGTTGTATGCAGACTGGTGGCTTAGTGTGGAAATTTACATCTCATTTGCGCATTTGAAATGTCCTTTGTTTCCTAATTCCCAGAGATATCTATCCGTACACAGTCTTTAAGAGGAAAATCAGTCATCATGGTTTCCTCGCCTGTTCTCAGCAACATTGTTCGTCCGAACCGACTCCCATCTCGCTGCTCCTTCGCGATACAACAACAACAACAGCTTCGATTTGTATAGCGCCCTCCACGCCGGCCGGCGTCTCAGAGCGCTTGAACCCAAAGCGTTTCCTAAAGCTTGCACCTTACCTCCCCTCCTCCCGCTTCACCTACATACTTTTGGAAATCCCAGCAACGCATGGACGCAACTCTTGTGATCGGTTTCATTTTTTTTGTGGGGTAACAAAAAATGTTCCTTCACCCCCCCCCCCACCCCCCCCCCCCCCCCAGCCCCACCACCCCTCCCTCCTAAAATAAAATAGCAAAATCTACAAACGTTACAATGAAACTCACTTTTTACTCTCGTCACCTAACAGAGGTGCAATCCAGCCCAGCGTTGAGTTGCGCTGGTGTTTGCAGAGTGCAGGCAAGGCTCAGACAGAGCGAACACACATCAACAATAACTCTGGTCATTCAGAACAGCTCCACTAACCGGAAAATATAAACATTCCGCGTGATTTGACACACTTAAAATGCCCGGCAGTTTTATTGTTTGATAAAATTGTCCTCTGTTTCACAATAAGTCATTATTCCAGATGGTCTTTCTTTAGGTTTTGCGTCGGTTTCCACCTAGTTCTGTCTGTGTGTGTCTGTCTGTCTGTCTGTGTGTCGCGTTGCAAGGCAGTGTGTGTGGTTCGAACTAAACCATCTACACGTTTGCAAAAATGCTTCCCTTATCTGCTGGGAATTGTCATTTTTTTTCACAAAACAAAGTCAACTAAACACGTTGTGATTTGTTGTTCAGGAGGGTACACACTCGTGGGGTCAGCAAGAATAACTCAAAAGGTCAATGTCGCGTCTTATACAAACACACACACAGGCACACACACTCACACACAAACACACACACTCACACACAGAGAAACACACACCCACACACAAACACACACACTCACACACAGAAAAACACACACAAACACACAGAGAAACACACATACACTAAGGAACACACACACACTCACAGATAAACACACACACTCACACAGAGAAACACACACAAACACTCACATACACAGAGCAACACACACACAGAGAAACACACTCACACACACTCACACTCACAGAGAAACACACACACACACAGAAACACCCACACACACTCACAGAGAAACACACACACTCACACAGAGAAACACACACAAACACACACACAGAGAAACACACACTCACACTCACAGAGAAACACACACTCACACTCACAGAGAAACACACACACACACACAGAAAAACCCCCACACACTCACAGAGAAACACACACACTCACACAGAGAAACACACACTCACACAGAGAAACACACACTCACACTCACAGAGAAACACACACTCACACTCACAGAAAAACACACACAAACAGACACAGAGAAACACACACAGACACTTACTCACACACACTCGCAGTGTTTCCTGCTACTTGCACTAAAACACCCTGAAGTTAACAGGAAAGAGTTTTTTTAAAAAAAAACTTTCTCACGATTTCTCCAATTCCGACGAAGCCAATCCGTGGAGCTGATCAGGTTTGCTCCGTTAGTGTTGTCCAGCCCGAGGGTTCAGTGAGAATAATAATAACAATAATAAAAGTAATACTTGTGGCTGGAATGTGGGCTTAATTAAAAAGCCGGATGAATGTATGGGTGACTTTTGCCTCCCTCGCCCCCACTAAGAAACACACACAGAGTAATATAACGCGTTTTGCATGTGATGTGCTGCTGTCTTATCAGATATCTCAAAGCGTTTCTGAAAGGCTGTGAATGTGCCTGGCTTGGGGGCAGGGCCACAATACCTGTGATGTATCTGTACCCCTGCCTGTTGGGGTTGTGTTGGGACTCTTGTTAGCGAGGCGATCGCACGGGTCAGTGCTCGTCGTAAACACTGTAACACACGCAAACACGCACACGCACACAGAGAGAGCACAGGCAGAAACACACAGAGCATAGACACACGCATCGAGCAGACACAAACACACACACACATGGAAACACACAGAGCACAGACACACGCACAGAGTAGACGACACAGCGTAGACGACACAGAGACCACAGACATAGAGACACACAACAGAGCTCACACACGCACACAGACGCAGACACACACACGCACGCACACAGAGGATAGACACACACACACACACACACACACAGAGGATAGACACACAGACACATACAAGACACACGGAGCACAGACAGAAAGACACAGAAACACAGAGAGAGCACAGACACACATACGCAGAGCATAGACACACATCTTGCAGACAGAAACACACACAGAGCAGAGACACACACACGGGGTAGACTGTATACAGAGACCACAGACATAGAGACACACAACAGAGCTCTCTCACACACACACAGCGCACAGACGCAGAGACACACACTTACAGAGCACAGACACACACAGAGACAGCGGACACACAGAGACCAGACTACAGACATAAAGACACACAGAGCACACACACACACACACACACACAGAGCACAGACACACACACAGAGCACATACACAGACACACAGAGCACAGACATACACACACAGAGCACACACACACAGAGCACAGACACACACACAGAGCAGACACACGCACAGACACACACACAGAGCACAGACACACACACAGAGCACAGACACACAGAGCACAGACACACACACAGAGCACAGACACACACACAGACACACACACAGAGCACAGACATACACACACAGAGCACACACACAGAGCACACACACACACAGAGCACACACACACACACAGAGCACACACACACAGAGCACAGACATACACACACAGAGCACACACACAGAGCACACACACACACACAGAGCACACACACACAGAGCACACACACACACACAGAGCACACACACACAGAGCACAGACATACACACACAGAGCACACACACAGAGCACACACACACACACAGAGCACACACACACAGAGCACACACACACACACAGAGCGCACACACACACAGAGCGCACACACACACAGAGCACGCACACACACACACACAGAGCACACACACACACACAGAGCACACACAGAGCACACACACAGAGCACACACAGAGCACAGACACACACACAGAGCACAGACACACACACAGACACACACACAGAGCACAGACACACACACAGACACACACACACAGAGCACACACATACACACACAGAGTACACACACAGAGCACACAGAGCACTGACACAGACAACTGAGGCTAGTGCAGGGCAGGGCAGTGGTGGCTGGCAGGCTGGCAGTGTCAGTGCCGCCCTCTGTGCTCCTGCTGCTGATTGGCAGCTCCTCCCGGGGCCGCCCGGTTACTCGCTGTGAGCATCTGTCAATCACCCGCCACCGCAGCCCTTCCGACTGCGAGACCCACCGACCCACCGTCTGACTGTCAGCCTCACAGCAGCCTGGAAAGGAGGAGGGAGAGAGAGAGAGAGAGAGAGGGAAAAAATCACTCCATCACTCACTCCCTCCCTCCCTCCCTCCGTGTCATCCTCCCGTGTCTCCCACCTCCCCTCCCTCTGTCATCCTCCCCTCTCTCCCACTCTCTCTCCCCTCTCCTCTCTCCCCTCTCTCTGTCATCCTCCCCTCTCTCCCCTCCCTCTGTCATCCTCCCCTCTCTCCCACTCTCTCTCCCCTCCCCTCTCTCCCTCTCCTCTCCTCTCCCTCTCTCCCACTCTCTGTCTCTCCCCTTCCCTCTCTCCCCCTCCCCTCCCCTCTCTTCCCCTCCCCCCCTCTCTTCCCTCTCTCCCTCTCTCCCTCTCTCTCTCCCCCTCTCTCTCCCCTCTCTCTCCTCTCTCTCTCCCCCTCCCCTCCCCTCTCTTCCCCTCCCTCTCTCTCTTCCCTCTCTCCCTCTCTCTCTCCCCCTCCCTCTCTCTCTCCTCTCTCTCTCCCCCTCCCCTCCCCTCCCCTCTCTCCCCCTCCCCTCCCCTCTCTCCCCTCCCTCCCTCTCTTCCCTCTCTCTCTCCCCCCTCCCTCTCTCTCTCCCCCTCCCCTCCCCTCCCCTCTCTGCCCCCTCCCCTCCCCTCCAATAAGGGATCCGCAATGGAGGAGGAGATGATGCTGCAGCCGGAGGAGGATGGAGAGGTGCGACCGGGGTTCGTTCCCAAACTGTGCAAACAGAGGAGGAGTCCCTATGGCGGGGGCGGCGGGGTCCCGAGGCCATTCCCGGGCGGCAGGAAGGCGTTGGTGAGGAGGTACGAGAGACCCACCATGGTGCAAATGCCACAACTGGGCATCGGGGCTGGGGGGGGGACCGCTCCCTCCCATCTCCACCCCCCGCACCAGCCGGCACAGCTCACCCTGAACCCCTACCCCCCCCACCACACCCCCCACCACCCCCCCCAACAGCCCCAACCCCAGCCTCCTTACCCCTACCACAGGACAGCGACAGCCACAGCGGCTCAGCAGCGAGCCCCGGCCCCGAACCCCGACCAGCCCTCAGCCAGGTACAGCCAGCCTCAGGTACACACCGTCCCGACCCCGGCACTGCCAGCCCCGGCGCCTGGCAGCCACCACAGCCACAGCAATAACATCGTCAACCTGAGTGCAGGTATGGGCTGCCCTCATCTTCTCTCGCTCTCACTCTTCATCTCATTGCCGGCGTGTGGATCATCTGCTTTTCAGCTGGAAACCAAACCCCCGTTGCAATACACACACACACACACACACACACACGCACATATATATATATATACACACGCACACATACATATATATACTCACACACACACACACATATATATACACACACACATATATATATATATATACTCACACACATATATATACACACACATATATATATGCACACATACACATATACACACACACATATATATATATACACACACACATACATATATACACTCACACACACACACACATATATATACACACACACATATATATATATATATACTCACACACACACACATATATATACACACACACATATATATATGCACACATACACATATACACACACATATATATATATATACACACACACACATATATATATATACACACACACATACATATATACACTCACACACACAAACACATATATATACACACACACATATATATATATATATACTCACACACACACACATATATATACACACACACATATATATATGCACACATACACATATACACACACACATATATATATATACACACACACATATATATATATACACACACACATACATATATACACTCACACACACACACACACATATATATATATATATATATATACACGACCAAAAGTTTCTCTTTGTCCAACCCACACGGTGATGTGGACATTAACAAGTTTTTTGGGGGACTTGGGCTTGTGGATGTGTCTTGTCATTTTTCTTGATTTGCTTGTGAGTTCCTCAGTAAACCCGTGGTCGCCTTTTCCTGTCGCGATGGGTCAGGATGGTATTATTTCATGGCAGAAACAATGATTACGATCAACGTATTGATCCACCTGCGTCAGCAGGAGGGAAGTCAGTGTTCTTTTTCATTCAAATCTGCTTCTTGCCCTGTTATCTCTGATGTTTGTGCTGCAATGTACCATTTGCTGGTCTATTTTGATCTGATAACTGCGGTATTGATTCTTGTTGTCACTTTGTAGATAAGACTGTCCTTAAGCTGCGCCTCACCCTGTGATTATAATATTTCCCCTCATTTTTAAAATGGTTTGAAAGGTTGAAACAACTTAGACTGAGGGAAAGGCTTCCCGCTTTTGACTTTCGACCAACACTGCAAGTACGAGGATTGGAAAATCCTTCCATTTGCTGTAGAACTTTATCACCTTGTTGGAACGTCCCCAAAGCGCTTCACAGAATTAATTGTAAAGTGGATTGACTGTGTACTTTGAGGGCGAAATGCAGCAGATCATTGCGCACAGCAGTGTCCCGCAAACAGTTGTGGATTAAGTGATCAATTTTTTGTTTTAGGGATTATTACCCCCGGTAATATCCGCCAATCGACCAACAACCAGGTGAATATCTACCTGTATTATTGTATAATTTCTTTGGCTAAACTTGTTCTGATATAAAGTGATTGAAATTTACATTCAGTCGAGGAGTGGGCTTCATGGGTTTCCAATGGCTTCTCCTTTTCCAAGCTTTTTCATATTTTTATGTTCGTTGTAAACATTTGACAGCAGCTTCAGGTAATCAGTGAACAAACTAATAATGATCCCTCAAAAAACAATAATAAATTGGTCATTTCAATCCACAACTGTTTGTGGGACACTGCTGTGTGCAATTGGCTGTCGAGTTTCGTCCACAAATATACAGTCAATTTACTTTTCAGTATATTCTGGGAAGCGTTTTGAGACGTCCAGAAGACATGAAAAATGCTACATCATATGCAAGGATTATTATTTTTGGTATTGTAGTGAAACAAACACTCCTACATCACAAGCAAAAAATAAAGATGGAAAAACAACTGTTAAACTTAACAGATAGGTGCTGCCTTTTCAACTTGTTTGGTCATTTTGTCCAAGTAGATTTCTTCCATCCTGCAGCCATGCAACTGTATTTAAACCTTTATGTTTTTCTCATTGCTGCTTCATTCCTCCCAACGTGAAAGGCACTACATAAAGACAGTTTGATGTTGTTGCAATTCTTTGTAAGTATTTATTGTTGTTTTCCATTGGTCAGCAAATTGTTGAATTCCTATATCATTGCAAAGTTCCAATATTAAACATTTTATCTCATGCTGGGTATCAACAATAACAACAACAACACCCAAGTTACACTTGTATAGCACCTTTCACGTCAGGAGGATGTCAAAAAGGCGCTGGACAGTCATTGTTTCAGACCCGAGCTGGAGACAGGGAGGGTGGGGGGAAAGGGGAGGAATTTGGAGTGGCCGATGGGGCCGTCGAAGAGGAGGGTCTTGAGGCGAAACTTGAAGGATGCCAGGGCGGGGGTGAGGTGGAGGGACTGCGGGATGGAGTTCCAGAGGTTGGGGGCAGAGTGGCTGAAGGCTCACCCGCCAATGGTGGGCCAGGTGGGTCGGGGGACATGGGGCAAGCAGGAGCCTGCTGAGCGGAGGGGGCGGGTGGGTTGGTAGTGGGTTAGGAGGTTCGGGGGTAGGGTGGGGCGAGGCCATGAAGGGCTTTGAATGTGAGGACCAGGATCTTGAATTGGATCCTCTGGATGATGGGGAGCCAATGAAGTTGGGCGAGGATGGGAGAGATGTGGTCACGAAGCTTGCAGCGGTGGAGGACACAGGCTGCAGAAGTTTGGATTATCTGCAACCTGTGGAGGGAGGAATTGGGAAGATCGACAAGCATAGTCAAGCTGGGATGTAATGAAGGCATGAATGAGGGTTTCAGTGGGCTTGGGGGTAAGGTAATGGCGGAGTAGGGCAATATTGCAGAGGTGAGGGAAGGCAGAGCGAGTCATCACTTGGATGTGAGGGAGGAAAGACAGTTGAGGATCAAACAAAACAACTAGGTTCCTGACAGGCTTGGTGAGTTTGAGTGAGCAACCATGAAGTTGTTGGACAAAAAATGTGAAATAAAAGCTGAAAATGCTAGAGATACAGTGCAGCACAATAATTATTTGAAAGATGTTTCACGTGTTATCTCAAGGTGGAACCTTTCATAGAGTTACATATTCCAAACATTTAACCTATCTTTTCCTTCCAGATGTTGATTGACCTGTGTATGCAAAGCACCTGTTGTACTTGGCATGCTTCAGGATTTTCTGATTTTATTTTGTGAATTTATGGAATACTAAAGAGATTGCACAATCACTGCTAAGCTTTTTGCTTTTTACAGGGAAGCCATTTGATGGTAATTGTACGTAGGAGATTCATTATTCTCCTCACATTAATATTCAAATGTATCATTAAGAAGTTTATGATGGCCAACGGGCCCCATTGCTTTTAATGAATTGTGTGACTGTGAACTTTATTCTGTTTCTTCCACAGAATCTGATGAAGGTCAGTCCAATATCATTGTTTTAGGACCAGATGTGTTAGAAATGTTTGTTTGTGTAATTCCACAGATGGATTTCTTTTCTCTTTTTTTCATCTGGTGCAGATTATTTGATTCTCTATGATTGCTTGTAATGGTGCTCCTTGTCAAGTCAACGTAAAACCATATTGTGGTGTGAGAAGCAGGTTAATCAATATCAATATTCTCCTCCTCGCTTAGCAATGCACCTTTAATTGTCATCGCTGGGAACTGGCAAAACTCATTACCAGTGAGTACAGGAAACAAACCCCTTTGAATGGCATCTAACCTGTTGTGAAACATGTTAACCATTTGGTTAAGCGTCAATTTACTCAGTAACTTAAGGTGTTTCTGTGAGATCACGTAAATTAAGTTTAAAGGAGAAATAAATCATAAGGAAGTGTGGAACAACAAATGTATTTTTGGTTCCTCAAGCCCACTGCTTCCACCGACCATACAAATCTGTCCGCATTGTGAGCTTAACCTTATCTACCTCAATATATGAATGTACAGATAATAAGAAAAAACAATTCAAATCTCTGTTCCAAGTTAACTATTTTTAATTTTAACTTAATTTCTTCCCTCACTATATATATACAGTACAATGCTTACATCTGCATTATGTATGTTCTCATTATTTTAAAGAGCTGGATCACACTTCTCTCTTACTCAAACTTATTTTACAATGAATACACTTTCAGCTCTGTGAGTCTCATTTCCCAGCTTTGAGCTAAGTCCTGAAACTATTCCTTTCTGATCCTTTTCCAACAAAATTTTTTTTTTTAAAAGTGGGTGGCCAAAAGTGACTTCATAAAAGTTAACACAATTTTGCGCAAATTACACTCTAGTGCTCTCATTGTGTAATTTAATATTTGACTGCTTTAGCTAATAAAAGATTTACATTGACGACTAGAAACTTTCAGTCAAATTGTTTGAAAGAATTGGGATTAATTATTTGAGTAAATTTGTTGGGATAATTCAGTAGGTGGAGCTTCTAATTCCAATTATCCCATCAGTTTTGGAGAACTGAGTAAATACAGTAGGGATATAGGAATTAAGTCATGGTAAATCAATGATATTGTCATACAAAACTGTCCCCAATAATGCAAGAATTTAGTTTTGATGCACTACGAACATAGTACCAACTCCTCGACCACCTCTCCTTCCACTCCCTTTCCCTCCAGTCCGGTTTCCGCCCTGCCCACAGTACAGAGACTGCGCTTGTGCAAGTTACAAACAACGTCCTCTCTATCTGTGACCAGGGCTCCCTCTGCCTCCTTATCCTCCTGGACCTGTCGGCTGTGTTCTACACAGTCGACCACGCCATCCTCCTCCACTGCCTGTCCTCCGTTATTCACCTCAGTGGGACCGCACTCGCCTGGTTCGAGTCCTACCTCACAAACCGCCAGCAGTTCATCTCCACAAACAGCTTTTCCTCCCGCTCTCACTCAGTTACCTGCGGGGTACCCTGAGGATCTATCCTTGCCCCCCCTCCTCTTCCTAATCTATATGCTCCCTCTTGGGGATGTCATCCGTAGACATGGGGTAGACTTCCACATGTATGCGGATGACACCCAACTCTATTTCTCCACCTCACTTTGTGACCCCCTGTCCCCTGATGTTCTGTCAGCCTGCCTGTCAGACATCAGGAGCTGGATGAGTGCCAATTTCCCGCAGGTGAATGTTGACAAGACGGAAGCCAAACTCTTTGGCTCTCATCAACATCTTCAATCGGACAGCTCTCACCTCCTCCACCTTCTTGGCCTGCCCCTAAAACTCTCCGAACCTGTGTGCAACCCAGGCATCAGGTTCGACCCCCAACTGTCCTTCCTTCCCCACATCCGGTCCCTCACCAGCACCGCTTTTTCCCACCTCCGATGGATTGTCCGTCTCCGGCAATATCTCGCCCCAAAAGCCGCTGAAACCCTGATCCATGACTTTGTCACCTCTCAACTGGACTATTCCAATCCCTCCACCACAATCCATAAAATCCAACTCATTAAAAACTCTGCTGCCCGCGTTCTCACCTGTCTTCACTCCCCCATTACCCCAGTCCTTGCCAGACTTCACTGGCTCCCTGTCCCAAAGAGGATCAATTTCAAGATCCTCATACTTGTCTTCAAATCACTCCACTCCTCTGCAGCCCCCTACCTCTCTGACCTCTCTCCTCAAACCAGCACTGGTTGCCTTCGCTCCACCGGGTCTGGCCTCCTCCATGTCCCCCGAATCCTCCGTTCCACCATCGGCGGCCGTGCCTACAGCCACTACACCCCGAGGCTCTGGAACTCCCTTCCTCACTCCCTTCACCTCGCCCCCTCTCTTCCCAGTTTCAGGTCTCAGTTAATGACCTTTCTCTTCGACCGCGCCTTTGGTCACCTTTCTCCCCCTGCCCCTGGCTTGCCCCCGGGATCCGTTATTGTGAAGCGCTCTGAGACGCCGTCCGGCGTGGCGGGCACTATATAAAACAAAGTTGTTGTTGTTGTTCACAACAATTTTTAAAAAATGCTCACTGTTAAATCACATCTAGTAAAAATGGAAACAAAAATGTCAAAATGAATTAAAATCCTTTTAACATTGCTTGATTTATAAAAGGAGGTCCTGAAAGTGAGACCTCTTTAATATGTTCAACATATAAAGGATGGCAGGTACCATGTCAGGGTGTATTAATGCACTGTCAACCGAGCACTGCCTTCTCGCCTCTGTGCACCAGTCAATCAACGCCATACAGAGGATGCTTTTTTCCTTTCTCTTTCTCTGCTGACATTTGAGGTCATAACTGAAACGAGCCGTGCCGTTACATTTTAATTTAAAGTGAGCCTGGAGTGGAAATCAGCAAAATGTCCTTGAATATGTTTTCTTTCTGTTAAAATTCCATGTTGTCGTGGGTCGGGAGGGTGATATCCAGCACACTGGCTCAAGAGAGTCAACACACGAACAGATATCCCCTATTTTGTCCATGCATTTACTGTTCATAGTAATTTTGGGAATTTATGCTCTGCATTGTCAAACATTGTTACTGCTGCATCACCAATAAACACAGTAATAAATATAAAGCAGTCAGGAGCATATCATCTTTCTGTCTTTGTTTAAGTGAAAGTAAACAAAGCGACAGGGGCTAACGCTCTCACTAGTTGCAAAATGGAAAACAGTTCCATTCTCAGTCTCTGTCGTTATCCCTTATGTTGACAAGCAAAAGATTCAGAATGACATTTAAACAGGTTGAAAATCAGTCTGCAAATTGTTATAAATCCAATGTTATCTTAGGGGTACCGCAGTGATTTTTATTCCAGTTTTATTAGCCTTATTTGTATGCATATCGAGCTCCACTATCAGACCTTTTGTACCATATCTATTTCAGCTGATGAAAGAGTGTCAGACATGCCTGTACACCACCTTATACATATTTATGAATCATCACATCAATGACAGCCAATCAGTGATGACTGTTCGGAGCATTTAAAGCATAATAACTCTAGCTGGAGTCTTGTATGCAAAATCCTATCTATCGTGCTGTGTACTTGGCAGAAAAATTGTCTTTTTTCAATCAGATACTGCAGCTAAAGTGTAAGATGCATAATTAACCATCTAAAAGGTTTATAGAAACATCTGCACACCTTATTAAAAATGTGACAACAGCAGAATTGTTTTTTTTATCATACCAAAGAATGCTTCTGACAGTATAACGCTGCATTATACGTGTCCTGTACTTTGACATTCAGTTGTACATTTACAGACGTCAGATTTTAAAGGGCAACAGAATCTTATTTTAGAAAATGAAGAATTCTAAAAGCTTACTGATGAACAGAATTGTCTGCCCCTGAACCATACAGAGCTGAATATTGATGTGGAGAAATGCAGTTCATAATATAGTATTTCTAGCACAAGTACAGTATAGCAACATGGCAGCTGCTTCCTACTTGATTGTAATGCATACAAGTTTCTCATATAATGGTCAAGTATTCTGGATGGAGTGGCACAAGACTGTTAAGCAGTAACTTGTAATATATCCTGCCATGAACTTGAGCCCCCAAACCCTGTGATCTTAGCCTGAATACCACTGTTTTAAAGTTATTGTGCAGAATTGTGGAAAATTCTCAAATCCAGTCTTAATTTAGAAGCCTGTTTTATCCAATTCTTGTTAAGACGAGTGGCAAACTGGCTTCAAATTTAGAGCAAAGAATTTAAAGGTTTTCTAAAATTCTCCACTATTTACATTTTTTAGACAGGTGCCTTCGGGCCTTTGGCTCTATTGAAAATACCAATCCACCAGTAGGTGAACAACAAGTTGAAAGATTGACTGCCACAATAGGTTGCACTTTTATATTTGGGATGAGGAGTTGAATCTAGTTCAGACTGATGGTATGAAATTCTTCTCTCTCTCTTCTCTATTTGATGTTAATTATCCATTTTATTCAAAGATATCATAGGAATCCAGTGGGAGAAATAGAAATGCCAATGTTGCAATTGGGATGTGCCTCTGCTATTGGACTAACACATGTTATGAAGTAGTTCAAAGTGATCTTTACATATTGCACCGAATCTGTGATTTTTTGATGCTGGATGTAAAACATGTTCCAGTGCCACCAATGGCATCAGTTATCTTTAGAGTGACCAACTCATCAAATTTAAATGAATTTAAATCGATCTAATGTCTTTTGACGTTGAGACATTTCAAACAACTTCACAGTGTTTTACTGTAAAGTATATATAATAATAATCCTTGCATTTGATAAAGCGCTTTTCACATTTTCTAGATGCCTCAAAGCACTTCACAGAATACAGGATACCGTAACATGAATTGACTGTATATATGTGGGCAAAACGTGGCAGCACACAGCAGTCTCCTACAAACAGTCATGGATTTAGTGACCAATTTATTCATTTTAAAAAAAAAAGAATTATTACGCCTGGAAAAGCAATCTACCAATCGACTGACAGCCAGGTTCCTACTTACTGCTAGGTAAACAGAGGAGTAAGGAAACTTGCCCAACATTTTGCCCTGCCGGGAATTGAACCCTGATCTCCACTTGCGAGGCGAGTGCTCTAACAACTGAGCTACAGATAGAGGAAAATGTAGAACGTGATTTATAAAGGTTTCATATGTCTTCAACTGAAGGGGCTCCTGGTCATTCTATTCAAGATAAGTTAATTAGATATGGCACAGTAGGTGATGAATGGAGATAAGGACATAAGAACATAAGAATCAGGACCAGGAGTAGGCCATTTGACCCCTTGAGCCTGCCCCTCCATTTGATAAGATCATGGCTGATCTTCTGACCTAACTCTAATTACCTGCCCTATCCCCTAATCCCTCTATTTTCAAAACATCTATCAGTCTCAGCCTTCAAAATGTTCAAGGACTGAGCATCTACAGCCTTCTGGGGTGGTGAATTCTGTAAATTCACTACCCTCTGAGTGAAGAAATGTTTCCTCAACTCTATTCTCAAAGGCTGACCCTTCATTTTAAGATTATGACCCATGGTTATAGATTCTCCTACCAGGGGAAACAGTCCCTCAGTGTCTACTTTATCCAGCCCTTTAAGAATCTTATATGTTTCAATAAGATCTCCCTAATTCTTCTGTACTCTAGAGAATACTACCCTAGTATTCAACCTATCCTCATAGGTCAGTCCCCTCATACCAGGAACTAACCTAGTGAATCTACGCTGCACCCCCTCTGAGGCAAGTATGTCCTTTATTAAATAAGGAGACCAAAACTGCACACCATACTCTAGGTGCTCTCACCAAGGCCCTATACAGTTGCAGCAAGACTTCCCTACTCTTGTACTCTAAACCTTTTGCAATGAACGCTAACATGCCGTTTGCTTTCTTAGTTGCTTGCTGCACCTGCAAACTTAACTTTTTGATACTGGTGTACAAAGATACCCAAATCCCTTTGTACACTACCACTATCTAACCTCTCCCCATCTAGAAAATAATTCGTTTTTTTATTTTTGCTACCTAGGTAAATAATTTCACAGTTCTGCACATTAAATTCCATCTGCTACCTACTCGCCCACTCCCCTAGCCTATCTATATCCCGTTGCAATCTTTTTGCATCATCCTCACAGCTGACTCTCCCACCTAGTTTAGTGTCATCTGCGAATTTAGACACGTCACATTCAATGTCCTCGTCTAGATCATTGATGTAAATTGTAAATAGCTGAGGCCCAAGCATTGATCCTTGTGGCACTCCACTAGTTACATCCTGTCGATTTGAGAATGCCCCGTTTATCCCTACTCTCTGTTTTCTACTTGTTAACCACTATTCTATCCATGCTAACATGTTCCCATTAATCCCGTGGACCTTGACTTTGTGCAATAGCCTTTTGTGTGGCACTTTATCAAATGCCTTCTTAAAATCTAAATATACCACATCTTCTGGTTCCCCACTATCCAACCTGCTAGATACATCCTCAAAAAACTCTAACAGATTAGTTAAGCATGACTTCCCTTTTGTAAAGCCATGCTGACTCTGCCTAATCTTGTTATGGTCTTCCAGTTATCCCATAACGACATCTTTAATTAAGGACTCAAGAATTTTCCCTACCACTGATGTCAGATTAACTGGTCTATAGTTCCCCATGTTTTCTCTCCCACCCTTCTTAAATAGTGGAGTTACGTTTGCAATCTTCCAATCATTGGGAATTTTTCCAGTATCTGGAGAATTTTGGAAGATTATAGACAAGCCATCCACTATCTCAGTAGCCACCTCCTTTAAAACTCTAGGATGCAGGCCATCAGGTCCAGGGGATTTATTGGTTTTAAGACCTGACAATTTACCAAAAACCATTTCTTTACTAATATTAATCTCCCTAAGTTGCTCGTTAACATTGTCTTCTTGGTTCCCCTCTATTCCTTGTAGGTTTTTACTGTCTTCTATGGTGAAGACAGTAGCAAAGTATTTGTTTAACGACTCTGCCATGTCTTTGTCCCCTATTATAATTCCCCCTGTCTCTGCCTGTAACGGACCCACATTCACCCTTGATAGCCTTTTCCTCTTTATATATTTGTAGAAATTCTTGCAGTCTGTCTTTATGTTCTCCGCTAATTTGCCCTCATATTCTATTTTCTCCCTCTTGATCAATGGTTCGCCTTTGTTGATCCCAATCCTCGGGTTTACTACTCACCTTAACTGTTTTATAGGTTTCTTCTTTTAACTTTATACTTTCCCTAACTGCTCGAGTTAGCCACGGCTGGACCACCTTTCCCATGGCATTATTATTCCTCATAGGAATACATGCTCGTTGGGAATTTTGCACTATCTCCTTGAATGTCTGCCATTGCTGCTCTACTGGCAAATCTTTAAGTCTAATTTCCCAGTTTATCTTGGCTAAATCCTCTCTCACACTAACAAAGTTGGCACTGTTTAAATTTAGGACTTTTGCTTTGGACTTAACTATTTCCCTCTCTAACTTAATGCTAAATTCCATCATATCATGATCACTTTGCCCTAGAGGAGTCTTAAGTTCCAGTTTGCTGATCAGCCCTGTTTCATTACACAAAACAAGGTCTAATATGGCCTGTTCCCAGGTTGGCTCCTCGGCTTACTGATCTAGAAAATTATCCCTAATACATTCTATAAACTCTTTCTCTATCTTACTTTTCCCAATTTGGTTGTCCCAGTCTATATGCAGATTAAAAACACCCACAATTAGTGTCTTTCCTTTGCTACATGCTACACTGATCTCCTGATTTATACCTTGAGCGATACTTTGACTGCTATTCGGGGGTCTATAAACTACTCCCACTAGAATTTTCTGCTCCTTATTGTCATGTACCTCTACGCATACTGACTCTACATCCTGCTTTTCTGATTTAAAATCTTTCCTCTTCACTGTTATTATCCCATCCTTTATTAGTAGGGCCACCCCACTCCTCGTTTACCATATTGCCTATCCTTCCTATATACCACGTACCCTGGAATATTTAGCTCCCACCCTTGATCTCCCTTTAACCGTGCATCGGTGATGGCTACTAGATCATACCAGTTTGTCTCTGTTTGTGCATTTAATTCATCTATCTTGTTTCGAATGCTACATGCATTTAGATATAGCGCCCTCAATTCTGACTTCCGGCTATTAGTCCTATTCACCAGTACCCTATCACTGGGCTCCTTTTCCCCTCTTGACACATTCTGCTCTAGTCCCTTGTTAATCTGCTCTCCCACTTTCGTCGATCCTAATTTTAACTGTGATGGACTATACCTGACTATGTTTTTACCTCTCCCCCTCCCCCTCCCCCCTTAGTAGTTTAAAGCCCTTTCTACCTCGCTATTTATTCGCGCAGCCAGGACATTTGTCCTAGCCCTGTTTATGTGGAGACCATTCCTTTGGAATAGCACCTGTCTCCCCCAATACTGATGCCAGTGGCCCATAAATCTGAACCCCTGCCCTCCGCACCACTCTTTTAGCCAGGCATTCAGATCCATGATCTTCTTTTGCCTGTACCAATTAGCTCCTGGTTCGGATAATAATCCCGATATTAATACCTTTGAAGTTCTATTTTTTAGAGTAACTCCCAATTCCTGGAACTTGTTCCTTAACTCGTCCCTATCGGTGCTACTTCTATCATTGGTCCCTATATGAATAATTACAATTGGATCCTCTCCCTCCTGCTTCAAATTTTTCTCCAGGTTGGCAGTGACGTCCTTCACCCTGGCCCCAGGAAGTCAACAGACTCTTTTTGTCTCCCTGCTACAGCTACAGAAAAGTGCATCAGTCTTCCTGACTGTCTCATGATTTAGACTAGATTTAAATACACTCTTATTTCTGACTGCTTCTGCAAGCTTCGGGTCACAATGCAATGGTCCCATCTGTCACCCCAAATCTCCCCCTTTCGCTCCACCTCCCCGTCCCCAGCTCGGGTGTGAAACAATGACTGTCCAGCGCCTTGGAGCGTCCTCTTGATGTTAAAGGAGATATACAAGTGTCATTTTTGTTGCTCAACTAGTAAAAGGTGGGGAGAAAGATTTGTTTTTGTCTGTTTAAATAAACAACCCAATCTAGCAGCGTTGATGAGAAGGAACAATTGAAAGGTTCAAGGATGGAAAAAAAATCCCTTCTCAAAATCACGAATGCCCACTCGATATTCCTTACTAAGTGGATTGAGTGCTCAAATTCTTCTTATTTATTTTGAAGAGAATAGTACCCTGGGAAAAAGTTCCTACTTATCGGCAGGTAAACAGGCGTGTGGAGTAAGGAAACTTGCCCAACGTTTCGCCCTGCCAGAAATCAAACCCAGGTCACTCGCTTATGAGGCGAATGCTCTACCCACTGAGCTACATGACTGCACTGTTATTAATTATGCCCTTGACCACTGGAAAATGATGCGTTTCAGCCACTGATTTCCTACCCACCCCAATCATTACATTCGGGTAAATGATCTTCCATTCAGTGCGTGGGTTACATTGGGAGCTTGCATGTCATATGTAATCACTTGTGAACCTTCAGATATGCTGATAGTAATAATAATAATCCTTGCAGTCGATATAGCGCCTTATTTTATAGTTATGTAGGTAGTCAGTGATATACGTTTTGCAGCAAGATGCAGATTTGTTCGGTGTGACAATCCAATTGTTGAGTTCAGACAGGAGAGTTCTTTCTGATGTGGTGGTGATGGAAGCCTAAGGGATTGAAATCCAGGGAGACAGAGACTGAAAGAGGGAGATTTCCTGTTTTTGGACTGATTGTTCTTATAATTTTGTATCTGTGTAATAGTGTAATTTTGTCGTCTATTAAATCTTAGGGAAATTTAACTGTGAGATCTGTCGTCATAATTACAGACATTTCTGAACTGATTAGAAATACTCTAGCAATTACTTGTACTTGTAAGATTATTACAAAATCCTGAGAGTGCTAACATCATGCACTACAGGCATCTGATTAAACACAGACTTACCTAGACTCATACAAATGTTTGGGGTACTTTATGACAGCCCCCACAGTTTGGCCATCACTGAATCACTGAGTTACATATAATACTATACAATAGAACATTATTGCCTTTCATATTGGGAGGATGTCGCACAGCGCTGAACGGTCAGGAATTAGGACCCGAGTGTTAGTTCTGCAGAATATCACCCACATACCTTCTCATTAAACTGTTTCTGATATGAATCCCATGAACTTGCTTCAACCACCCTTCCTTGTCACCTTATCACCTGCTAATTTAAAGAAATACTAGTGATGTTGATCTTCCATTTACTCCTCATATCCCTGACATGGAATTTCAGAACCTTGGGACATTCATCTGATGTAAAAGCTATACAAATGTAACATGTTGGTGTTGTAATCACTGGTCCCCATTGAAATAATCTTCACTCTTAACCACTTTACATTCTGAACTGCGTTAAGTCAGCTTAACACAGAACACATGATGAAAAATGAAGAGGGGTTGGTCTTTGACTGATGCAAGACTATTTTCTGTTCATGTGTACCATACTGTTGTGTTTGTGCCCCTCACAGAGAGCCGTTTGATACTTGATGCCTTTGCACAGCAATGTAGTCGAGTCCTGACTCTCCTGAAGGACAATGGGAAACTACTGGATACCAGCCAGCCTCAAATCATGTCCTGCGTGAAAAAAGAGGGTGGATGCTACGATGAGCGCACAGTGCACTGCCAGGTAGCCAAAGCTACCACAAACCAGTCATGGACATCAGAAAATCTAGAGATGGAATCACGGTACGCACAAAAAAGACACCAAACATCAGCCTTGCTCCGTGTGTTTACTGATTCCCTTCAAAGTTATCTATTGGCTGGGGGGCGGCCTTCACAGAGTACTGTAGGACTGAGCGAATATGGCCTTGTGACAGAAATGGATCCACTTTCCACCTCTCCTACCCATACATTAGGTGGGTGGACCTCCCCAGCAACATCCGAATCACATGGCCATCCATCATCCACACTTCCAGAGGAGGAAGAGGAAGATGGTTACTGTCAGAGGTGCCAGGAATTGGAACAGGAAGTAATTTCACTCCAACAAGAAAATGAGGAGTTAAGGAGAGCACTGGATATCATTCCAGGTGTGTGAATATTTAAACTAAAGGTTTTAATACACTTTTAATTGTTGCCCCTAATGGTTACCTTTTATATGGATATTGTACAATTGGTGGAAACATTGAATTATTCTACACAATTAAGGAATTTGTAAATCTGGTTTCTAGTTAAAACTAAACATCGCTATTGCTAAACAAACATGGCGACAAACCCCAGAATTCACAGCACAATGTGTTCAAGTATAAAGTGATATTGCAGGACTCCTCCAGTTCAGTTTAGTGGATAAAGGAAGCACTCAGCATTAAACCGTATAGGTAAGGTGTTGGATGTAATACTCCTGGCCCGCACCGTACTGACGAACTTCAGCTTGAGCAGCAACTGGGACATTGTAATTGCCCCGAGTACCTCTGTGTTAAAGAATGAGGAAACCTGAGGAATTAAATAAAGATCAATTACTTGACAAGCTTGGTGAGACAGTGATCAAACCATGGGAAACAGTTTGTTTACATCCAAAAGCCCTTCAGGCTATTTTCCATTGAAATTTAAGAAAACACAGAATTATGATAAATTGTTAAACTTCATGCAGTGTTTGGAAGCCAATTGTTCCCCAGAAGAACTGGCTTCAAACTAAAACTGAATTTAAGCGTTTTACACAAATTCTATCCAAACTGAAATATAAAAGTAAAATAACCTTACAGTTAAGTGTAATTTGTGGTTTCAGATTGCTACACAGAGATCCCATACTGGAAGGTTGATAAAATATGTGTGAGCATGGGAAGGACGAGTTTACGCGGTTATGGGGAGAGAGCTGGGGAGTGGGATTCAATTGCTCTTTTCAAAGAGCCGCACGGACTCGTTGGCTGAATGGCCTCCTTTAGTGCGGAAAAATTCTATAATTCTATGAATATGGATCAGGCTCAGTTGTGATATTGCAGGACAATATAATGCGCTGATGCACTGCCCCTTTCAGCTATATAGTCTCACCTTTTAGATTCATACAGTTAAGTTGATGAAAGTTTGATCTGATTCAAAGCAAGAATTAATGATTAAGCAAAGGCTTATATAACAAGCCCAATCACAGCACTGGGAATTTGTCTGCAGCTAATGAAACCGAGAAACTTGTTGCTTCTCTTCCAAAAGCTTCAAGATACCTGGATAATATTAAAATGTAGCTATTTATGCAACAACAACAATTTAAACTTATAAAGCGCCTTTCACGTCGGGAGGACGTCCCAAGGCGCTGCACAGGAGGCGTGTGACCCGAGCTGGGAGGGGAGTGTTCTGGAAGGGGTGAAACATGTAGGGGAGGTTGAAAAATTTGTGGGGGAACAAAAGGCACGGTCGAAGAGGAAAGTCTTCAAACCGGCCTTGAAAGAGGAAAGGGAGGAAACAAGGCGGAGGGATTGGGGGATGGAATTCCACAGGGTGGGAGCGGAGAAACTGAAGGCCCGGCCTCCGATGGTGGGGCGGTTCGGGCGGGGGGCTTGGAGCAGGCCAAGTCCTGCTGAACGGAGGGTCCGGGTGGGCTTATAGGGGGAGAGTAAATCGGTTAAATAGGGCGGGGCAAGGCCATGTAAGGCCTTGAAGGTGAGGACGAGGATCTTGAACTCGATCTTCTGGAGGATGGGGAGCCAGTGGAGACGGGCGAGGGTGGGGGTTATGTGGTCGCGGAGGCGGGTGCGGGATAGTACACGGGCTGCAGAGTTTTGGATGACCTGCAGCCTGTGAATGGAGGAGCTGGGGAGGCCGACGAGGAGAGAGTTCCCATAGTCCAGCCGTGAGGTGATGTACGCGTGCACGAGTGTTTCGGCAATGTTGCGTAGATGGCAATAAACGGTGCCGGTCAAGGCACGGATGTGGGGGAGGAAGGGGAGTTTATGGGGGAGGAAAGAGAGTTAAAAACCTTCAATAAATTGAACAAGAGAGACTTCAAAACCCCCCATTGTGTACAGTATATGTAGAATTCTTTGTTTAGCTTTCTGATAGCTGCTTTGAAGTATTATTTTAATCAGACCACATGCCGATTTATCTCCTGGAGTGTGCGGTTCACACCTAAGATTCCTGGCCATCTGTTTTCACCCACACAGAAACACATTCCAATCTCTTTGAACGGTATATGTATACAGACCAATTAGTTGTATATCAAGGCCACCTCTGGTTAAATTATTTAAGACCAGCAAGCTCATAATCTCTGACATTTGTGTGTTTGTAGGTGGTTGTCACAAATTTGAAGAATTATACCTGATTTATGTGCTGTGAGACTGTCGTGATCTACATTCAGAGAAGAGTGTTAGTAACTGGAAATGATTGACATCCTTATTTGCGACTATTTGAGACTGTAACAGAAATCCATGTTTAGATCAATTTTCGTTTTTATACTGTTTTTCTGCAGTACAAATGCATAACAGTGTGGCCCTACTTAATAATAATAATCATTGCATTTGATGGAGGGCTTTTCATGTCTTCTAGACATTTCAAAGTGTTTCACCGAATATACTGTAAAGTCAATTGAATGTATATTTGTGGATGAAACACGGTAGCCAATTGCGCACAGCAATGTCCCACAAACAGTCGTGGATTGAAGTGACCAATTTTTATTATTGTTTTTTTCTTGAGGAATTATTATTAAACATGTGGAGTAAGTAAAAAATATATGGTCCCAACTGATATATGACTTGCATGACCTTTGCTGTAAAACATAATCAAAAAGCAGATGGACCATAAATCATATAATGATGTAATATAGATGATATTATTATTTTATTATTATTTTGCAGATATCCAAAGGCAACACAGACTGTCATCTATTGACTTTAGCAAAGTGTAAACATTTCCAGACAGCCAGATAATATTTTAGATAAAGATCTTACCCTTTGTTGCAGGCTAGAATTTCACAATGAGGTTACTGGATACAGTTGCCACATTTACAGTTTCAGTCTCTCTGAGACTCTCTGATTTGTTTAGTGAATGGCTTGGTGTATTCTGTTAAGATGCTTTACATTGACTGTGTTATATATATATATATATATATACTTATTGCATTGGTTTTCGTTCATACAGTGCCCTGCCAGACGGTTCTTGATTATTACAAGACTGTACTCCAGCATCACAACCAACTTGTTCAACCGGTCCTAGATGAGCAGCAAACAGAGGTACTTTTGCGTGGAATATGGTCCATCTTCATTCTTCTATGCTTTAGGAAAATTATCCCTTATTTAGCATGACTACTGAGAATTTAGATTACAGCAGCAGTCAGCACCTTTCACCTTTCTCTCTGCTTTGACTTTTGTTTTCCTTGCGTCCTGATTCCCTGATGTATAGTTTGAGGATGCGGGAAAGTTAACAATTACCACTCTCTCGAACTGGTCATGAAGGCATGTCTTGTTTATTTCACTTATTTTGTTTGCAAGGATATATTCTCCCTGCAATTGTAGAAATAGCAGCTACATGAGGCGTGTCTAGTTTGACATTAGGGACTAGATGTGACTATGTGTTTCGGGGGTTGCTCAGTTTATATGCTTATTTTTTATACGCTCAGTTTATATGCTTATATGGCAAGCTATTTTGCTCATGTGTTATTGTCAATAGTTTTGCAATCTTAACTTGTAACATCTTAACCTGGAAGCACATATTGGAGGGTATGGATTTGCATATTCAAGCAGATAATTGGAAGCAAAAATCAAATTATATGAGGGTGGATCTTTTGAACATAAGAGGGATGAGCGAGCTCCATTGTTGTGTCAAGATATTACAGCATATAGCAGAAAGTAGAATACTTCCAATGCTTTTGTGAAGGCATTAAAAGTCCACACCGTTAATAGTGTCTATGCTGATCAAGGATAATAAAATCCAACTTTACATGGGACACATGGATAAGAAACTGATTGGGAAATAGGAGGGCCCCAATTCTATTGATTTTAGCTTTAATCCCATTGCCTTAAAATGAGAGATTCTGTGAAATGTTTCCAAATTCCACAATTTTACATTTTAAGACAAAGTTTTTAGGGCTAAGACCATGAGAATTTCCAGGCCAACATAAGAACATAAGGAATTAGACAGGAGTAGGCTGTTCGGCTCATGGAGCCTGCCCCACCATTTAATGAGATCTTGGCTAATCTTCTATCCTAATTCCATTTAACCGCCCTATCCCCATATCCCTTAATCCCTTTAGTTTTGTCGATCTCAGTCTTGAACATATATATGTGTGTTGCGGGATCATTCATTGATGCAATTCTTTGTCCTGAATTAGCTTTCTCATTCACAAAGCTTAGGCAAGTTCTTCTTTAGCAACATGGAACTAATTGAAGTTACATCTTGCAGTGAAACACTGTATATCTTCAGCATACGCCTTTTCCTTGAGATTCCTTCAACAAATTGATATTGCAGTTGAGTGTTCCCGAAATTCAAACTAAAGTTGTAGATTCATGTGTCTTCGATTCATATTTGATCATTTACTGTGCGCAGAATTTGCATCTAGTTCACATTCTGTATTAGATAAATAAGTGTGTTCTACTGGGTTAAGGCACTAAACTACGGCTAATTCGGAGGAATGGGAGGTGTTGGGGCCACTAGCATTTGAGTTCTGCACCTATTGACCTAGGGATGGAAAACAAGTAGGTAGAGGTCCTGCTCCTGATTGGTAGCCAATGATTCCCCTGCCCACTGCTGAGGAAGTGTGTTTGCACGTTTGGCTGTATTATCCTTCAGGACAAACATCCCACTTGGGGATGTGCTAGAGGGTCAGTTGGCAGAAAATTAACTTTTCACTGCATCACTTTGTTAGTAGCAAGAGTAGATGGCATTAATACCAAATGGTATTAAAGCTGTTCTGTGTAGGAGATATATCAATTTGAGGAACTTTCAACTTTCCTAGGAGCTGATCAAGGAATTGGTCAATAAGATTTTCTGAGACACATCAGTGTTCCAGGTTGCAAGTGTGGCATCTAGCAACAAAGAACTTGACCCAAGTGAGACTGAGAATCATAAAATTATAAATATTTACGGCACAGGAGACTATTCAACCATCAATTTTGCGCTGGCTCTTAGAGCTTGTTCACTCAGTTGCACTGATACCAAAGAATTTCACTGATTTCAGTAGCTCTAAAGGTGGTAGTTCGAGCACATAGTTTGATGCATTGGAAGCCTGTTGTTTGATCAAGGAAGATTATGCTGTATCCTATCATTGTGAGGAGTGAGTGGGATAAGTGGTGGCTTTATAGGAATTGGCTACACTGATTTGTTGCCCAGTAGCCTGGAGGCATAGTTGACTTAATGGTGAACACATCTCTTTGCCAAGTACCCTCTCATGAGGACCTGGAGCAAGCAGTTAGTGTTGAGTAACCCTGGATCACAGCATTGGACATCGAAGTGACTGGCACGTTAAACAAATACCATTCCATATAAAGGGAAATTTTCATGATTAGTTGACCTGCAAATGACCTGGCATCTTAGTCTAGTTGAGTTACACCATGAGTCAGATACTCGGCTGACCAAAAGAAAAGTACTGGAGGGTGGTCATTGTCCATGGAGCCGGAATTCCTAGGAAATCTCCTTAGAAAGAAGGGGGAAAATTGTGAACTTTAAAATATATATGAGTAGATGGCTGAAATGAGAGCAGGAATAAATTACAGGTAATAAGAATTATAATAAGAATTCTTGCATTTGATATAGCACTGTTCTTGTATTCTAGATGTCTCAATGTGCTTCACAGAATATACTGTAAGGTGAATTGATGGTCTATATGTGGGCGAAACGCGGCAGACAATTGCACAAAGTAGTATCCCAGAAACAGTCATGGAATGAAATGACCAATTTTTATTATTGTTTTTATTGTTTACATACCCTGCCATACCTCTCTCCATCATATTGAAGGTATAGTTTTCCATTGAATAAATTTTTACTATCTGCTTAAACATGGCTTCAGCCAGTAAATTCCACAATCTCATTACCCTCTAAGTAAAGAAGTTCCTCCTAAATCCTCGATCGAGGTCTCAAGACCCTCCTCTTTGACAATCCTATCAGTCACCCCAAATCCCTCCCTTTCCCTTCACCCTCCCCAACTCAGGTATGAAACAATGACTGTGCAGCGCCTCGGCACGTCCTCCTGACATGAAAGGTGTTATACAAATGTAATTTTGTTGTTGCTGTTTTAGATCCCCCTAGTCACTATCCCATATTTGGTGCCATGGTTACAGACTCCCTGACCATTGAAAACAGCATATTTATGTTTAGTTTAACAATCCCTTTTATAATTTAAACATTTCTATGAAGTACCCTTTTTAAACATGTCTTTTCTAGCAAAGAAAAGGCCTAATCTATCTATGGTATTATTTTTGAGTCTTTATTCAATTCCAGGATGTGCTTATATTGCCAGTGCCCTCGTATCCATTGTTTTAAAATAAAACATGACAGAAATTAAGGGATATGGTGATAGGGTGGATAAATGAAATTAGGATAGAAGATCAGTAATGATCTTATTGAATGGCGGGGCAGGCTCAAGGGGCTGAATGGCCTACTCCTGCTCCTAATTCTTAAGTTCTTATGGTCCTTTGCTGCTTCTTGAAATCAACAAAAACTATTTTGATTCTGCCATTGATTACCAGGGCTCACAATATTCTGCATATATTATAGTGTAATCAGAGGCAGTAACTCTTCAGGGATGTAAATAATGAGGCAGTTTTGAACACATGTTTTATTAATCGAGGAGCTGGAGACAATTTATGGTTGGATGTGTGGCAATTATTACGGTATTTCTTAGTACGAAAACTGGAAGTACAATACACAAGTTATAGATTAGCTTTTCTTCAGTGGTAGCACCAATTAATAGAATAAAGCTAATAAAGCAAGGTGCATACTGAGGCAGGCTACAACCAGCTGGCCCGCTCTCACTGACTCTCATTGACTGGAGACAATAAAACAGCACCTTACACTATGACAGCTTGGCTAAATTATTTTACCTTTGGTCCTGGAAGTGTTAGGAGACTCCCTCTCTCTCTCTCTCTCTCTCTCTCTCTCTCTCTCTGTGTCTTCAGTTTACCATGCAATGCCATCAGGTTGCTCCGAGGCCGAGGAATCATTGGACTCAGGCGGGAGCTGCCGGCGTCCTCCCAAGCATGCATTGCACGCGGGGCTGGTGTCAAGGGTTGACTGTATATGTACCGTGTCGGTCTGGCTCTGTGATGGCACTCTTTGAGTCAGAAGGTTGGGCGTTCCAGCGCCACAACGGGAATTGCAGTTGCATTGTGGAGTCCTGTAGCTCAGTGGTTAGAACACTCGATTTACAAGCGTGAGACCTGGGTTCAAATCTACGCAGGTCAGGGCAAAACCTTGGGCAAGTTTCCTTACTCCACATATCTGATAATAATCCTTCCAAAAAACAACAATAATAAATTGGTCATTTTAATCCATAATTGCTGTGCGCAATTGACTGCAGCATTTTGCCCACAAATATACCACAGTATATTCTGTGAAGCGCTTTGGGACATCTAGAAGATGTGAAAAGCGCTATATCAAAATGCAAGGATTATTATCATTATTATTATTATCCTCTGGAACTCTGCTCTGACACAATCTGACTCGAGCAGCGTGTACATGAGCTACCTGCGTGAGCAGCCCGATACCAACGCAAGTTGTTGTTGGTCTTGACACTGTATGATGTACTTACATTTACTAGACACATTCCTTACTTGGCAGCCTTATTAAACATTCTCATTGGATATCACCGTATAATAGACTACAATACCTTACAGGTTGCAGTCCTGTGTAGTTGAGTTATCAAACAACTTTTTTTTGTCATCAGCCAGCCGGGTGTCTGACACATGCAGAAACCCATCACCATGCTTAAAAGTATCCAAATTAGACTACACATGAATCTACACATTCTGTCTACATGAGTCACCTGCACATGGAAATTAACATGAATCTCAGTTCTCTCTCGGGATGGACGTATCCTGCGTGCCTAATTCTGGTGTGTATTAGGTGCAGGTTGGCAAGAATCAATGTTCACAAGGATTTGGGCTCCAGAGTCTGCTTTGTGTGTCGTGCTGGAGTCAGATCAGCTAAAGTAACAGAACTTGCCATTGAAAGCACTGTCTTGCAAGCTTCTCATTGCCTGTCCAGCTAGGAAGGACTAAACCAACTGTTAGGGATTTGGCTTGCAGAGTTAACAGGAGCTGGGAGACAAGAATCTTTGCTGTCAGTGACTGGTCTGCCCTTTCAAATGCTGCCAATAAGCCAGGTTGGCTATGACCATCAGTGTCCTAGAATACTGCAGGCCTACCTGGCTCAGGAACTGGACTACTGAGACCTCCTCAGAGAACTGGCTCAACTCTGATGTTCTTTTGCCAAGTCTATCACCTTGGAGGCTGTTCAGCTCCAAGGAGATCCAGTTAACATGCCCCTTAAGGAGGAAGCAACTATTTGATATGTGTTATAAATCTTAAAGGGAGATGAGCAGATTTTTTTACTCTGATAAGTGTCTGTGTTATCTGATCTAATTTCGATCAATTTCTTTATAACATTTACTTTGCTCCACTGTCCTTGTTGTTTCAAATCTTTTTATCTCTGATTTTCAGGGAAATAAACAGTTGTTGAACAACTATCCAGTCTATATCAGTAGTAAACAGTGGGACGAGGCTGTGAATTCCTCTAAAAAGGACGGTCGCCGGCTTCTCCGTTATCTCATCAGATTTGTGTTTACAACAGATGAACTGAAGTATTCATGTGGACTCGGGAAAAGGAAACGATCAGTACCACTAGGGGAGCAAGGCCCAGAGCGGCGCCCCCTTGATCCTGTCAAAGTGACGTGTCTCCGAGGTAGGAATTATACAGGGCTGCAATTCTAGGAGTGGCTTTAACAAGAAAGTGACCACAACTTTGCACACTCATATAGTACTTTACATGTAGGAAAACGTGCTTCACAGAGACACAGTGGCAGCCCTAGTAAAGTGGGAGATGAGGTTGTCTGTTAGAGATCCCGTGACCCTATCAGAAAGAAGAAGTTTCTCCCGGTGTCTTGGCCAACAATCTCCCAAATCAAAAAACAAATTGGTCGCTCACCCCATAGGTTTTTATGGGACCTTGCTGTGCACAATTAATTGCCACATTCACCCACAAAACAAGTAAATCCACTTTACGGTACATCCTATGAAGTGTCTAGAGATGTCGCAATCGCGTGTTAGGTTTGGAAGGATTATTATTATTGTCACACAAGAAAACCACATAATCTCTATATCCTCAAGGGATTTACAGTACCGCAATACATAGCTATTAGATTACTGATGTTCAGAAATGATGGTCCTTAATGTTGAAGCTGTGCAAAAAGTAAGCAATTAATTTTATCAGCAAACATGGACTGCTTTTTGCCTCCAGTCATCGTTATTTGATGCAGCCAATGCTTACTCCACAGGGCGGTTGGTTGCCCCAAAATGCTTACTTTGTGCAATGGGCTGATTATTTGCCATGTTAATTATATTATACTTTCTGCAGCTCAGTTTGAGCAAGTTATTGAGTGAGCATGTTAAAGTATCTTAGAATATTTATATTGGGAATGGATGTGTAACAATATGGTTGACAATAGGGTGACATGACAGTGAGCTCTGATGGCCTGGTGAGTAAAGGCAGTGAACCATATAGCCCAGGATGTCTACAGGCTCAAAGTGTGTTATGTGTAGTTAGCTGGTAGCATTTGCAGTTGGTGCTCTTCAAATTGGCCTCACTTCCACCGAGTCGAGAGGGGGAGAAATACAAGCAGATTTTCTACTTATGATGACTACTAGTACTGAAAGGCAGATGCATTTTGATATCCAATGACACAGGAACCTGGGTGTAATACCGCCCTTAGTAAGTCCTGTCAAATTTGCTCTCAAAGTACACCTGTGATAATGGCTGCTTTTACGAGACGATATCTGGAGTCTGTTGGACCTCACACCAACAGAAGGAAGGAGTGAAACACCATTAGGAAGAAAGTTGAAGGAAAAAAATTTGCGGAAAAAAAAGACAGCATAGTATTTGGCACCACAAAATATTTAAATTGTAGTGAGTGTGAAAGGAAATGTAACCTGTAGCAGCATGAACATTTCCAGCAGCTGACAGTACACCATCTCAGCAAAGGATTTAGTAGGCTGTATATAAACTATCTATACTGTTATGTGGTTTTCAGGTCGACGTTTATGTGCACACTCAGTGGAAACATTCCTGCCCTTGCTTTAAATGTTGAATCATAGAAATTATAGAAATGGGGGCATTCAGCCTCTTAAGACTAAGGTTTGCTGTGCAGTTAAGACCCTCTTCAAATATTTGTCCAATTCTCTTTAAAATATTGTTATGGTCTCACCTTCAACAAATAGGCAGTTTTGGCAAAGCATTTCATACAGCCAGTGAAATGAAAAGCTGTGAAGGCAATACTTTGTCTTGGAGCATAGATTCAGACAAAGTCAAGAAGAAATCAGATTTGCGTTCCATTGTTATTGCTGACGGGGGAATTGCTCAACCTCAATTTTGTTTGCATGTCGGCAAGATTGTAAGATTTATTTTCTTTGATGAATCATTTTTGTGTTTGTGTATTTTGACGTTTGCAGAGTTCATTCGAATGCACTGCACCTCTAATCCAGACTGGTGGATGCCATCAGAAGAGCAAATTAACAAAGTGTTCAGTGATGCCGTTGGACATGCTCGGCAAGGACGAGCTGTGGCAACTTTCCTCAGCACTAGCAGTGGCTCATATTATGAAGGCTTTGATCATCAGATGTCCCAGGATGAAATGTTTAACAAGGGATCTCACGAAGGATCTGCAGACTGAATGGGCAACAGTTCCACCATACCAGACCTCCGTCTTTGTTGTATAAAATGAATGTATATTAATCTATGGGTGTTTTGGTGTGGACACCAACTAGATATGATAGAAATTGATTTTAAATTAGAATGTTTAGCTGAAATATCATTTCCTACAGAAGATATACCAAAAGTGACCTCAGAGGTTAACCTGGTGTGACTGTGATTAATTTGGTTATCATCCATTTTTTATAAATACCCCAAGTACAATCCCCAGTCTTGGGATAGAGGAATTTCACTCAATCTGCCCAATTTTAAACAATACAACTAAATATTACATAAACAACTCCCAGGAAAAATATGCCAGAAATCACCTTTGAACTAAAACTCCAAATTTTCATAAAGTATTATTGTGCAGAATGTATTACAACGGCTGCCTATAAATTTGTTGTATTCTAAAAGCCAAAGTATTGAGAATATGACCATATGGATATTTGAGCATCAACTAACTTCCATATAAACTAAAACCTTTTTTGGAGCTCTTGTAGCTGCTCAGTTGAATTGATTCATTGAACAAGGCTTCACAATTAGAATTGGCTTTATAGTTGTGATGGTGTTTTACTTTGTACAGTAACACACTTTGAATTGGCCAGCTTTTGTAGTGTTTAAAAATAGACATTCTCTCCACAAACATAATAAATATTTTGTGATTGCAATATTAGTTGGTGCCTGGTAGTAGTTCAGAAATGTAGCCCTCATCTCATGGAATTGAGAAAATATGATCTTTCAATTGATACCAATGACAGAAAACAAATTACAGGCAGAAAATAAGCATTGGCTTGGAAAATGCTCCCATGCCCGGAATTTCAGATGCATACCATAGTTATATTGCACTTTGATTGAATACTTTCTGTCCGCAAATGCAAGTGCATTCAAGATGAATGTTGTGGTGTGTGTGTAGTACCTGTATTAAAAGTACTTTTATCAAGCAAAATGAATTGTAAAAGGTAGACAATGACTATTTTATCCCATAGGGAGGTATTTCTTATCTAAACTGACACCTGTGGAGACAAAACGTCAAAGCATTTCCATTGTCAACAATGCAATTGGTGTTTCTAAACCAAGGTGAATGTTTTTTTTCAATCAAAAACAATTCAGGGAACACTAAATCAGAAAGGACAGCAATTCACGCAAAGCTTCAAAACAGTGGATCAATGATGGAGAGGTTATGTCACCTGACAAAAACAATTCGAAGAGTGGAAAAAATACTTACGTGTAGGTTAATGTGAAGAGCAGATGTAAAAGGCATTCACAGATTCAAATACATATGGAACAGAAAAATATACCACCACCAGAACATAGTGCATCTAAAAGTGTATCCTGCCTGACATCAAACACGGTCCCTACATTTTAATATCTTAATACCTCTATGTGACTTTAATTGGTAAACAATACCTTTTATTTTGAAATCGAATAGGGCAATAATTTGAAGGAAAATGTAGTTGCAGATATTAATAGACAACAATACCTTATATGTCCTTTGCAATGAAAGTTTAAATTGGGGAAATGCCAATTATGATGTATATGCCCAAAGGCTATAAACTTACCAACTTCTCTCCTGTTAGAATGCAATGATAAAAAAAACTTCTACCAAGGACTGATAGAAATATTATAATAGTAATCATAGTATTTGATTAAAGAGCCTTATCAGCATCTTCTAAAATCCTTCTAACTTGAAAGGCGCTATACAAATGTAATTTGTTGTTATCACATTATTAAGATCTCTCAAAGTCCCTCACAGGATTTTTACAGTGAAGTGTAGTGGACTGTGTATTTATAGAAAATTGTAGCAGCTAATTTGTACACAGCAATGTTCCACAAACAAACCATGGGAAGAAATGATCAATTTCATTGATTAAGTTTAAGATTAAAACTGGTGGTATTATTTGTGTTGATGTTTATAACATAATAAAGAGAAATAATTACACAGGACAGGCACTGGAAAGGGTGCAGAGGAGATTCACGAGAATGATACCATGGAATGGGGAACCTTAGCTATGAGGACAGACTGGAGAAGTTAGGACTTTTCCCATTAGAGCAGAGAAGGTTATGCGGGGACCTGATAGAGGTCTTCAAATCATGAAAGATTTCGACAGGCTAGATAGGGAAAAGCTGTTTCTGCTGGTAGGTGTGTCTGTGACACGTGGTCACAGTCTTAAGATATCTACCAAAAGAAGCAGGTTAGAAGAAATTTTTTTACTCAGCGATTTGTTCGAATTTGGAATGATGTGCCTGAAAGGATAGTGAGGTCCGTTTCGATAGCAGCTTTTAAGTGAGAACTAGATAGGTATCTGGGGAAGACGGGTTTGCAGGGTTATGGGGAGAAAGCTGGTGTTTGGGGTTAATGAAAGTGACTTGCTCGGTCAAAGAGCCGGCACAGACTCGATGGACCGAATGGCCTCCTTCTGTGCCATAACATTCTATGATTCTATGATGATTGGTTGAGACGTCAATAAAATGTGAAAAGTGCTATATCAAATGCAAGGATTATTATTAAATTGGTGATTTTGTGCAATATTATTCTGCCTCTTCCAACTAACGATTGTGTTTCCCCATCCTCTCTTCCCATAGGACTCACAGTGAAATGGTCTTTCCTGGTATTTGTGCCATTCTGCACACAAGTCTGTGGAGTAAGACTAATTCATTAAAATTCACACCAACAACAACTTGCATTTATATAGCTCCCCTTAGGCAGGGTAGCATCCCAGAGCACTTTGCCCATGTCTGATACTGACCTCCACTTAATCCACAATTGGAGAATATGGCTTGTTTTTCTCTTCCATGTCCCAGGAGCACTGAAGCTTGTTGTACCAATCCCACTATCACACCAAGAGAGATCAACTCACTCAAAACCAATGACAAATCAAACCTGTTCAATGTGAACCATTATTTCAATTCTTAATTTAAAACTATTTTTAAAAATAAAACTTAAAACATTTTCGATCTTTACATGTGGGAATTTATACTCAACTTTCAAATTTGTACATTTAGAGACCCGCAGTAATTCGGTATCTTGACTACAGCCTTTGTAGTTGTTTCACTTCAAAAGGCTGCTTCTTTTCAGTCACCCAGAAAAGACTTCTCCACAAGCCAGCAAGCCATATACTAATTTTCATAGGTGCAAATGACAAGCATTATTTGGGCAGATAGCAATACCGTAAATTTTGCTCTACGTCTCTCAACTTAAGTAAACTTAAAAATTGGCACCTTAACAATGAAAGGGATTTCATTTTGAAAGCCATTATTACGGTATTGAATCCACTCCTTTCCCATTTTATCACTCTTTCAGACATGTTGGCCTCCCCCAAGTTCGTAAGAAATAGGTAAGAACTATCACCTGCGGGATAATTTCTAAGCATTCAGGTTGAGCACTGTTTCCTGTGTCTTATGCGGCGTCAAGAGTGACTGTTCAGTGCAGTGAAAAGTAAACCTATATAATAATCCCGTTTTGTTAATTGTGAAGGAGTAGTAACTAACACGTTAGCATTTTCACAAGTGTACTTCTCTCTGTCTTTAATTACAAAGTGTGCACTAATTTGCAACAGAGACTTTTTGTTATATGTCAATTATCTGCTTTTTATTTTCAAAATGTGTGTAAATGTCTAAATGTAGTTCCTTCTTTCTCAGGTTGCTGGCTTGGCACCAGCAACATACAATAAAATGTACCTAAAGGTATTTACATGTATCACTGTCCTATCATGTATTTATATCAGATTCTAATTTGGCATCTTAGAATCATTATATTTTATGGTCATATTATGTTAATAGTTGTCTTAACAGCGACCTTGTCATTGCAGCTGTCCAATTGGCAGCTTTGACAAATTTTTACCAATGATTTTATTGTGAAATTATGCAGTTTAACTTGAACATGGAATGGAGAAAAGGTTTGCATTTCACATTAGTTTATATCCCTCCATGTTGCTTTTACTTATTTTCTTAACCTCTGATCTTCATACTTTAAGAAATTGAATAACTTTAGATGATGTTATTATATAAGTGACATTTGGAAAGTGAAATGTACACGTAGAGCTTTTGTTACACAATTCTCTGTTTACAAAAAAACACACTTTCATATCCGGTTATACTCCACTGCCTTGTTAGGTGAAGAATCATCTTTCAAAAAGAACATTTTTCATATCACATATCTGTTCCAAGTAATTCAACTTTGCTTTTTAATGGTGAATGTTATAATGTAAAACTTACTCAGTTATAACATTTCTTACCTTACAGTAATCAAAGTCAGTGGCAAGAAGGATTTTATTGGATCATTTTGATGCACACACAGCTGTGACTTCACTTTTTTAAAGGGCCAATGTGACATGTAACAGACTCCCTATTGTAAATGGTGCAGCACACACTGATCTTGTGCAGCTGCAATATTATACAATATTCACCTCATGGCTTCCTGGGATTGTAGAACAGACCTATTACCAGTTAAGTTTCTTTCATCACTGCTATATAACTTTCACATTTAAAAACAATGTCTAACCCACTTTATTTGGTATGACCTTGTACATAAACCAACATGAGTTCCAAATGGATTTGTGATTTTATTTAACCCGTAGATCATATTTAACATATTTAGTAGAAAGCCAAAAGCATAAACCTATTTGATCATCAATTAAACTTTCTCTGTCCTACTACATCATAATTATTCTTGGCCTAGTTTTTAACTGTTTAAATCCAAGTTAACTACTAGATTTTATGGTTATGGTGCAATGGAGAAAACCTTGACAGATGGGTACTGTGAGTTTTGGCAGACAAACGTCAATAAAGATTTCTATAAGAGATTAGTCTGCACATGCATTCTAAGATAAGTATTCCTCCACCTATCGAATCATTTTAAGTAATATTGATAGCTGTTTGATAGGATGAATTGAGAATGGAAAGAAATCTAAACAATCTAAACATGTCACTTTAAATTCTAATTTTCATTATTTTTAAATCAATACTCCACTCTGCCTTCCCACACCTCTGCAACATTGCCCGACTCTGCCATTATCTCACACCTCAGGCCACTGAAACTCTTTCATGCCTTCATCATGTTCAGGCTCGACTATCCAAACACCCTGATTGTCGGCCTCCCCAACACCTCCGTTCATAGACTGCAGATCATCCAGAACTATGCAGCCCATGTCCTCTCCCATTCCACGATCCCATCTCCCCATTCTTGCCCGACACAACCGGTTTCCCATCATTCAGTGTTCAATTCAAGATCCTAGTTCTCACCTTTAAAGCCCTCCATGGCCTTGCCCCACCCTACGTCTGTGACCTTCTAACCCCCTACCAACCTGTCCACTCCCTCTGCTCAGCGGGTTCCGGCCTGCTCCATGTCCACAGACCCACCCATTCCATCGGTGAGCGAACCTTCAGCCACCCTCCCCCAACCTTTGGAATTCCATCCCGCAGTCTCTCTGCCTCACCCATTCCCTAGCCTCCTTCAAGTCCAATCTCAAGACCCTCCTCTTCGACCATGCATTTGGTCACCCCCCTACTCCCTTCCCTCCACACTCCCTGCCCCCTGCAAGGGTCAGAAACACTGATTGTCCAGCGCCTTGGGGCATCCTCTCAACATGAAAGGCATTATACAAATGTATTTTTGCTGCTGTTGTACTAATCCTACAGAAAACAAACTCCATTTCCAAGTAAAACTATAGATCCAAAAATAAACTGTAAGCTGTGATAATATTATAAGGAAGGAAATCTAGTGGTCTACACTAAACATTAAACTGAAGTAATAATAATTAAGAAATTATCCTTACATTTGATATATTGCCTTCCATATGAGGACAGAATACTGCAGTGCTTAAATACTGGATTTACTGTACAGTGTAGTGACTATATTTTGAATACAAAAGCAGCAACAAACAACTTGGATTTATATAGCGCCCTCCATGCCGGACGGTTTGAATTAGACTTGTATAGTGCCTTTCACATCAGCATCCAATTTGTGCAGAAACATCCCACAAACGGCCATTAAATGAATGATCAACTTTAGATGGGGGATTGTTGGCCTAGCCACTAGGAGAAACTCCCTCCCATTTTGGATAGAGTTTCGAGTTGAATCATAAAATTTAACACCCACCTGAATAAGCAAATGGGGCCTTGGCTTAACATCTCATCAGAAGAACGGTCCTTCACAGAATGCAACACGCTCTCCGCACTTTATCATCTGAGATTGTTAACATCAAAGCCTTGGTGTGGGGTTTGAAACCACAACATTCTGACTTCCCAAGATAGAACTAATTCACAGGCCTTCAATTATAACTGACCATATTAACTATATCAGTTATTACACCCCTCTGTAACTACCAGGCTCAGTTAAATTGTCATTTTTCACATACAATTTTAACTAAAAAGCTGAATGGAAACATTATGTTAAGGTTAATCCTAAACTCTTTTAATTCTTTTCAACAGCTTTATTTTTAAAAGGACACAGATGAGACTCTTTGTGTAAAGACAAAGCCAATAAACAGATGGGTAAAGTCAGCAGGATACATTGAACGTCATACAAGAATACGCTGCATGTTCTGTCATAATTGTACAGCACCATGCCAAAACCTATTTTTACTGAACTTATCACATCTTGACTTTAGAAGGTGTCAGCCTGGCTCCTTGGTAGTATTCTTGCCTGTGAGTTGGAAGTTTTTGGGTAGAAGCTATATATCAGCACATAGCCAATTAACACTTTATTGCAATGCTGGGGTAGTTCGAAATTATCAGAGATGTCGTCTTTCAGATGAGTTGTTAAAGTGAGATAGTGTCTGCCTGTTCAGATATTAAAAGATCCCAATGCACAATTTTAAATGAGAAAATAATTCCTCCTAGGATCCTAGTTAACAATTACCACATGAAAAAATTGATGATTTATTTCATGGCTAATTGTGGGATGTAACTGCAAAATTGGCTACTATGCTCACCTACAAATACTCAGTCACTGCTTCACTGAAGTTTTATGGAGTACTTTGAGATGTGTAATATGCAGTGAAATCCATTGCTAGGATTATTATTATCATACAAAAGATAATGGGCTTTTATCTTTTGGCTTGGAAAAGAGTCTTATTTACTTACTAATGATAATTTAATTATTAATTATAATATACTTATTATTCAATTATTAACAATTAAATACATAATTATATTAATTATATTGTAATTATATCCCTCTATGTATCCTCTTCTCACCACGCCGAGCTGGCCTCTGTGGCAAACAGATTTCAGCATTATACAAAACGTGATGATCAAATACGATCCAAATTCACATAGTTTCTGAAATAACCAAGAATATCAGTTGAATTGTATATTCAATTAGTGAAAAGTCATTAAGCAATATTCATGAAGGCATTTGTGGATTTATTCTAGATTTATACATGCACTGCAATCAGACATGGTAAGAATATTATGAGCGTCCTGAATTGTATTCAAAACTATTCCCTATTATTCATGATTCAGGTTAACACATTTATGTCTTTATATCTCTCTTTAAACTAATTGCTCTACTGGAACATAAAATAGGTTTAGAATACCCTTATTAGGAGACGTCTAGAAGACATGTAAAGCGCTATAATCAAATGCAAAAGGATTATTATTATTTTCATACTTTCAGTAAAAAGCAAAGCTAATTTTAACATTTTTCATTATAAATACAACAGGATACAACAGTTACTGGTCTTTTACAGTAACAGTTTTAGTTTAATGAGCTTGTGCTATCATTCATGTAAAAAGTGCTTGTAAACAGAGAGATTCAAAGTGTTGGGCAAAGACCAAAAAACAAAAAAGAGTTTCTAAGGTACTGTACTAAGATTGCATTGCCATCCTTCGTTTATCAATTTGGAAGAAAAAAAATCCAACAGATGAAGATAGCTGACATTTGAAATGCTTGCAAACAAATAAGCATCAGGTGGACTGAGGTGGGAAGTGGCTGTAGTGATTCCAAAAAATAAATAAAAAATAACCCTTGCATTTTATATAGTGCTTTTCACAACGTCTTTTCTTCTAGATGTCTCAAAGTGCTTCACAGACTATACTGTAAAGTGAATTGACCGAATATTTGTGGGCAAAATGCAGCAGCCAATTGCGCACAGCAGTGTCCCACAAACAGTCGTGGAATTAAACGACCAACTTTTTTTTTTGAGGGATTATTATTAGGCGTGAAGACTAAAGAAACTTCAAAGTTTCACCCTGACCTGTCTGGATTTGAACACAGGTCTCACACTTGTAAGGCGAGTGCTCTAACCACTGAGCTATAGGACTCCATAAGTATAGGCTTGGATTTTGCAGGGTGTGAGTCAGTATGCATTCCATTCCAGACACAGGGAAATTTCCATGTATAAGTGGCATGCATACACATGTGGAATTCTCAGTATAGTTGGCGACTGTTAAGCATAGTGAATGAGTTTCTGCATGTCAGACTAAAGGAAAATGTAGAGATACTGTAAAAATGTTATACAATACTTGCAGAATACATGTGGTTGAAACACAGGATATGATACAGAGAAGTGCAAATTCTAGGCAAACCTAGGTAGGAGAGCCTTCAATAATATAACTGCAAGTGTTTGGTGAGCAAAAATATTCTGTAGAGGGTGGAAAAAAAATACTTTTAGGTGAAACAAATACGGTTAGATTAAATAAAACAAAAGAAATGTTGCCTAATTGATCCAGTATTTAAATGAGTTTGGAAAACATTTTTGAGAATCATTAGGTTCACAATTATCTTGATTTTGATCATTGTCTTTAATTGCATATACAATATGTAGATTAAATATACATCACTACTTATTTTAACTATACTAAGTCCAATTTTTAAAGAACCAATTTTAGCAATTAAATTTTACCACACACCATGAAAAATAACATATTCTTCCAACATTGCTTCACTAAAAACAGAATCTCCATAACTTTCCACTTTGTACACTATCTACCAGGATGACAACTCAGTTTGACCTTCAAATGGGTCAGATTACTGAAAAGTAAACTAAATAAATGGAGTGTGGGATGAAAAACAGAAAAAAAAAGCTTTTTTCGCTCCTTAACCAGTATTATTCAATCTTTTTTTTAAAAAAGAATATAATCCCAGCATCTTGCTTTAGATCCATAAATGTTCCAATACTCTGCACTTAAAGAGTGCTGCGATGGCAGTGCCGAGAATTTACACCTAGATATTACACCAGTGAGCTCCTCACATTGATCCTTTGTTGCCAAGTGCAGATACTTTCTCACAGACAGGGAGAATAAAACCCCTATAAGTCCAACAGTTCTATGGACATTTAACTTGTTCTTTGGATAGTGCAGTAAGCCTGTATCTTAATAGGATTTGTGGCACATGGTAGGCCTTCTTTGCTGTTAATTTCTGTGGTTCTAATTGAATTTATTTCCGTTCTCTAGACAGACAGTGGAGAAAGGCAGAAAACAGTACCCAACCCTATAACTGGCAATGAGCCATAGCCAGACGCAGTAATAATTGAAGCATCAAAACACAAGGTGGCTTGCCAAACGCCACTTTTTTTTTGACCAAAACAGACCGTCCAGTGCCTTGGGACGTCCTCTCGACTTGAAAAGTGCTGTACAAAATGCAATTTCGCTTTTTTTTAAACATACAAGAAGCTACACGACTATATTATTCCTCTGCGAACCTCATTCCAGTCTATTTTGCTGTCTATATCAAGTTGAAAAGGGAATGGTTTTCTAATTCTAAAGAAATTGTTGAATACAAAAATGTAAAATCTGCTCAAATATGTATCGAAAAGATCATTTGGGAAAATCAAGCTGGAACTGCCTGACTATACTGGAGTGTTTCATTTTGTCAAGCTAACTAGCCAAATGATAAGAAAGCACTGTTTGTAATTAATAGCCTAAAAATAATTTCATAATTGTGCACTCCTGTATAATGGATCAGACAAAACTTCACATAAATAGGAGGCAGAAGATGTATACTATATAGCACCATTGTCTTTTTGTAAGACTTAAAGCATTTCACAAGTTTCTTCAACTATTAGTAACAGATCTACCCAACTGTTGAGGGCTTGTTGGATTAGTTCATTTATTCAACTATGAAGTCGACTACACTTACAATTAACTAACACCGTAAATACCCGCGTATAAGGCGCACTTTTTTTCACGTCGGAAGATCTCGAAAGTTGGGGGTGCGCCCTATACACAGGTACAAGACATTTTGAGCCTCGTAAATACAGTAAACAGGAGGGGCGGCCGGCGCTGTCAGCCGGGCTTTGGTCAGTGTCCGGCGGGGGTTGGGGGGAGCGGGTGATGGGGCTTCGGCCTCGGCCGCCCAGGCAGCAGCAGCTGTAGCGGACTTCAGTGCTGTGCCTGCTGTTTGCCTTCTGCTGAACCCAGTCTGCCTCCCTCCCTCTCCTGCCTCCCTGCCTCCCTCCCTCTCTCCCTCTCTTCCTCCCTCCCTCCCTGCCTGCTTCCCTCCCTGCCGCCCTCTCTATCTCCCTGCCTGCCTCCCTCCCTCTCTCTCTCCCTGCCTGCCTGCCTCCCTCTCGCAGTGGGGGGGGGTTGCGTCTTATACGCGAGCGCGCCTTATACGCGGGTAGTTTTATTTTCTATCCTACTAACTACAGCAAGTTTAAGAATGGGATGATTCTGCAACAACTACAGTATTTACATCATGTATCACAAATATTTACAATCCTAAACAGTAGATTAGCCTTCCAACATTCTGCATAGTTTAATTGGACACTACGTTTTACATTTCAATCCTCTCACACTACTTGCATATAAGGCTAATGATACTGTGAGAACATCTTTGTCAGGTTGTTACAAAAACGTTTAAGACTGCACAGAACATAATAATAATCCTTGCATTTCATATAGGTCTTATCAAGTTGTTGAGATGTCTCAAATCGCTTCACAGAATATACTGTAAAGTTAATTGACTGTATATTTTCTGGGTGAAATGCAACCAATTGCACATGGCAGTTGTGGATTGAGTGACCAAATAATCATTTTTGGGGATCGTTTTTACCCCATGAAAGCAATCTGCCAATTGACTAACAACCAGGTTCCTACCTACTGTCAGGTAAACACAGCCGTGTGGTTTGGAAACTTGCTCAGGGTTTCACATTGCCCAGGAATTGAACCAGTGTTCTCTCGCTTGCAAGGCGAGTGCTCTTACCAATTCTCACACCAAACATCTTAATAGCCAAAATATTACCAGTTTGTCACCAATGGTCATTTGTCATTAGCACCTGGAATAAGATACCTCAAACTAATTTCATATAAATCCTTCTTCAGCTTGCAGACAGGAGACTTTTATTCTGGCACTCAAGTCTTAGGTCTAAATGGATAGTTGGTATCTCACAGAACCACCACCTTTTCTTACTCATTGGAGTTTGGAAAAAACAGAAAAACCACCAATCCAAGATGTTCACCACTTCATAGTAGTTTTGGGGCTGTTGCATGCATGTTATGTGGGGGAAATGTATTGATTCTAATGTAGCTGTAATGTAATAGTTATTTTGTATTTATGAATCATACTGTTATATGAATCATAATTTCATATTTCTAGAGCAATACCACACTCAAGATTCAAAATGACAGTATTTAACTCTGTAAGGTCAATGGACCAATGAAATACAATAAATAGTTTGTTATTTTGCATGTAAACAGTGTGCTCACACATCCGGATTCCAGGCTCATTGCTTTTCAATCTAATAACTGTTTTTTAAAAAAATAAACCCACTGATTTGGGTGTTTCTGTGGATATCAACCAACCCCAAAAAGTGCAAGGACAAAGAGGAAAACTGCATTTATTTTCTGCTGTTAAACTTCCTACCTAAACCATTTATACACTATATAATAATTATACACAAATGATTCTTTGTAAAATAAGGAATGAACCAAAGAAAATGGAAGTCACCCAGTTTTATTTTTTCATACTTCACTATTTGCCATCCTCGCTCTATTTAAGGTATTTCCCCAGTTTTTTTCTAAATAAATATGTTTAGTCGCCACTTTATTAAATAATGTTTTATTGCCATTCCCAAATGCTTCTGTAAAAGTTTGGTCTGAACATTGCAGATTGTTGTACCATTAGTTTAAATGGCCCCATAAATAAAACATTTTATTTGCACAGTGCAGATATCACATTCTGACCTCACAATATGCAAGACTGAACAGAATGAAACCATATTGTGTAGGGTTTGAATCTTGACAGTTCTGTATAGTACAGCTTATGTAGGCCAGTAAGGATTGCATCTTCTGAGTAGGTGATACAATCAACCCGATTTGTAAGCAGGTAACTGCTGTCTGTTTGCCTCCCTCCCTCACACACCACTACCATCACAAATCCAAATTGCTCCAGTGCCAATAACCTACAACAGGAGTAGCTCTTCACCCAGGTAATATGGAGTTACACAACAAGAGATTACTTGATAGCACAACAATCCTCTAAGCTGTCAATTTCACACATCACATTGTTCAATGTCTTTAAATATAATATTTAGAGGAAAAAAAACTGGTAACAGCTTAAAAGAGACCGTGCAAGGTATAATAATAGCTACATGTTGCGTAACTATTTTGTGGTGTTCTTCAGTAGACATCAAAAGCTTCTTCTCTTCCACAGTAATTCATAAGATTTCTAAATCAACATGGCGAACTTCGGGATATTTTTGCTGAAAATAAAAACATAATAATACAGTATTGTAATTTTTTAATTCTACTTTTGTTCTTTTAATAACTTTAATTCACACAAAAGAGGGAGCATTTAAAAATTATATTTACCATCACATTTTAGAGGGCAAAGCTCCATTTCTAGTCTGGTAAAAAAAAATCTACTATGTTGCATAATTGAAATAATCATCGGAATTTCCCAATGGTGCGAAAATAATGCAAGTGCATGATTTGAAACCAATATCCGGATTTTAAAGAAAGTGACCCTCTAGAACAATTATATTTCAAATGATAAACCTTAGAATATATATTGAGAGTATCATCCAATCTTTCAAAACTAAAGATTAATATAATGAAAGACCCTTAGAGTCACGCTGGGCAAAAAGTTTCATTACATTAGTTGACTGAATTTGAACCTAGTTCCAAGGAGTTTAAAGAACTTGTTACTGATCCATTGCACCACAAGTACTATTTGCTTAGAGAGGAAATATTATATTTTTGGTATCTTTCATGTGAAAATGCTACATCTGTAATTACTGGCCCTTGAGGGATTGTTTTTACACAGAATTACATAGAATATACAGCACAGAAACTGGTCTATGCCAGTGTTTATGCTTCATGCGACCTTCTTCCTGCTCTTCCTCATCTAAGCCTATCAGAATAACCTTTTATTCCCATCTCTCTTATGTACTTATCTAGCTTCCCCTTAAATGCAGCGGCACCATTCGCCCCAACTATTCCTTGTGACAGCAAGTTCCACATTCCCACCACTCTCTGGGTAAAGTTTCTTCTGATTTCCCTACTTGATTTATTGGTGAATACTTTATATTGATGGCCACTGGTTTTGGTCTCCCCCATAAGCGGAAACATCTTCTTTATGTCTACCTTATCAGAACCTTTCAGAATTTTATAGACCTCCATTAGATAACCCCTCACCCTTCTTTTCAAGAGAAACAAGTCCAAGTTTGTTCTGCCTTTCCTGATAAATATAATCTCATATTCTGGGATCATCCTTGTAGATCTCCTTTACATCTTCTCCAGTACCTCTATATCCTTTCTATAATATGGGGACCAGAACTGTACATAGTGTGGTCTAACCAGGGTTTTCGTTTTTGTAGTTAAACAACAGCTAGTTTGCAGTTTCCATAATTTATATAACCAGCAGAACTCTCACTAAACTAACTAAATCTCAGGATCTTGTTGAATAATTGTTGTGCAAGGGTGCATTGACTGCAATTTACAAGCAAATCCATTTGATCTTGAATATATATGAAAGCTAGTTTTATAGAATCTTGAGCTTTTTCTTCCTCATAATGAGATATTTTTGAAAGGGTGAATCCAATTACTCTCAAGAACAAACTCTGCAACAGCATGAATAAACTGAAATATTTGATATTCTCGTCATGTTTTTAGATGCTTGCATTAATGGATTATTGCATTAGCCTAATACTTACTGCTTTGCATATTTTCCTCACATTGCTAAAAATAGTTGCAAACTTCATGGAATTAATCATTTTTATTGCATTTAAATAAAATAGGTGATCACTAGCCCGGTCAATTGACTATTCTCCTTGAAACAGAATTCAGCATGGTCTCCTCAAAGCTGAGCTGGTTCCAAGATGACATGTTTGTCAATAAAATGTCTGAATTGAGTCTGTGGTAGTCTTGATAATAGGGATTTTGAGCCAGGCTGGTACACCTGGGCTCTGATGATAACAGAGGCTGGCAGAAGCTGGCTCATTTGCAGGATTTGAAGAGGCAGAACAGTCACTGGGAGCAGGGATTCTTCCCATTTGCCTTCCATTAACGCTGCAAGCCAAAGGCTTAACAGGTAAGGGAGGTCTCAATTGGATAATCAGTGGAAACTTGCCAGACAGTGCTCTCAATAGCATGCTATGCGATTTTAGTTGGTTAAACTCTAACAAGCACCTCCAATGTCTTGTCTCTCTCAAACTAGATAAGCAGGTTGCATCTCTCTATGGAGAGAGTGCACATTCTATTCCAAATAAAGGGAAATTTCCATGTATTGGTGGTACACCTTTGTGGAGCTCTCAATCTGTTTTTCCAACTCCTAAGCACAGTGATCTGTTTCAACATGTGTCTATGTTAGAGCAAAAATAAAGTAAATAAATCACCTTTAGCATCTTCTCCAGTCTGTCAACTTCAACGCCCAGGGTGTCAATAATATTCTCTCCATGTTTCAGCATAAATATTTCTAAATCTTCAGGAGTCTTTATCTGCTGAATTTCCTGTAAATAAAGGAAAATGAAATAATAATCTTTGCATACATACAGCGCTTTTCACATCTTCTAGACATCTCAATCCTTCACAGAATACACTGCAAAGTGAATTAACTGCATATTTGTGAGCGAAATGCAGCAGCCAATTGTGTCACGTAAAGACAGAGTCATGGATTGAAGTGACCAATTTAAAAAAAACCGTTTAAAATAAAGTTTGCCAGAACAGTCACAATGGATGATTCTGATAATTAGTACAAGAAATAAGATAGGAATAGAAAATTATGTAACTAAATCAATATTTAAAAATGAAACAATATGACCATCCTCTTCAAATTTATTGTTAACATTTGATTTTCTAAAATGAGTAGATGTAACTCTCTATATAATCTGGTGCAGATGTTGCTCATTTATACTGTATTTACCTAAAACTACCTCCTACACTAGGAACAATGTTTGCTGCTGCTATTGCACTGCATAATATTTATGCAACATGAAAAAAACAGATTGCAATCTGTCCACTGCAGTGCTTCTATGACACTACGCAAAGACCAACAATGGTCAGTCTTTGTTGAAGTAAAGTCTAAACTAACAGAACTGGTACAGCTAACTCAGCTCAAGGGTACCTGTTTGAAACGTGCTCAGGAAGATTTTCAACCATGGAGAACAGCTACATTAGAATTTAGTAATATGTTCGATTGCATTTCCAACTTCTCTCACAAAAGACAAGAACAAAATCACATCACTCATTTTATAGCGTCTTTCATGTTGTGAGGACGTCCCAAGGTCCCGGACAATCAGTGTTTCAGACCCGAGCTGGGAGTCATGATCGGGGAGGGTGGAGGAAAGGGGGATAAGGAGACAAAAAAGATGTGGAAGAGCAATAGTTTTTTGAGATAGTCCCATTTGTCATTTTCCCTGTTAAAGGCCAAGTTAATCGTGAGAATAATGTCTCATCTCCCTATGAGATGCACCTTTGAGCTCTAGCAGATACAATAACTTTATTTACCGCAGAATAATATGACAAATATTATTATTATTTCGTGAATTGTTTTACCTACATTTAAAATCAGGTCAATGTCTTGCTTCTCCAGATAAGACCTTGTCACTATCCTTCCATCAAAATCGACTTCTGCCTTAAATCGCACTGTATTCATACCCAAATCAGTGGCCTTCACATCATGTAAAGCCCTGGAGAGATTTAATGTAAAATTAAAATTTAAAATAGATATCCTCTTACCTTCAGAAATAAATTGATGGAAAAAGTAAATGGAATAAATACAGCAAACATCACTTTATACTACATTCAATTAGGGTAACCACTGCCAACAACAACAACTTGCATTTATATAATGCCCTTCACATAGGTAGCATCTTGAAGTGTTTTAATGGCAGTGAGTTTGACACTGAAACGGGAGAAAGGAGAGGTGATTTTAGGCACGGTCGAAATGGAAAGTTTTCAGGTGGGTGGGTCCTGAAGATGGGTAAAGAGTAGGCAAAGTGTAGGGATTGAGGAACGAAGTTCCAAAGATTCGGGGTGTGGTGGCTAAAGGCACAGCCGCCAATGCAGGAGCAGAGAATTCAAGTGACAGAAGGCCCAAGCCACCAAGCACAGGGGGCGGAAGTGAAGAGGAGTGAGGTACGAGCAGGTTGCGGACATAGGGAGGTGCTGGGCATGAAGCAATTTATAGAGAAGTGTAAGGATCTTGCAATCGATCCATTCTGCTTCAGACAGCCAACGGATCTTGTCAAGGTCTGGATAGATAGTGAGTTTGCTTCAGGTGAGAATACAGGTAGCAGAGTTTTGAATCAACTGGATTTTGTGAATGGTAGAGCTGGGGAGACGGGTGTTGGGTGCATAGGAGAAATTCCTGATACCATGTGGTGTAGGACGGCATGCGTGATCCGGTTGCACAAAGCTGCTTTGATTTTTTGAAGCTTCTTATGCTGCGATCTGAAGGTCACTCTATGTGAAAGTCCCAAAACAATTTCCTATTATTGATGAAATACTCAAGACCAATGGATTAATTAGCTTTTGGTTTCAAGGAAAAGACACTGCATTTAGTCATTCAGTTCTCCGGACTTGAAAAGTGCTATACAAATGTAATTTTGTTGTTGTTATAATCATGAAGTAAGGATTCATGATTGGTAAGGATCCTGTCAAGATGTATTTTTTTCTAACAGGCAATATATATTTAATAGGATGTGACAATGCAATACAACTCACAAATGCACTCAATTGCATTAAGGCTGCCTTGAAAATATTCCCCCCACCACATAATAATCTGCCCTTTCTAGAGATTTTATTTCAATATGAGTTCATCTTTTTACCAAACAATCCACATCCCAGAGATACATTTAGTATGAATTTTGATCAATTGGAAGCAGAATATCCAACATAAAACACTAATCAATTATCTGTATTTCTACCCCTCCAAAAGAGTGCAATTGTTATGCCTAGTTTACACCACTCCTGAAATGGTTAGCTATACAGGTATCCCTCCCCAACCGCTGGGGATACGATCCTGAAAACCTCTGTGGTTGGTAAAATATGGTTGGAAAATGCAGGGCCCTATGGGAAACATGGGAATAGGGGGAGTAAGTTCGTGTTTCGTAGAACTGAACACAAAAAAACACATACACAGTTATAATATACATGGGGTTAGGGGGAGTAAGTTTGGGCGCATTGGTTGCCAGGATCTGCAGCAATCCGCGAGGCTGTCTGACTGACTGAATCTACACAGAGAGAGAGAGAGAGAGAGAGAGAAAGAAACTATGGTGGGTGACATGGAGGGCGGGGGGGGGGGGGGGGGGGGGTGTAGTAGGTGGTGTGGTGGGTGACATGCTGATAGGGAGAGTAAGTTTGGGAGCATTGGCTGCCAGAATCTGCAGACACAGAGAGATGTAGACAGAGAGAGAGAGAGAGAGAGAGAAATCAGAGAGAGATATTTACCTCAATCCTAAAAGAAAAACGACATCTCGCTGGTTGATTGCAAATCGTAACTGGGTCCTAGCGCCAGACATTAGCATGAAGCTGGTTGATGCAACTGGGTCCTAGCGCCAAATGCTAGTGTTAGTGTTAAAACCCGTGGATAAGCAAGGGTTAAGCAATAACCATTGCGTAGTTAGCAAGGGTTGTCGCATTTAGCAAACCGTGGGTAAGTAAGTTTAGCGGTTGACGAGGCCGCGGTTGGGGCGGGGTACCTGTATTTGAAAGATGTTGCAAATGTAGTACAACATTACAATGTCAGATAAATAAAACTCACTAATCTCAAGATTAATTTATTATTAAACAAAAAGGTGCCCATTTATGATACAGTAAAACCTCGATAATCTGACATTCTGAAAGATGGCAACTCTGTAAAACCCTCCATATTTGCAACTAGCTAAAATTTACAGTTGTATGGGAAATCAGATTAAGAAACCCACTTCCCACATGATAAAATACAATACATTGACTCACTAGCTCGTCTTAACTTCCAATTTATAGGATTGGTGTTGTATTTTGTCTTATGCTATACTTATTATAACAAGATAAAGATTTGACCCCCACCCTCTTCTCTTTACGCCAGCACCTTGGGACGTCCTCCCGACGTGTTGATTCATCATTTTGAATTGACAGTTATGTTTAGCTTGCAACAACAATTGAATTTACGTAGCACCTTTCATGTTGGGAGACATCCCAAGGTGCTGGACAGTCAAAGGTTTGTAAACTAATGGAGGTTTGTAATCAAGGTGGTTGGAGTGCAAGGGGTGGGGGAGGATGACCAACTTCCTCCGACTTCCTCAACTGCTACTGGTCTGTGTAACCCTAACCCAGTAAGCCCAATTACCTTACTGACGGATCATTCTCTAGCAGCTCAGTAAGTCGCTGTACTTCTTCTGCTTGAATTGACCTGCCAAGCAGAGCCTCTGTGTTTGTATAGATCAAAAATGCAGATACTGCTCCTAAGAGGGTTCCAATACCTAGAGAGCCCAGGCTATCATAATATGGGTTACCTATAAAACACAAAGCAAAACAAAAACATATTCAAATATTTAAGTAATAATGTACTTGAATGAGCATGCTAATCCTAAATTGTAACAAACTTTTAATTCAATTATTCAAGAAAATATAGGTTTCTATTATAGTATTTTATAACTATTTTGATACAGCAAAAGCCCGTTTATCCGCACCCTCAGGACTTGGCCAATGTCAGTTAAACAGCATGCTGGATATTCAGTCGAATATCCGACACCGAAAACCCAACACAAAAATAAATTAACTTATTTTTAAACATACCGTAGTAATAATAATAGACTAAATAACAGAATGGATACTTACCAATAAAGCAATAAATATAGATTACAGTCTATAAACACAGCACACAATCACAAAGCAAACTTCTATAATGGCAGACGGCAGTGGCTTAAAGCGGCACTGCTGGTTTTTCCTCTTTTTTTCTTTCTCTCCCTCCTTCACTCTCTCTCTTTCACACACACACACTCAGTCAGTCTGACATCTCAATGGCTCCAAACCCAATACACCTCCACTCCTCTCATTTTCCATCTAAATTAATCAACTCTCTCTCTCCCTTCCTCCACTCTCCCACTTCCACTCCTCTCTCTTTCTTCCCCCCATCTTTCCCCCCCACCCTCTCTCTCCTTGCCTCTCTCTCCTCCCACCCCACAACCCCACCAAAACAGTGTATAAACCCACGATACAGTCAGGCTACACAGTTAATACATAGTATCCATCAGAGAGAGAAGGAGGGAAAGAAAGAAAGAAAGAAAGAAAGAAAGAAAGAAAGAAAGAAAGAAAGAAAGAAAGAAAGAAAGAAAGAAAGAAAGAAAGAAAGAAAGAAAGAAAGAAAGAAAGAAAGAAAGAAAGAAAGAAAGAAAGAGAGGGAGAGAGAGAGAAAGAAAAAGAGAGAGACAGAAAAAGAAGAGAGGGAGAGGTAAAGCCGACAGCGTTGCTTTAAAAGGAAAAACTGGAAGTACCACTACCAACAGCATTCAGAACTAATCATACTGTACTCTCATGCGACAATTGACTCATTAAATGTGCCATCGCGATTGTGCTGGATAAGATCTGGCATAAGATTGTGCTGGATAAGATCGAATGGGGACCTTCCCCCCACCCCTCTTCTTCCCTTACTCCCTTTCCCCACTTTCTCTCACCCCTTTTCACTTTATCTCCCTCTTGCCCCCATCTCTCCCTTGAACCCCTCCCTTTTCTTATCTATTGTTCCCACCTTCGTCTTCCTCTCCCCCTTTTCTCTTTTCCCCCTGGCCCTATTTTCACGACTGTTTGTGGGACACTGCTGTGCGCAATTTAGCTGCCGCGTTTCACCCACAAATATACCGTTAATTTTCCTACTTTCCTTCCCCAAACTCTGTGAAGCGCTTTGGGACATCAATAAGACGTGGAAAGCGCTATATAAACTTAAGGATTACTTATTTACTTACTTACTAAACAATCCCATTTTAAGATCCAAATGAAGTATGAATTGACTAAATTTGCTGCTTGGCTCTACAATTAATTAGCAACAATTGTTTTTTAAAAGGTGCAAAAAAGACCATACAAACTCACCAACTCAAATACTAATTAAAACTTTCACCAAATGGTAACAAGGCTTAAGGTTGTTCCAGAAGACTGAACATCATAGTTACTGTGTGGTTATGATGATATTCTTCAGAATGATTTAGCCTCAATTCCTTAGTACAATAATAGAAATCTTTGCATTTGATACAGCGATATATTTTAGTGGAGCTCCTGTGGCTCAGTGGTTAGAGCACTTGTCTTGCAAGCTGGGGAGACCAAGCTGGGGAAACCTGTGTTCGAATCCAGGCAGGTCAGGGCGAAACCTTGGGCAAGTTTCCTTACTCCACACGCCTAATAATAATCCATAAAAAAAAACACAATAATAAAATTGGTCATTTCAATCCACGACTGTTTGTGGGACACTGCTGTGCGCAATTGGTTGCCACGATTCGCCCACAAATATATACAGTCAATTCACTTTACAGTATATTATGTGAAGCGCTTTCGGATGTCGATAAGATGTGAAAAGCACTATATCAAATGCAAGGATTATTATTATAGCACCTGATCATACTGATGAGACATCTCAAAGTGCTTCACAGATCATATTTTAAAGTGAATTAACAGCATACTTTGTGGGCAAAACATTGCAGCCAATTGCATACAGTAGTGTTCCACAAACACTAAAATGCAAGGATTATTATTATTATGGATTGAATGACCAATTTTAAACAAAATAGGTTATTATTAGCCAAATAATAAACTGAGATGCCAATGTTTTATAATAAATGGTATTCAGTAGGAGTGGAAGGAATAATTGAGACCAGGCTTGGTTATGATACAACTGAGATGCCTACTATCATTCACTGCCAAAGTACACATAAGCAATTGCCACTTGGGCAAGGTAGTGGAGGGCAGCAGTCATGAAACTGCACCCCAGTTGGAGAAAGCTAGAGGAGGGGTAGAGAAGCAAATGCTACTGGCGAGAAAATCAGAAATATAAATGAACACATCAAATTTTTATAAATAAATATAAGTTATTGTTTCTACATTAAAAATTATTACTTCAGAACTAGTGCACTAATTTTGACAAAACAAGTGATTTACAGAGCATTATAACATCAAATCACATTTGTGTAGGCCTTTCATGTAGGGACAACATCCCAAACATCATGAGGTGATCAAAATGGCAAAACGAAGCAACAGTGTACAATGGGATTCACTATTAGTAACTCTTATTGGGAAATAGTTCCACTAACTGGCACTAACTCCAATAACACAGTGCCTTCAGACGTCCACCCAGCGTGAAATGTAATTTGCTGATGAATAATTGGTAACTCGCTGATCTACTATCGATGCTTCACTTTGCTCATGAATGCCAATTTGAGTTCACACTCAGGCCCCTCCTGAACATGATAAAAGTATCTGTGTTTCGACTCATTGAATTTCTATTATATAATGTCATTGCTGCATTTCTCATAAGCAATTGAGTCGCTATTAGTGAATCCTGTTCCATACCGCCCTGTCTGCTCCCTCTGCGCAGGGGGCTTCATCCTGCCCCATATCCCCCGCTATGCAATTGCCGTTCAGGCCTTCACCCTTTCTGCCCATTCTTTCAAAAATTCCATCCTACTCCCTTGCTTCATTCAATACCCATCTCAAGACCCTCCTCTTCAGCCACACTCCTACCCTCCTGATACCAACTCATAGCTCAGGTCCAAATCCTTGGCTGTCCAGCATCTTGGGGAAGTCCTCCCAATGTGAAAGTGCTATATAAATGGAATTTGTTGTTGGGTCACTGCTTTTTTGACCCCAAATTATTTGTGAATCTTGTCAGAACTAGAGGAATACTATATGCTACATAAATCAGTGTTATTTCAGCTAAGTACCAGGTTGCTGATTAAGCACTGAGGTTCCTGGGAATATTATGTCTGAGTAAATATAATAAACAATTTTGCTACGAGATAACATTAACTTCAAGATGGGTACATTATGGTCTGCTTAAGACCAGCTGCAAATTCTAACAAAGAGCTAATGGGAAAAAATCTGTTGTTTTGGAAAATGTTTTTTGGCTGAGACTAAGAGATTCATCAATACCTAAAATTAATTTCTTGTCGCTTGGGGGCATAAAAGTCTACTTATTTTAGCTCAATTCAGGTTGAGCATCAGGGAAAGTGATTAGGAATATTCATGGAAGAAATTTCACATGCATTGGAGTAAATGCAAAGCTTGTCATTGAGAGCACTGGCAAGCTCTCCTGCTACTTGTCCAGCTCGGACCATCCTACCAGGGTTTTGCCTAACAGGAGTTGAGTGAGAGGATTCCCTGGCCCCAGTGACACGTCTGCCCTTCCAAATCTTGCCAATGAGTCAGTTTGGCTGCAGTGTCAGTAATGGCCTGGAATACTGCAGACCCGTTGCTAAACATGTCACCTTAGAGGTCAGTTCCACCCACCCACCACATACAGGATAGTCACTAGTTAATCAATTGACAGATGATAAGTGCAGGTTTGAGCCCTCACTAGATGGATAGTAGGTACCAGGAATATCCTGCAAGCTTCCTGGTGGGTTACATAGCTTAGCATGAAATGCGCGAGAGCAATGCCACCATCTTCTGGTCTGCAGCTCAGACACAAGCCTGCCATCAAGCGATGATTCCAACAGTTAGAGGCGTGGAGCTTAAGCAACAGGTGCTCACCTCTCTGCAGGCCAATCAAGGTGGATTCCAGGCACTGGATCTATGAGTTTGCATTCACAAACTCGGGACTCCAGGTAACGGTTTCCAACAGCTGTCACCCCAAGCCTCGGTTTCCTCATCAGCTATCTGGCGGATATCTGCCTTCAGATTTACTAATTACAAAATTATCAAATGGTCAACGGCCTGATGACATGACATGTAAATCCCTCAATCTGTATTATAATCTTTGGGAACAATAGAAATATTATAATGTAATCATAGTTTTATATAGTTAATTAAAGAGGAAGCTGCAAACATCGAAGAGCCAATGCTTAGACGCAAAGTTAATTGCAAATGTAATCTCTACCCAATCCAAAATGACATTTTACATCCCCTACTCTGTAGAACCATCTACCATCTCTACACATGCATATAAACAAATCACATACTGTATCTAGAATGCAAACAACAACAACTTGCACTTATATAGCACCCTCCATGCAGGGTAGAGTCTCAGAGCAACAGTGGTGGAACCTGGCTCCGAGCTGTGTAGGGGTGTGTGCCTTTAACCACTGTCAAAGAAGAAGACTTTCAGGCAGGAATTGAAAAAAGAGAGAGGGGGAAAAGCAGAGGGACTGAAGGAGAGTGTTCCTGAGTTTGGGGGCGTAGTGGCTGAAAACTCGACCATCGATGATGGGTCGGAGAGTGCGAGGGACGAGCAGGAGGCCATTGGCAGTCGGTTGGAGGGGTTGGGTGCTGGGTTTTTGATGAGTGAGGAGGTCAAAGAGGTAGGGAGATGCCAGAGAGTGAAGAGATGCCAGAACGTGAAGAGATTTGAACATGTGAGAGGATCTTGAACTCAATCAGTTCACTGGAGCCTGGCCAGAACTGGTGAAGCAGAATAGCAAAATAGTTATTGAGCTGCTGCTCTACATTGTGCCTTACCGGTAAGAGACGTCAGTCCCATGCAGCTAGCTGCTAACATCACTCCCAGAACAGCAGCTGCATCTTCCAACAGAACAACATTAGTACTGGGATCGTGACCGTGCATCACTGTGAGAAAAACAGGTTACATATTAATAGAATAGAATGACAACAAACAGGTTATAGCAGATTGGCAGGCAATTAATTTAATTCATCCCAACTCATTTAAATTATTATTAATGGACCTGATTGTCCACACAACAAAATTAGCTCCTGTGGCTCAGTGGTTAGAGCACTTGTCTTGCAAGCTGGGGAAACCAAGCTGGGGAGACCTGTGTTCGAATCCAGGCAGGTCAGGGCAAAACCTTGGGCAAGTTTCCTTACTCCACATGCCTAATAATAATCCCTCCATAAAAACACAATAATAAAATTGGTCATTTCAATCCACGACTGTGTGTGGGACGCTGCTGTGCGCAATTGGCTGCCGCGATTCGCCCACAAATATATACGGTCAATTCACTTTACAGTATACTCTGTGAAGCGCTTTGGGACGTTGATAAGATGTGGAAAGCGCTATATCAAATGCAAGGATTATTATTATTATTAGAGAGAACATTGGATATCTGATATAAAGTACTAGAAAACAATTTGGCCAGTAGAAAATATCATAAACCAGAAGAATACAGCTACTTTGTTCATAACAAACACTGAAACATAAAATTCAATGGTAATTGTTCTCATTGATTAAGTATTAAAATACACATCTGGCTACATCAATGTTCTTCATTGCCGTTTTATTGCGTTTTAGTTATTTTGCCAGAATGAATCTGCCGAGCTTGTTCTGATAGTTGCAAATAGATACAATGAAAATTACATTTGTAAAGTGTCTTTATTGCTGTGAGGACGTCCCAAGGCACTGAACAGTCAGGGATTAGGACCGAAGCAGGGCGATTGGGGGGATCACGGAGGATAGAAGGGCGGGGAGGGTGGTGTAGGAGGGTGGCCTAAGACACAGGTGAGAAGGGGGGGTTTTGAGGTGTGCGTTGAAAGTGGCAAGGGAGGGAGCAAGGCGAAGGGAATGTGGGATGGAGTTCCAGAGAGTGGGGCAGAGAGGTTGAAGGCCCGATTGTCAATAGTAGGGGCGTGCCAGGCGGGGGACATGGAGCAGGCTGGAGCCTGCTGAACAGAGGGAGCGGACAGATTAATAAGGGGTTAACAGGTTGGAGGGGGCAAAGCGTTGGATGGCCTTGAAGATGAGGACAAGAATTTTAAACTTGATCCTGAGGGATGGGGAGCCAGTGGAGCCGGGCATGGGTGGGTGTGATGGGGTCACGGAGCCTAGTGCGGGGAGGACTCAAGCTGCAGAGTTCTGGATGATCTGCAGCTTGTGGAATGAAGATTTGGGAAGCAGAGCTGCCAACCTTTTTTTTAACAAAAAAAAGTACTCCTGAAAGCTAAAAACAGTATTTTGTAGTAAAAAAAACAGTATTTTCCCCAGAACCTACCGGCACTTAACGAAAAAATTACAGCGCGAAAAGATGCCAAGTAAAATGGGGCTTCAAAACCCTTCGTTAAGCAAAAATTGCATTAAGCAGGACGTCCCTAATGTGTTTCCGTATATGAAAAAAATCATTCCCAGTAATGCCTTGCGCCTAGCCTAGAGCTAACATTTAGTATATCAGCGACGGGGTAAGGTAGGTAGCACTGCTATTGAAGGCAGGGAGAGAGAGTTAAAGAGAAAGAGACTGAGACAGAGTGAAATTGTGACAAAAAAGAGACTCAAACAGAGAGACAGAGAGAGGGAGAAACACACAGAAAGAGAGAGAGACACAGAGAGAGACAGAGAGAGAGAGAAAGAGAAAGCACGACCGAGACAGACAGAAAGAGGGAAAGAGACACGGAAAGAGAGACAGAGAGAGGGAAAGAGATACAGAGAGAGAGAGAGAGAGAGAGAGAGAGAGAGACACACACACACACAGAGACTGAGAAAGAGAGAGACAGAGAGAAGGAGAGACAGACAGACAGAGTGTGGAACATTTCGGATTTTCCAAAAAACGTATTTTACCCAGAAAAATCGTACTACCGTATTTACTTCAATTTACCGTACTAAATACGGCAAAAATGTACTGGTTGGCAGCTCTGGGGAAGGCGACAAGCAGGGAGTTGGTATAGTTGTGATGAAGCCATGAATGAGGGTTGTGGTAGCCTGAGGGTTGAGAAGCAGACTGCATCAAAGTCTACTTGTCATGAAGACCCATAGAGTACATCACATTATCAGCACTCGTTTCACATTACTGAAAATAGATCCTGTGATCCAAAAATCCACAATTTAGACTCCATTGTTATGAGAGTAATAATAATCCTAATCCTTGCATATGCGATAGTGCCTTTCATGTCGGGAATACTTCTCAAAGCGCTTCACAAAATTTTACCGTAAAGTACAGTATTTGTAGATGAACACAGTAATCCAATTACGCACAGCAACATCCCACAGACAGCAATGAAATGAATAATCAGACAGATACAGGCTGAGCAGTAATTGCTCCCATGACTACATAATGCAGGGAAAAATTACAGGTAATTGCAATTTGGGCTAGGTACTGAAGAGTACATGGGATATTACAGCAATAATAATAGGATCAAAATGTTTATGTTGCCATAACTGTTAAATAAAATTCTAAAAGCAAAAGTTTATTGCTGGGAGAAACTCTGCAGATAAGAATTAAAAACCCAACTAGCAGCCATATTTTGAGTGACTACTTGTTTAGAAGATGTATTCTATATTTTGCCCACTGACTGAATGAACAGCCATACTTTTAAAAACATAACGGAAAGAACCCTGTACATTATTCACTATTGTTAAGAGTTTATGCTAAAGCACACATTTTCCTAATATACATCAAAACATATTGCAAAGTTTAAAAAAATGAAAGTATCTTACCATACTGATAAAATGTTATTCCTTTAACTCGAGCACTCTTGCGGAGTTCATTTACTGCTACTAGCAGAGTTGCTGCAAAGAAAATATAATTGAATCTTTCCACATGGCAAAGTCATGTGAAGACTGCAAACATACAACATCAGATTTGTCACACAATGAATGAAAAAAATGTAAGGCAATTTAGGAAGGAGTGATTAGGCATTAAGAAAAGATCAAGTGGAGAGCTAAAACTTTGGATAAATAGGCTATTCAGTACATTTTGATTACTGCCTGACAACCTAAAAAAAAATTAGATTTCTCCTCTTGATAGTAAATTTGCCTTGCTTGCACCATTATCAGCATAACAACAACAACTTGCATTTATATAGCGCCCTCCATGCGAGATAGAGTCTACGAGGATAATCAGCAAAGGTCACAAATATATTGCCAAAAAGAGAAAAGTAATTGCTGCCAAAGGTCTCTAAATTTGCTGATTCAGAACAACTATTTAAGCAGGACAGGGTTTCTGATTGCCAAAAAAGTGACCCTTTAAAGTTGTTTTTAATGTATTTTAATAAAAAGGCTTTTTTTAATTTAAAAAACAGAAAAATTGAATTTATGGACCAGCCTTAAACATACATTTTATGGAAAACATCAGCAACAATTTCAGGAGATTACAGCAGATGGTTTAGTTTCGAAAAGAGATTTCTGACCTAAATACTTTGTTCGGGGGTGGTGAAAGATTCTAATGTGGACAGTTATAATAGTGAATTAGTTAGAATTTTGATGGCATCATAATTAGAATAATCCTTGTATCTGTATTGTGCATTTGATTTCACTATGAGGGTAGGCATCTGTCAACCTAGACTGTGAGCTCAAAATCCCAATCAATGTGGGGCTTGAACCCACAACCATAGACCGCTACCAACTGAGCCAGGCTGATGCCTAAACTGGGATAATGTGAGATTGGATAGACGTTTGAAAATTAGATCATCATCTTTGGTCCCAAACATTCCTATTTTCCCAGGATACAGTAGATTAAAAGTAAAAGAGTAAAGAAAAATCCAGAGACAGAGTGTTTATATGTTTTAATTTAATTTAATTGGGGTTACCATTACACAGAAATATTTTTTTCTTACATCTATGTAGCTTTATTGCAATACTAATATTATTTTTAGCATCTACTGTACATGAAAGTAAAGTACAAATCTAGCTGTCTCAGAGAAACACACGTGAACCTAGAGCCGTTGGCAATCAAAGGTTAAAACTAGATGAAACCAAGAGTAACAACTGCAAAGCAGGACTCAAGTTTTCAATTTGACAAAAATCTGTGTGGCTTTAATGATTTCAAAAGGTTCATCACCAACAACATGAGCACAAGGCAGTCAAGGGCAAACACATTCTTAGAAATTGTTGAGACAGTTTAAATGTTTTTGTAGAGAGCAAAAATGCATTCTTACACATCCTTACCTCCTTCAGATACTAGTGATCCAGCGAGGATACAATATGCCTAAAAACAAATATGGATTTCTTTTTAAAAATGGAACCGAGTCCAAATGCCTTCCTTATTAAACAATATCAATATCAATCAAAACTTACACTTATACAGCGCCTTTCACGTCGAGAGGACGTCCCAAGGCACTGTACAGTTAGGTAGGGACAAGAGCAGGGGGGGGGGAGGGGTCGGGGCAGGATGAACAAGAGTAGGAAAATTGACTGTATATTTGTGGGCGAAATGTGGCAGCCAAATTGCGTACAGCAGTGTCCCACAAACAGTCATGGAAGTGGGACTAGGGGAAAAAGGGGGGAAAGATGGCAAGGGGAGGGGTTGGGGTAGGGGGAAGGAGAGCAGGAAAGCCGACTGTATATTTGTGGGTGAAACTCGGCAGGCCAAATTGCACACAGCCGATAACCCACATTGTTGCGCAAGTACAGTATTTTGGTTTGCCGCTAGTAGAGTCTAGGGTTATCGGCTTGCGCTAGTAAGGCTTTAAAGTCGCACTGCCGTTTTTTTCACCCGCTTGGCGTCCTCCATTATAAAAAGAATCGCTGGACTATAAACCTCAACCAGTAAAGGTGAGAAGCGCAAGAGAATAGTTTTAACAATAAGTACCAATACAATATTCTGTACTTTCTGTTATTATTTAGTCTGGTATGTATGGTGTGTGCTAAAAGAACTTTAATTTTTTTGTGGTGGGTTTTCGGCCGCGGGCCGCCTGAATATCCAGCAGGCACTTTACCTGGCATTGGCCAGGTCCCAGGGGTGCCGTATAAATGGGCTTTTACTGTATATGCAAATCAGTGTTAGATTATTGCACTGTAATTCGCTTCACTAAATGTTCAAATGTCAAAGACATTTAAAAGAAAGCTAAAACATGGAATTATTGAACCAGAGTACAATTTGGCAATTTTGTTGGAAGAATCCTTCATTCTCCTTGGGATAGCTCCACAGAGATTCCCAAAGATGGTCTAACAGAACACCTCCTCCAAAATATTGACCAATCCCCACTATTTTAACTTCGTAATGCACTTCCTAATTCTGGTTCTGTACAATTTATTTTGAAGAATTAACAGTTTCATATTATTTTCAATAACTTTTGCACTGCCTACCCAATTTTTATTTTCAATCAAGTACCTATTATCTTTATTTAATTTATGTAATTAAGCTTCCTTTAATTTCTACAAGTTAGATTGTTTCTCAACACTTTTCAGCATGAAGCCAAGAAAACAGGAATATTGCTTAACATATAGTTATAACATAAAATAGTCACAATAGTCACTCTAAGTAATCTGGGATTATGTACACCCTAGTCTTTGAGTTTTTATATCAAAGTGTGCATATACTATTTGTGTAGAAGATTTGAGCAAATCGCTTAGTGTCAGTTCATTTTTTCCCAATATTTGTACTGAGAATACTGTTTGACCATTATTTTTTCAATTTGAACACAACAATCTATTTTTTTAAATGTTTGTATATAACCTATTTTATGATTCATTCGGTGGTTCAGTCCAACAACAAAAAAAAAGATTCTTCCAGTGGGTTGAAGCTTGAAATATTAGGGTTTTGTATTTAATTGATACATGAATTAGAAAAAAAAACTGATTATACAGGTTTGGAAATGTATGGTTGGATCTGGTGTGCATTCATATGGACTGGTTGAATATATTTTACTCTTTACACAATCTATTCCACAATTTATTTCAATAGTATTTGATAAATGTAGAACTTACCCATAATAGAGATTCCATGTGTTGAGGGTGTAATAGTCCAATTATTCCGTGGTACCAGGAAAGACCTGCACCCATCATAAAGATTCCAACTCCACTTATTAGGGATGAGATGTAGCGCATATTTGTAAATCCATACCTTATTTTAAAAAAAGTTTATAAATGGATTAAATGACAAGGGGAACACACAAACTCTTTTAGCCTATTCAACTGGGGGAGGGAAGACATATAAATTTTAATGGGTACTGGTCTTGACTAAAGAGGGCAGGTCTGTTAGTTTATGGGGAGAGCTGGGCAGTGGGATTGAGTTACTCTTTTCAAAGTGCCGGCACAAACTAGATGTGCCGAATGGCCTCCTTTTGTGCTGTAAAATTCTATGATTCTATGATACAGCTGCAGTCCTATAGCTCAGTGGATAGAGCACTCGCCTTACAAGTCAGAGACCTGGGTTCAATTCCAGGCAGGCAAAACCGTGGACAAGTTCCCTTACTCTATAAATGTAATTTGTTGTTGTTGTTGTTGTTACTCCGCACACTTAATAATAACCCCACAAAAAACAATAATAAATTGGTCATTTCAGTCTATGACTGTTTGTGAGACCGTGCTGTGTGCAATCGGCTGCCGCGTTTTGCAAATACAGTAAAAGCTCATTTATCTGGCACCCGATCAATTATAACTTCCGTATAACCCGCACCTCAAAAAAAAGTCTGCATTTGATTAACCGGAATTGATCCGGAAAATGCATTTTTAATTTTTTTTATTTTTGGAGTGTGTTTTCGGCCGAATATCCAGCATGCGCTTTAACCAGCATTTGGCTAGGTCCCGAGGGTGCCAGATAAACGGGCTTTTACTGTATATGCAGTGGATTCACTTTACAGTGTATTCTGTGAGGCACTTGGAGATGTCTAGAAGATGTGATAAGGCACTATATCAAATTCAAGGATTATTATAATGTTATTATTAACTGAACATAATCCTGATCCTGGAGCAGAGAGCCCTGAGTGAGCTACGACTGGAGTGAGGCGAGACTAGAGTGAGAAGGAATTGGGTGAGAGTGGGAGCTACTGTGGGAACGAGGTGGAAGATGGCCAAACAACCGAATCTATCTGGTTAGAGATAAGGAATAAAAAAGGAGCAGTTACACTGTTAGGGGTATACTATAGACCACAAAATAGTGGGAAGGAGATAGAAGAGCAGATCTGTAAGCAAATTTCGGAAAGATGCAAAGCTAATAGAGTGATGGTAATGGAAGACTTTAATTATCCCAACATCAACTGGCAGAATAGTAGTAAAGGATGGAGAAGAATTCCTGAAATGTGCACAGAACAACTTGGGTTGAAACAACGATTGGCAGATAAAACAGCTAACCAACAGTGGGCAGTCTTCAAGAAAGAGATTGTTCAGGCACAGGTCAAAAACATTCCAACAAATTTAAAATGTAGGGCATCCAAACCTCCCCGGTGACTAGCGCAATTGAGGTTAAAATAAAGCAAAAAAATAAGGCTTATGACAAGTGTCAGGCCCAAGATACAGAGGTCAACCAAGCAGAATATAGGAAGTGCAGGAGAAAACTGAAAAGCGAAATTAGAGGGGCAAAAAGACTGCATGAGAAACAATTAGCAGGTAACATTAAAGGGAACCCTAAGGTATTTTACAAATATATTAAGAGTAAAAGATTGGTCAAGGGTAGGGTGGGGCCATTTAGGGGACCAAGGAGGAAATCTTATTGTGGAGGCAGAGGGCATGGCTGATGTATTGAATGAGTACTTTGCCTCGGTCTTCACAAGAGAATGTAGCCAATGCTACAGTAGTGGAGGAGAGGGTAGAAGAAATGGATAGGATTAGTATAAATAGAGAGGAAGTACCAAAAAGGTTGATGGCGCTCAGATAGAGTCACCGGTCCAGATGGGATGCTTCCTAGGTTACTAAGGAAAGTACGAGAGTAAATAGCAGAGACTCTGGCCACAATCTTTCAATCTTCCTTGGACACAGAGGTAGTGCCAATGGACTGGAAGGTTGCTAATGTTACTCCCCTATATAAAAAGGGGCAGAAGGACAAACCTAGGAACCACAGGCCAGTCAGTCTAATGTCGGTAGTGGGCAAACTTCTAGAGTCTATAATCAGGGACAAGATAGATCTTCACTTAGAAAGGTATAAGTTAATAAAGGACAGCCAGCATGGATTTGTTAAAGGCAAATCTTGCCTTACAAATCTGAATGAATGTTTCGATGAGGTAACGGAATGGGTGGATGAGGGTAGCGCAGTTGATGTAGTTTACATGGACTTTCAAAAGGCATTTGACAAAATACCGCATGAGAGGCTTATTAGGAAAGTAGAGGCCCACGGCGTTAAAGGGACAGTGGCATAATGGATCCACAACTGGCTGGGAGACAGAAAGCAGAGTTGTGGTGAGCGGCTGTTTTTCAGACTGGAAGAAAGTGTGCAGTGGCGTCCCCCAGGGATTGGTTTTGGGACCACTGCTCTTTTTGATTTATATTAATGATCTGGACTTGGGTGTAGGGAGCACAGTTTCCAAGTTTGCAGATGATGCTAAGTTAGGGAGAATAGTAAATAATGAGGATAGTAACCATCTGCAAGAAGATATAGATAAAATGGAAAAGTGGGCAGACACATGGCAGATGAAGGTTAATGCAGAGAAGTGTGAGGTGATACATTTTGGGAGAAGAAATGAGGGGAGGCAATATAGGCTAGATAGTACAATTTTAAGGGGTGTGAGGGAACAGAAAGACCTGGGGATTTGTGTTAGTGACTCTTTGAAGGTGGCAGGATGGGTAGACAAAGCCGTTAAGAAGGCATATGGGATACTAGGCTTTATAAATAGGGGTATAGAGTACAAAAGTCAGTTAGTGCTGACTAACCTCTATAAAACTTTGGTTAGGCCTAGCTGGAGTACTGTGTCCAATTCTGGTCACCACACTATAGAAAAGATGTTAAGACATTGGAAAGGGTGCAAAGGTTTACTAGAATGGTACCAGGATTGAGGGGCTTCAGTTATGAGGAAAGACTAGATAGGCTAGGTTTATTCTCTTTAAAACAGAGAAGGTTGAAAAGATTTAATAGAGGTTTATAAAATCATTCGACAGGGTGAATAAGGAAAAACTGTTTCCACTGGTGGGCGAATCTGTGACTTGTGGTCACAGATTTAAAATAGGTTCAAAACGAAGCAGAGGTTAATAGAGGTTTATAAAATCATTCGACAGGGTGAATAAGGAAAAACTGTTTCCACTGGTGGGCGAATCTGTGACTTGTGGTCACAGATTTAAAATAGGTTCAAAACGAAGCAGAGGGGAGCTGAGGAGAATTTTTTTCATTGAACGGGTTGTTCGAATCTGGAATGCATTGCCTGAAAAGGTGGTGGAGGCCGATTCGATAACAGCTTTTAAAAGAGAATTAAATCTTTATTTAGAAAGAACGGGTCTGTTAGGTTATGGGGAGAGAGCTGAGCAGTGGGATTGAGTTGCTCTTTTCAAACAGCCTGTACAGACTAGATGGGCCGAATGGTCTCCTTTTGTGCCGTAAAATTCTATGATTCTAATTTTCCTCCACACAACTGCAGAAACACTGCCTTTAGAATGTACTGCAGTGACACCAGTAGATGCAGTTGATTTTGGAGGAGTTGATTTTGTAGAGTCCTGTGGCTCAGTGGTTAGAGCACTTGCCTTACAAGTGAGAGACCCGGGTTCAATTCCAGGCAGGGCGAAAATTTGGGCAAATTTCCTTACTCCACACATCTAGTAATAATCACTCAAAAATAAACAATAATAAATTGCTCATTTCAATCCACGACGGTTTGGGGACACTGTGCGCAATTGGCTTCTGCGTTTTGTCCACATATATACAGTCAATCCACTTTATATTTATATTCTGAGAAGTGCTTTCAGATGTCTAGAAGACGTGAAAAGCATTATATCAAATGCAAGGATTATTATTATTATTATGTATACGAGAAACCATATATGGTCGAACCGCATTATTTTAAAAATATAGCTTGTGGTAGATTTGTTATTATACACAACGATTTTGTGCCGGATCTCAGAACACCAGGCTTAAAAAAAGCAGGCTACTGTGTACCACTAAAGGCCGCATTTTTTTTGAACACAGTATTTGATTCCGAGGCTCGTATCATCTGGCAGTGGTTAATCTATTCTTTGCATGCATTTTCATTGTATTAAAACCAATTTCAGAGCTCAAGTTGCACAGCATCTTATTTCTCAAATTCACAATAAAAACAATTTTAGGTCTCCTTACGGATGGCCAGGGTCTGGGGTCCTTGAAGACTGGCTGATGCCCACTGCTAGCAAAGCCTGCACAGAAACATTTCATATCCATTTTAGGGTAGAATATTGAAGAAAGATAGCAAAACAATGCAACTGTGAATTAGCAATATGAGGTGGGTTTATTTTAGTAATTTGTAAGAGAACATTTTGAACGGTGTTGAGAAAGATGTACAATGGTAGAAAAAGACACGGAAATTCAGGAAGAAAGTCAATGAGAGTGAAATAAACAGAAGAGAGACAGATTTACAGAAAAATTGTTTGAAGGAGAGAGATACAATAAAATAGAACAATTCCACACCTCCTAGAAATCCATGCACATTCACAGACAAACAAGCTATCACAATTTCTTCCCTCATAGACTCTATACAAATGATGTCCGTGACAGAAAGACACAGTTATTTTCCTGTGAATGAAAAGGATGTATTTTAGGATTGCAGCAAAATCCCCAGCCATATCCTATAAAATTTGCCCATGTCTCAAATTCAAATGGCTGGTAAGACTTGCAAAAAGGTGACATTCTAAAAATTTCTTCATTTGACAAATTTGTAAGCCTACAACAAGTACTTCTGCAACAAATCATCAGAGAAGGCACAACAACTCTGATTCAAGTGCTCTGCTGCTTTAGATTAATAGAAGGACGAGGACATTCTAAAAGTTCCAGCTTCTAATCACCTAATTAAACTTTTTCCCCTCACCAGCTAAATTAAGAGAATATAAAAAATTAGCATCCCATTAGGGCGTTCACTTGCTCGCTTCCAACCTCTGGGTCGTCAGATCATCGTTGATGTCACTTTGTGTGCACTGCATATTATGCATAGGAGGCTGTACTCATGTCACTTTATTCATGCTGTGTACTTGCTCTATGCAAGGGAAACCATGCTGACATTACTTCATAAGACAGAGACATCAATGGCACTTCTTGCACATGCATAACATACAAGAAATGACATCAGTAGCATATTGCCCATGGTCAGCAATTGAAATCAATGGAAAACTGGAAGCCAGCCACTGTTTTACACTGACCTATTTAACCCAGTGCTATTAATGTGTGATTCCAGTGCCAGTAATGTGTGATGAAGGATCAGTTGGGTATAAGGTTTCCCAATCCATTCTAATGCCACAGATGGAATCTTGAAAACAGAAGTCCAAATTTAAAATAGGAAATGTAGCACTTTTTGATAATCAGAACTGCAGTTTGCACTAGTAACTAAGTCTACATACAAAACTGAAACTGAAATAGCGTAACTAATGAAGCATCCATGTATTACGCTTTTCTAATATTTGCTGATATAATTCCTAGACCAGCAAGACACAAATATTTCTTCCTTGTTTCAAATATAAATGACCAAAACAATCAATTCAGAGTTCTAGACATATAGAAAACTCCTGGTTTATCCAGAACGCTACCTACCCAAAAGTGTATAAACTCCCACCGGCTCATTCTTCTTCTTTCACATCATCATCCTTGCCGGCATTTAATGAGTTTAATAAATGCAGGTTCTGGTCATTATAATTACGAGCAGACAGAAATTAAAGGTCACCAGACTGGATCTCCCCCACCTACCCATTAGTCTGGCCAGTATATTGCAGGTAATAAACTGAATGCTTCCTTACCTGGTTACAGGTGTCAGCCAGTGAATGTACAGCTTCTGAGAACATGCTTGCAGAGCCTGTATAAACCCAGGCAAGAAGTTTGAAAATAAAATTCAACCCATTGCTAAATAGAACAAAAACAGAAGAAAACAAGTGGTATATTAAGAGACAGTAGAGTTTTTGTATTAAAAAGGACAAATAGACAAATGCCCTAATGGTTCTTCTTACACATAACTTGCAACATTCAGGAAATGATATCACCAGCGATTGGATGACCTAGAAGCGGCAATGTTTTTAGTGTGTCAAGCTGTTCACAGCTGACCCGTGCTCTGTAAGCAGGGAAGTGCTATATAGAAGGGTACTATCATGGGGTTCCCCTGTATTTCCTTCCTTTCTCATTGTAAATTCTGCAAGCTAAAGCCCAACTGTTATGGTGGTCTTCACTGGACAAGCAGCAGAAAGCTTTTCAAACAGTGCCTTCAATGGCAAGCTACGTGGTTTTAGCTTGTTTAACGTCAGCAGAACCAAACTGGTGTATGTTGGTGCCACGGCTTGCTCTTGTCAACCTCTGCTTAATACTCTCCAGAATTAGGTAAGCAGGATGTGTCCCTTTGGGTAGAGATAATGCATTCCAGACACTGAAATTTCTATGAGTAGGTGGCATGCATGGGACTCTCAGTCCAATTTAGATACTGTTAAGAATGAGGATGTGTTTTTGCATGTTATCATTCACCTAGCTGACCAATAATATGATACCAAAAATTATAGCGTTATTCTAACTTTCCATGCAGTACATGCAAAAAGCTATTCTGCGGCATTATATTATAGTATAATAATCCTTGCATTTGAGATAGCGCTTTTCATGTCTTCTGGGGTCTCAAAGTGCTTCGCAGAATACACTGTAAGGTGAACTGACTGTATATTTGTGTGCAAAACGTGGCAGCCAATTGCGCACAGCAATGTGTCCCACAAACAGTCGTGGATTGAAATGACCAATTTATTATTGGGTTTTTTGAGGGATTATTATTTGGCATGTGGAGTAAGGAAACTTGCCTAAGGTTTTGCCCTGCCTGGAATTGAACCCAGGTCTCTCGCTTGTAAGGCAAGTGCTCTGATCACTCAGCTACAGGACTCTACATTATGTAGGATATCATGGACGAGATAAACCTATTTCGAACAACTTATAAACAATTAGTTTAATATCTACTCCTTCATTTTTTTCCCAAATAATTATTTATTCCTTAACATATCTGTGTTTTTTAATTTGTTCATTCCAAAACAATGACTTACATGCAGATTGCAACCATTACCACTTTAGCAGGTCCTTGTAGAAATTGTGTTGATTTAGTTGAACGAGGCTGAAATTATATTAAAAGCAAAACAGTTACTGACATGGAATTAAAGCACAAACGCTTGTAATCTTGATACAAGTTTTCCAACAATTTTAAGGGGTGTGAGGGAACAGAGAGACCTGGGGGTTTGTGTGGGTGATTCTTTGAAGGTGGCAGGACAGGTAGACAAGGCTTTCAAAAAAGCATATGGAATACTAGGCTTTATAAACAGGAGCATAAAGTACAAAAGTCAGGAAATTCTGACTAAGCTCTATAAAACTTTGGTTAGGCCTCAGCTAGAGTACTGTGGACAATTCTGGTCACCACACTTTAGGAAGGATGTTAAGGCATTGGAAAGGGTGCAGAGGAGATTTACTAGGATGGCACCAGGAATGAGGGCTTCAGCTATGAGGAAAGGCTAGAGAGGCTAGGTTTATTCTCATTGGAAGAGAAGGTTGCGCAGAGACCTAATAGAGGTTTTTAAGATCATGAGAGGATTCGACAGAGTAGATAGGGAAAAACTGTTTCCACTGTTGGGCGTATCAGGGACTCGTGGTCACAGATTTAAAATAGTTTCAAAAAGAAGCAGAGGAGAGATGAGGAGAATGTTTTCACTCAGAGAGTTGTTCGAATCTGGAATGCATTACCTGAAAAGGTGGTGGAGGCCGATTTGATAACAACTTTAAAACAACTTTAAAAGAGAGGTAGGCATTTATTTGGGGAGGATGGGTTTGCGCAGTTATGGAGAGCTGGGGAATGGGACCAAATTGCTCTTTTTAAAGAGCCGGCACAGACTCAATGGGCCGAATGGCCTCCTTTTGTGCCGTAAGATTCTATGATTCTATGAATACAATTATATTCAGTAAGACATCAATTCTGTGAACTGCAACTCATCTTCCATTTTGTCTTTACTCAACAGAAAAAAAATCAGCATCAGCAAAATAATTTACCGATTCAAAAAAGGATAAGTTGTTTTTAAATATAAAATGATTACACAACTTCCACAGAACCTCACATGAAAACACCCAAAACTCCATATCTCATCAGTTGTCCAGATCAGAAAGCTTAGCTTATCTGAATATGTGACATGATGAAAAGATAGCCAAAGACTTGCTGACAGTTCTGATTTAAACGATTATTGCTGTGGAGATAAATTTCTTATCTCGATCACTCATTCCGAGCAAATTTTAACAGTTTTCATCTGTTATATTTCCAATTTTAGAAGGCTAATCCAGTACCGCACACTATCAGGACAAAATATTTCCACCATTGCTAAGGGCAAGGACTTGTGACCATCAGAAACAAAAATATTTCTGCATCCCAAAGCTGGATCATACCAGAACAGTGGGAAATCACTCACAATTGACTGCAGTACACAGTACTGAACACTGTATTTAAAGACTGTTCAACTGATTTCAAAACATTCATCATCATCATGATGTTTTAATCAATATAATGAATGATTTTCAGTACATTTTTATAATTGGAAACATTTTATTAATTAGTGTAGGTAGGGTAAGACCACATTAGATACACATCAGATATTATTAAGATTGAAATAAATGATCTGGCAGACCATTTTATGACCCACCTCCGGCTACACTGGTTATTCCAGTAACATGTAATGCAAAGGACCCACAACTTCTGTCAACATCTCTCATGAGTGTATTGGAAGTCAATGCCTGTGAATTGTGTGTACATTCACTATACATTCACTAATAGTAAATGTCCCTATGGTGAAGACATCCAGGTTGGCTCAGACCAACGGTTTTGAAGATAAAATTGAGATATTATGTTCAAATGCGGTTTTATGCAAATCATTTGTTTACATTATGCCAATGGAAGCATGAATACCCATTGCAGACTATTTCTGCTTTAAAACTAAGAGGTTCAATAGCTTTTAGATTATACCAAATTTATTTGCTGATAATTGCAACAAATGAAACAATAAAAAGGTTTATAAAGAACTTCAGAAGAATTGTAGCAAGACTACAAGATGTGAAAATATAATTGCTGTTCATGATGAACATTCTACAAGACATTTTGCTATCAACTTATTCAAGGAATCTTATTCCTCTGCAGTGTTTTGTGAAATGAAGCTATGATATTGCTGTGTGAATCATGTTATACTCCACAGGAAGCCTGTCAGTTTAAAATTGAACTAATTTTACTGCACTTAATTCCTCTCTGGTGTGGTAAACATACACATAAAAATGCATTTCAGTGTAGCAAAATAGAAAATCCAGACAGCTTGAACTGCTCACACGTACCTATAATGGATTGGGACAAACAAAAATTTACTCATGCATTACTGACATATCAGCAGGGTATGCAACATTCCTTTATGACAGCAGAAAAACAATCCTGATAATAATTTTAGTCAACATCAGATGGTACACAATTTAACAGTGGGAGCTGTTTGAAGCACTAAAATATTGATAATACATTTAAGTTTTATTTTCACTGTTTATGACATAATTTAGAATACTAACGGACATGACTATGCAATGTTAGATATGTCAAAAAAGTGCTTAATAGAAATGGCATTAAGAGCATGTCAAAAAAGCCCTATGTAAATAACATCAACATTAACAGACTTTGAAGATTTTGTTTGTGTTCGCCAAACATGTGTGCACACTTTTTTCAGTTTCTTAAGAGCCTTTCCATAAGCCAAAATGCACAAATTCAAAAATCAATACACAGAGGCGCCTTGGTTAACATGGTTAAGATCTATAAAATCCCAATCTGATTTATAATGAGGCTGTAATATGCAGTTCCACTATTTAACAATGTGCAGCTCTTAGTAAATGTCATTGGCAAAGACCCATTGACCTGGAAATCGTTCATTTTAGAATGGGAAATGGACAGATGTACAGGATCTGAGCTGACCACCTAGCTGTGTATCTACGCAATGAATGGGGCCCATACGCCATTCTCGTTCTGAACAGATCATAGCTGTAACAAAGTGTTATAACACGAATGCACCATGTTTTTGTTTGCCAACAATCTTGGCTAAGATTGTGTTAATCTTACCCTTGTGTTCCCCAAAAAGTCCCTGTATTCTCTCAGTAACTTCTGGTTCTTGAAAAGGTCTGCAATGGGGGATAGAAAGACATAATCAAATCAAAATTAAAGCCACTCAGTTGTTTTGAAGAATATATGAAAATATGGAATGATAAAACACTATTTATCCCATCAAAGCTTGGTTCTTCCACTATCAATGCAAAATCTACTCCATCATGAACATTAACACACTTATTTTCTATTTGAAAACTCCCCAAAAGATCTTCACAAAAAAAGTCAATTGGGTTTTTTACTATCCCTGTAATTTAAACAAAGCCAATTTCTCTCACATATTGTTCCCATCCCACCTACAGAAACAGTGAACAAATTAGAATTTCTGTTATTTTCTAATACTGTTCTCAAATATGTAGTAAACCACTTATTTTATAAGAGTTAATTGCATCTGCAGCAACTGCCTTTATTGTGAATCTTCAATATATCTGCCACTCTAGGGAAAATAAAATCTAATTTCCAGTCCTGCTCAAGTTCTTTTAATTGTAAACATACGGTTTGTAGTTTTATCCTCACGGTCTACATTAAATAGTCTGACTATATTTATACCTACCCCCAATCATTATTTCTATTGATAAAAGTTCGGCTTTGAAAACTCTCCTCATAAGTTAAGAGTTTGAAGCTCCAAATCCTTGTTGCTCTTTTGGAAACTTTCTATAACGTTATAATGCCTTTTTGAAGGTAGATTGCACAAAGGTAATTATAATAGTCAAAAACAGGCCTTCCAGTCATCTACACTGGACAGAATTCCACACTTCTAATATCATGGTCAAAAATGAATTAATTAATGAAGAGAAAATATACTCCCACTCTTTTGCTAGTTGAAGTGATTATCCTCCATGGGTGGGAGTGGAGGGGGGTAAGCATGGTCTGAATTGGCTCCAAGGTGACGTGCCTGGTAATGAATGGAATGTCAAAATTGAGCCAGCCCTTGGTGGCCAGACTTGGTAGTCAGGTTGCTGAGCCAGGCGGGTCCACAGTAATCCAGGATACTGCTGATGACAGCACAGTCAGCCAGGCTCATTGGCTGGGACAATAGAAAGTGCAGCTGTACTTTTTGCGCAGAATCTGCTACAAACACCCTCCCACATCACAAGCCCATTATAAAGGTAGTTTCTGGCCCACGAGCCGCTTGCTGTTTACCTGACGTCACTGTAGGCTGAGCAGCTCCAGACCACATGTGCAGCGGCAAATGGGCTTCACTCAAGAGTTTTGTTGCAATTGTCTGTGTATTTGTGAGTATCTGTGCATGTCTCACTACATGACTGTGAGTGTCTGCGTGTGTTTATGCGTTTCTCTCTGGGTGCTTGTGAGTGTCTGTGTGTATCTCTCTGTGTGTTTGTGAATCTTTCTGTTATTGTGAGTGTGTGTGCCTTTCTATGTTTTTGAGTGTCTGTTCTCTCTATGTTTTTGTGTCTGTGTGTGTCTTGCTCTGTATTTGAGTCTCTATGTGTGTCTCTATTTGTTTGTGAGTGTCTCTAATATGAGCGTCTGTGTGTCTCTCTCTCTATGTGTTTATGAGTATGTCTCTATGCGTTTCTGTGTGTCTGTGTGAGTGTGTTTCTCTCTTCTGTATGTCTGTGAGTATCTGAGTCTGTCTACCTGTCTCTCGTCTCTGAATGTAAGTGTGTCTGCGAGTGTTTCTAAGTGTCTGTATGAATATGTATGTGTCTCTTTCTTCTGTGTGTATATATATATATATATATATATATGTATATATATATATATATATATATATATATATATATATTATATATTTGTGTCTAAGTGTGTGTGTGTCTTCCTTTGTTTCTCTCTCTGTGAGTATGTGTGGGTCTCTCCCCTCTGGCTCTCTCTAATGTGTACAGTGGTCGTAGATGGACAAGCAGCGGGTAAGCAATAGCAATGGCAACCAATGGGGTTTTAGCAAATACCCCAAAGGAGAGATGAACCTAAGGTGGACATGAATTGAGTCACAGATCTGCTGGAATCACTACCTTTAACTCACTCCAAGACACTTGCTTTTATTTATAGAAAACTATGTAAATAAGATTAATAAAGCGTATACCTGTAACAACATAGAGGACAAATGCATGACTAGCAATTTTGTCATAGATTTTTCAGCAACAGAGCACGCATTTATATCCTTTTTTTCAAAAAATGATGTACTATAGAGATCACAAGGTATCAATCCTATCAAAGGGTTCGGTGGGATCAGGAATACAAAGCAAAGCTTAAAAATTTGATATCAGTCATCTGAACCCAGAGATAAGATTGCTTCCTTGAAATCACTCCTGTGTTGTACTATATTAAAAAATCTCATACTGGATTTGGTAAGACCAAATTTCTTTTGTAGCTGGTGGGCAGAAAATAACCCAGTTAGTATGATATAAAATATTAGAAACATGTTAAACCTATATCAAAAATATATACTTGTCGCTATTTCTTAAAACTGACATTGCAGTAATAAATGTGCTCCCGACGCGAGCACCATTTATACGCTCTATAAATGTAATTTTCTTGTTGTTGTTGTAAACTAGAGATGGTTGCTTTTCCTTCAATATTTTCTTTCATATTATAAAAGAGAAGTATTTTACAAGTGGAAAGTCTTGCCTATTTCTGGTATAAGCCGTCAATGCAGCTACCTTTTAGTGAGGTTGGTTGATCTGCTACAATCTGTACCATCAGTAATGCTACATTTACACTATCACAAGGAAAACTACTTACCATTACCATCAGTCCGGGAGTGTTTTGCGATCAGTCCTTTAAGTAAGTGATTGTGCTATTTTTTTTATATATACCAACCAGACTTCAAAAGAAAAAGTGTGGAGAATATGAACCACCCAAGAGATTTGTGAGATTAGCTATAAATAGAATCTGAAACCACATTCATATTGAACTTTCATCAACGAATGGCTGTCAAAAGTCTTGCAACTTGTCACCCATTGTGCAGTATTACTCCAATGCAGTGCTGGGAGTGTGCTGTACTATTGGAGATACCATATTTCAAATGAGACATTGCACCAAGATCTGCCATTATTAAATGATATTAAATTTAGCATGGCACAAATCAAAAAGAGAAGAGAGCTATCCTGGTCTCCTGACTAACAATCCCCCAAAAATTGGCTACCGCATTTGCAGTAACTGCGCTTCACAGTAAAATACAGTCATTGGACTTCACAGTACAATTGTGAAGCACTTTGCGATGTCTTGATGACATGATAAGGCACTATATAAAATACAAGGATTATTATATTTGTTGCTCCTAGTTCATCAGACTTTGCAGATTACAGTCTATGCATATATACCCTATATATCTTGAGTAAGATAAGCATGAATTACTAAACAATGCATCTCAATCACAAATTATTAATAACTAGTCCAAATTCAAATGACTTGACCATTATCAAAAGATTTTAGAATCCATATTTTAAATAGTACAGAATATTTATAACACATACGTACTTTCTTTATATGCAATTTCTGCCTTCTTACGCTGCTTCTTTGCCCTTGTAAGTGCTTCTGTGGTACCATGTACTTCAAGCGCCCTTAAACAAAGATTATCAAGGTTTAAAACTACGGATTTACTAGTAATGCTACAATGCAATTATTTTCATGAATAACCTTTAAAATGCAACAATAACAACAGCATCTTGCATTTATATAGTTCCCCTCTCACGGGGTAGAGTCAGTGTCAAAACAAGAATACATGTTTCAACAAACATGGCTTTTGATGAAATTAAATGTTTTCATTAAATGTAATTACACAGAAAATCAGTAGAATGCTTGTTAAAAAGACTGGTAATCAGAAAAAAATAACAGAACATTCAAACTGTTTGAACGCCATCCAGCATGGAGGGCGCTATACAAATCGAAGTTGTTGTTGTTGTATCTAAATTGAAGCCAGCTCATCACTACAATCACAAATACCTGCTCTTCCCCTGTTCCCTTCTTCCTATTCAATATATTATCAAATGTTTAACCATCTTAAAGACAGACATTTTCTCCCAGCATTTATGGTACCTGGCTGTTTGATTCATTTTGTTTATTTGTATTGACAAGCAATATGTTTGGACAACCAGTTTTCACTTCTTGCAAAAATACAAGGTGTTGCATTAAACTGAACAGGCTAGAAAGACAGTTGCCAACTTTTCCTTAATGTCTGATCCAATACACATCAGCTAGTTCACTTGGCTTGAGACAGAGATTGTGGGTTCAAGTCCTACGTCTGGACTTAAAGCTCATAGGTTTAAGGCAATCCATTGCAGTGCTGGGGGACTATTCATTGTCAGAGGTGCCATCCTTCCGATGAGACAGTAAACTGGGATCTGTCTGCTGTTCAGATGGCACTGAACAGACTAGAAAGACAGACGATTGTAAAACTTCAATCGCTGCCTGGCTGGGATCAGTTAGCTGAAGATATCAGGAATTTAATCTGTTTAGTTTAGCAGTAAATTGAGCACATTTATCTAATGAGCCACGAAGGTTTAAGCAATTAATGTTTGTCAAGATGAAAATATACTTTTCTGTACTCACTTGGTTTCTATATCAGATCTGAGGTATACAGTGAACGCCTCGGTATCATCATGTGGACTTCGTCGCCGAATCCTCCTCAATTGCTCCAAGTCACTGTAAGCAACAACAAATTACATTTTATAGCGCTTTCCACATTGGAAGGAGGTTCCAAGCAGCTGGACAGTCAAGGTGGGGGCTGGAAGCAAGATTAGATTTGGGGGGATTATTTGATATCTGATGTTTGTTTAGGCAAAGCAAACAAACATCAACTCAATATTTATTGAGAATGATTAAAGGCACATAATGGTGCAGTATGTTGGAAATTCACCATCTACACATAGAATGATTAGAACTATTTCTCTGTTAAAAGATCTAAATTCCCCCAAATATTCCACTAAGGAGGCATTGATTGGAGCAATCCCCAGAGGATTGGAGAGGAGGAGGAAATTGATAGGAATGGCATAAAGAAGACAATAAAAAATATATAACCCTCAATAGATATGGGCTCAGCCATACTCTCTCTGGATTAGCTCTTATCACAAGATGCTCTTATCTGCAACTCTCACTAATTGGGTCAGTCATTTCAATTGCAAAATTGATTGATAGTCTTTTATTTACCATAAAGTTCTTAAACATGTATTTTGTTAATGTCTCTCTCACTCAAACAAACCTAAGGACATGAATTTACAAATAAAAAAATTAACTTGTTTTTGGATTATCTTGATATGCTAATGTTAATTTGAAAGTATTAGTGCGGCAATAAAAACGAACGGTGCATTAACTGTTGCTAATATTGTTAAATACCTGGGCTTTAGACAGAACTCATTCAGTGCTCGCACACCAGTGATGAAGTTGTTTTGAGTGTATTTGGATCCATAATCTCTTTTCTTCAGAATAGCTTTAACTGACAACGTTGAAGTGAAAAAAAAGTATCTGAATAATATTAAAAAATCTATACAATAAACCTCATATACGTTGGATCAACAACAACAACAAATTACATTTGTATACCGCCTTTCATGTCAGGAGGACATCCCAAGGCGCTGGACAGGTTACTGCTTCAGACCCGAGCTAAGGACAGGTGGGGGTGGGGGGGGAAGAGGAGTCGCCGATGGGATCATCGAAAAGGAGAGTTTTAAGGCGAGACTTGAAGGAGGCCAGGGAGGGTGCGAGGCGGAGGGACTTTGGGATGGAGTTCCAGAGGTTGGGGGCAGAGTGACTGAAGGCTCGCCCACCCATGGTTGGGCGGGTGGGTCGGGGGACATGGAGTAGGCAGAATCTGCTACGCGGAGGGGGCGGGCAGGTTCGTAAGGGGATAGAAGGTCACAGATGTAGGCTGGAGCGAGGTTGTAGAGGGCTTAAATCTGAGGATCAGGATCTTGAATTGGATCCTTTGGGTGATGAGGAGCCAGTGGAGTAAGGCAAGGATGGGGGAAATGGGGTCACGAAGTTTGGAACGATAGGGGACAGGGGCTGTGGAGTTTTGGATTAACTGTAGCCTGTGGAGGGAGAAATTGGGAAGGCCGACCAGCAAGGCATTTGCATAATCGAACTGGGATGTAATGAAGGCGTGGATGAGGATTTCAGCAGCTTTAGGGGGGAGGTAATGATGGTGTCGGGAAATGTTGCGGATGTAAGGAAAAGGCAGAGTGAGTCATTGCTTTGATGTGAGGGAGGAAAGACAGTTGAGGGTCGAACAAATCACCTAGGTTCCTTACGGGCTTGGTGAGGTTGAGTGTGCAACCATAGAGGTTGATGCAGCCAGCACCTGATGCAAGGAGGTGCTGGCGTGAGCCAAGCAGTAGGGCTTCGGTCTTGCTGACGTTCAACGTAGAAAGTTAGCTCTCATCCAGGACTTGATGTCTGACGAGACAATCTATCAGGACAGTGGTAGTCCTGGAGCCCAGGGTAGAGGCAGAGAGATAGAGTTGGGTGTCATCCGCATACATGTAGAAGTTAACTCCATGCCTGCGGACGATGTCATCAAGTGGGAGCATGTATAAGTTGAAAAGTAAGTGGCCGAGGACAGAGCCCTGGGGGATGCCATAGGTGACAGTACAGGGGCTGGAAGAGAAACCATTGGTGGCGACAAAATGTAGGATCAGTTGTGCTTTACACAAGTTATGTCAAACTTGTACAGAATACAAACTCTTGAATGGGACTTGGAATATGTATGGCGATAATACAATTTATACAAATCAGACTTCTGCGTTTTTGTGTATTTTCTACCATAGAAAGTGGAAAGATTAGCCTGTGAAGGACTCAGAAGCACTTGGAAGCAAGACAGATTTCCCCCATAGATGTCCAAAAGAAGCACCTGGATAAATCTGGTCTTTTTCCAACTTCTGATTCTGTCCTGAGATTATCACCTCATATTCGAAGCCGAAGCGCCAACAATCACTATAATCTGGTTCTACAGAGACTGGTTTAGAAACAACTGATGCAGAAGGTTTGATATCTCATGAAATCATTTTATTTGTAATTGCAGTTAGCCCTTGCCATCACATGGAAGGTAATATCAGAGCATGAAAGTAATGAGAAGCAAGAAGATTTGTCCCATAGGATATCAAACCTGTTAACTACTATACAAAAGCTCAAAATACTGCAGATGCTGGAAATCTGAAACAATCTAATTTTTTTTGCAACAATCTAATATATATTTTCATGTTTAGTCCTTATGTTTAGTTTCTAATCAATAAAGGGAACAAATTTAGGATGGCAGTAAAATGCCATACCTCAATAGCACCATCAAAATTTGTCAAATTCCCCTGCATTTTCCAACAAAATATTTAAATTCCTCACAAATTTTGGCAACTATTTCTGCACTTTTCTATTTTCCCAGGTCATGACCTAATAAACCGGCAGAACAGATTGATAAGTTCAATGTTAAACAAATAAATTTAAAAATAAACAAGCACACACTAATTCTATGCTCTTAAGTCACTATTTCAATTAATAATCCTTGCATTTGATATAGCACTTTTCATGTCTTCTAGACATCTCAAAGCGCTTCACAGAATATATTGTAAAGTGAATTGACTGTATATTTGTGGGCGAAATGCGGCAGTCAATTGCGCATAGCAATGTCCCACAAACAGTTGTGGATTGAAATGACCAATTTATGTTTAGTAGTTATGTTATGGTAGTTTTTTTTTAGGGATTATTATTATGCATAATTGCGACAACTGTGCTAGGCAGGAACCTGCAACTGCAGTTTGACAAATTAATCAAACTAAAAACAGTTACCTTTCACTTGAATTTGCTCCACAGTAGGTTGAACAGAACCACTCAATCCTGTGAAAGTGAAAACAAACACAAACAATTATTTGAAAAGTGTTTAGTCTATATAACTAGAACACGATGTTTAATATAACTATAAAGATACAACTATGAATAGAAATTAGATGTTTACTGCAGACTTTATTTTAGGAAATACTAAGGATTTAAACATAGTCAAGATTTTGAATGTACTGAAGTGAACTGTTTGTTCTCTTGGATTCATTTATTTGGCTATCGTAACAACTGCTCTCAATTCAGTTATGATAAAATATAACCATTAAGAATCAACAATTCAGATTTGTAATCCTTGATGATTTGTACTAAGTGCATCACATAACATAGTATTGAGTCTATAAACCACGAAAATCCTAGGTTTTAATTATGTTGAGACAGGTGATCACAGCCAGGACAATGCATGTCTCCATGTATGTATTCCTTGGTGTGGAAGGGAGGGTATCATCATTCAGGTTTCCACTCCTTATTGCTGTTGGTGACCTCTGCTGGAAAGTGCAAATGTAGACATCAGAGGCCCCAAACTCCCCTTAGTTTCAGCCTTAAAATGTAAGCACTTTGAGACATCTTGACAACATGACAAGGTTCAATGACAAGAATTAAGATCACGCAAAATTTTAGAAAATTAATGAATTCAATTTCAATTTAGAAGTCAGTCTTCCACAGCAATTAGCCTGCAAATAGAAACTAAATGAAAACAGTTTCAAACTGTACACAGTCCTAAATTTTAAAGACAATAGTGTTAAATTGAAAAGCTTCTAAAGATTTCTCTGGCCTCAAGTGACAATTGGATTGTTCCATTTGCCAAATAATTCAGCATGCCAACACAATGCTGAAGCACTCTAAGACCCTGCCCCAAACAAAGGATGCTAGATAAATGTAAGTTGTTGTTATTTAGGTAAAAACTTTAAGAATAGTCTAATTCAGCAGACTGCGAAGGAGAAATGTTAAACAGTCAGGTTCAGTCACATTCCAATTGCAGAAAATTATTGGCTTATATGCCTCAATCAGAAATAACTGTGGCCTTTTTCTATATCTTAAATTCTATATTTTAATATGATTGTAGATTTTAAACATAATCAGATCAATCAATCAATCAATCAAAACTTACATTTATATAGCGCCTTTCACGTCGAGAGGACATTCCAAGGCGCTGAACAGTTAGGTAGGGACAAGAGCAGGGGGGGAGGGGTCGGGGCAGGATGAAGAACAGTAGGAAAATTGTCTGTATATTTGTGGGCAAAATACGGCAGCCAAATTGCGCACAGCAGTGTCCCACAAACAGGCATGTAAGTGGGATTAAGGGAAAAAGGAGGGAAAGATGGCAAGGGGATGCAATCATCAACTAGATGCACTAGTGTGAGCCACTATGGGAGCCACATGAATTTTTTTTTAAAAATTTAAAAATACACTAGTATATTCAATTAAATATTAAGATGCGAGAGTAAATAAGAGTGGGAAAAAAAGATGATTTGACTCTCTACAGAGGTCAGTAGCTATTTCCAATTGAAAACAATAAATGTGATCTTACTAGGTTTTATGGGACTTTGTTGAGCAGTGGAGGTCTCGGACATGGATGCTGAAGTATTGAGGTTATCTTGTGCAGCTCCTTTTGAAGTGCCATCCTTTTGGTCATCTGAGGAATATAAACGTACTTGGGCACCAATGTTGATAGGAAGTAGATTAGATGGTAACCTGTGCCAGAGGTTTCTGCTGGTCACAGAGCCCTGGTACACTAAAAATAAAAAGATATTCGCATAAGAAACATTTAACTCACAAGGATTTAGTATCCACTTAACAAGGCTATATAGCTGTATAAACTTTGTGAGGTAATAATAATCCTCGCATTTGATATAGTGCCTTATCGTATCATTGAGACACCTTGAAGCGCTTCACAGAACACAGGTACCCCGCCCAACCGCGGTTTTTTCTACCGCAAATTTTACTTAGGTTGGCTCGCTGCGACAACCCTTGCTAACCATGGCAATGGGTTTTGCTTATCCACAGGTTTTAACACTAACACTAGCGTTTGGCACTAGGACCCAGTTGCATCAACCAGCCATGATGTCGCTTTGCGTTAGTATTTGGCGCTAGGACCCAGTTGCGATGTCGCAATCAACCAGCCAAGATGTCTCTCTTAGGATTAAGGTAAATAACATGAATTTGTTGTCGCTTCTCCACATCCCCTCCCCTCCGTGTCAGCCACCACACCACCTTCTCCCCTTCCCCCCCTCCGTATCACCCACCAAATCACCTTCTCCCCTTCCCCAGCTCCTCCATGTCACCCACCACACCACCTTCTCCGCATCCCCTCACCACTCCGTGTCACCCACCACACCATCTTCTCCGCATCCCCCCCACCTTCGTGTCACCCACCACACCACCTTCTCCGTTGATTTCTCTCTCTCTCTCTGTGTAGATCAGTCAGTCAGACAGCCTTGAGGATTGTTGCAGATCCTGGCAGTCAATGCTCCCAAACTTACTCCCCCTATCGCCATGTTTCCTATAGGGCCCTGTATTTTCCAACCGCGGTTTTACTTAACCACAGAAGTTTTCAGGAACGTATCCCCAGCGGTTGGGGAGGGGTACCTGTATACTGTGAAATTTACTATATTTTACAGGTGAAACACAGCAGTCAATTGTGCCCAGCAATGTCCCACAAAGAGTCATGGATTGAGTGACCAAATCATTACCGTTATTTTGAAGTGATTATTACCCCCAGAAAAGCGATGCGGCAATCAACCAACAACCGGATTCCTGCTTTACTGCAAGGTAAACAGAGGTGTGTGGAGTAACAATAACAAAATTACATTTGTAAAGCGCTTTTCAAGTGGGACATCCCAAGGTGCTGAATCAAGGTAGAATGAGTAAGGATACTTGCCCACGGTTTCACCCTACCTAGGAATTGAACCCGGATCCTCTCGCTTGCGCAACAATTGCTCAAACTAGTACACTGCAGGACGTCAAGGTAGAATGATGCAGAATGATAGAATGATATACAGATATACTCTGATTTACGTTCCTGAAAAATGGCACTCAAATCGAAACGTCGTAAATCGAAATGCGGTTACTCGTGCAGTCCCATTATATAACCCGAAATGCGTTCTTTTCACAAAATTTTCAGACCTTAAATAACACACAAAATAACATACACAACACACAAAACATCACACATAGGCAACATTTAGTGTCTAAAGTAATGACTTTACATTTTGTTTTACCACTAGTGGTATTACTGCTGCTCATTTCTCTTACCGGTCTCTTTTCTGACATTGTAGAAATGCAGTAGAGGCAGTAAATCGGTTGAAATTGCGTGGCGTTGCTTCAAAAGAAGCTGGCTTTTAAAACGCTAGAAAACAGCTTTTACCGCTAAAAAAAAGTGACACCTCCGACCAATTTGTATAAAGAGTGTACTTACAAAAGGGCCAAGTCGACAATCTGAGTGTCAATCGTGATAATGCCCTCTAGTGGTGGGAGGCTAATTTGGGTCGCAGCAAAAAAAGTTGAGAACCACTGACATAGCGACATACTATTGGCCAATTCAAACACTTGGATACAGTATATGACTGTGATTTTATCGCGAAATACACTATCTAATGCGCATGCACAACAAAGATGTGCCAAATTTTGGGGTTGTTAAAACAAAACGATGTAAATAGAAGCATCGTAAATCGGGGATACCTATATATACTTTCTATAAATATGAACTTAAATTATTTTGACTTCAAGGAGATATATTTGAACTCATTTAAACAATTACGACTTCTTAATATGCAACATGAGTTGTAACTTTCGATAGCAAGGGCATTCCAAATATTTATGCATTGCCTGAAAAGGTGGTGGAGGCCGATTCGATTACAGCTTTTAAAAGAGAATTAGATCTTTATTTAGGGAGAACAGGTCTGTTAGGTTATGGGGAGAGAGCTGGGCAATGGGATTGAGTTGCTCTTTTCAAAGAGCCCGCACAGACTAGATGGGCCGAATGGCCTCCTTTTGTGCCGTAAGATTCTATGATTCTATGATTTTATAAACAGCAAAATAACAAGCTTTACAAATATGATGATAAATCAACAATATAATGCTATCATAATTCACAAATTCTAGACAAACAGATGGCTGGCTAAAGTACCTGTTAAATATAGAATTTACTGTGCATTTTAAGAATTTAATAATCTCTACTGATCAACATATCTAGTAAATTGGACAAAAACGATTGGTATATTACTGATCCCTTTAGGACACTTTGTTTTCCAGCAGTTTGGAAAAGTTTTTTTTACACTCACCATATTGAGCTTGATTTACTCCAACAGCACGTCGCAGGTAGAACTTGCACAATGTGCACCAGGGTTTATGTGCCAGACCAAGAAACATCTTCACTTGGCTTTAGGAGACAGTTCTTCCTTTGAAAATAATTAAATGTAAACTTTATATAGATGTCATAGAATAGATTTCTGATATAAATAAAATTTACATTGTATAGAACCCTTCAGTTTGGTGGGGAGGGGATACTAAAATAGGAGGGAGGGTAAACACCAAGGATGACACACAAAAAATGCAACAATATATAGATAGGCTAGGTGAGTGGGCAAGAAGGTGGCAAATGAAATATAATGATTTTACTACCTGGGTGAATAACTTCACACTTCCCCACATTATATTTCATTTGCCTGTTTCTTGCCCACTCACCTAGCCTATCTATAGCTCGTAATAATATATCCCTTATTAATATTTAAATAATTATTTTCTAGAAGGGGAGAGACTAGATAGTGTTAGCGTTCAGAGGGACTTGGGTGTCCTTGTACACAGTCACAAAAAGTTAGTTTGCAGGTACAGCAAGCAATTGAGAAGGCTAACGGTATGACAGAGTAGACAGTGGGAGACTGTTTCCTGTTGTTGGAGAAACTATAACTAGAGGTCATAGTCTTAAGATCAGCCTTTCGCACTGAGTTAAGGAAAAACGTTTTCTCTCAGAGGGAAGTGAAATTATGGAATTCTCTACCCCAAAAGGCTGTAGATGCTCAGTCCTTGAACATATTCAAGACTGAAATTGACAGATTTCTTATGTACAAACGGATTAAGGGATATAGGGATGAGGCAGTTAGGTGAAGTTAGATTAGAAGATCGGCCATGATCTTATTGAAAGGCGGGGCAGGCTCGAGGGGCCGAATGACCTATTCCTGCTCCTAATTCTTATGTTCTAATTCACAGTGCGGGATGTGCACTCAAGCGGATGGAGATCCCAGAGGGATGGGGAAACAGAAAGGAATGAAAGCACACTTGTGATAAATGCCTTGAAAGAAGGGAGGGAGGAAGCAATTCAGAGAAACTTGGGATGGAGTTCTAGAGAATGGGTGCAGAATACCTGAAAGCCGAGAATCATAGAATTTTACAGCACAAAAAGAGGTCATTCGGCCCATCTAGTCTGTGCCGGCTCTTTGAAAAAAGCAACTCAATCCCACTGCCCAGCTCTCTCCCCATAACCTAACAGACCTGTTCTCCATAAATAAAGATCTGAGACCAACCCGCTGGGGAATGGAGAGCCAAATCAGCCAAGCGAAAATGGGGGTGATAAGTTTGTGGAGCCAAGTGTTCAGGGAAAGTTACCACTAAGTTCACCATTTGTAAATATAAAGAGTAAGGAAGGGCACTTCATTTGAAGAAATGCCATCCTTCGGATGACATGTTAAATCAAAGTCCTGTCTGTCTATAGGTGGCAATATTCGAAAACAGGTAAGTGAGCCATCAATGCACTAGATGAGCAAAGCCGTGGAGGGTCTTGAAGGCAAGGACAAGGATGGGAAGCCACTGGAACCAGGTGAGAGTGAGGTGATAAGGTCATGAATCCTGGTGCGGGAGAGGACGCAAGCCGCAAATGATCTGCAGCTTGTGGAGGGAAGTGTTGGGAAGGCTGACAAGCAGCGAGTTGCCATAGCCGGGCCTGGATATGATGAACTCGTGGATGAGATACAACAAATTGCATTTGTATACCGATGAAAGGTTGTCGACCCGAAACATTGACTCAATTTCCTTTATCCATAGATGCGGCCTAACCTACTCAGTGTTCCCTGGGACTTCTGTTTTGTGCATTTATATTGTGCCTTTCAATTTGCGAAATATCCAGCTGACCCAATAAAAATCTTAATACAGTGTTTGTAATTAAGCCAAGTTTAAAAGACAGTGTACTAATTCAGGAATGTACTGTACTTTATCAGATTGCTGCAGTTTGACTGAAATAGCTCAATGATAATCAGCTTATGGGATGGAACTGCGCTGCTCAATTAGCTGCGGTGCTCAATCATCCACAAAATTTACAGTCAATTCACTTTACAGTATATTCTGTGAAGCGCTTTGAGACGTCTAAAAGAAAGTGCTACATCAAATGCAAAGATTATTATTGGTATTATTTGAAACCTAACCTTTCGCCGTACCTGGGGATCAAACCCAGATGCAATTTGTTGTTGTTATCTAACACATACGGAATTGCAACAGTTTTTCTGGGTAATGCACCATGGCTCCAATATATTGCATGAGCATATCTGATTCTTACATCATCTAACAAGTCAATGGCTTCACAGGATTTATCAGAAAGCAGTGGCGGTCAACCTTAATACTTGGTCAACAAAGTAAATTTTCTTGAACATTTCTGGATTATTTATGCTATCAACTGCATTCATGGCATGATTCAATTGCATTGAATCCTGTATCGTATTGCCCAGGAAAACCATTGTTTTGCATTTATGCCTCTGGAATTGGAATATACAATCATTTAAAAAAAGCAAACAAAAATATATTAGTGTTTTCAATCTACGTGCTGAGTAATGAGCTGGTGCCACAAATACTGTATTCAGTACAAACTAATACATTCAGCAAACACTGCAGTCCTATCAGTAGGCCAAAAGGGACCCATCTCATAGGCTGATTATCAATGAGCTATTTCAGTCAGACTGCAGTGATCTGACATCGTACATTCCTGAATTAGTACACCTTCCTTTAAACATGGTTCAAACACAAACTCTGCATTGAGATTCTTTGGGGGTAGCTGGGTATCTCCCGAATTGAAAGGCAGTATATATATATATATAGATATATATATATAAATGCAATTTGTTGTTGTATTTGCACATACGGAAACTCATGGCCTTGGTGAAGAATACCCAATCCAGACTGAGTTGTTCCATCCATGTCTGCTGACTGCACAGGGAGATTTGCCTTTGTCTGGAATGAAATGAACTCTGCTAACCTAATCTCAGAGAGTTTTTGGTACAGGTTTGCAAGAGCTAAGGCCTGGGGGGGACCTACGAGTATGTACACACACAGACTGTATAGATGCATTCCAGTTTACACCATGGTGTACAAACAATGTAAACACGATATGCCCAGTACACAATACACTACAGTGTACATGCTGTGAACAGTATATGCACAGTATTGTGTAAACAGTATACACACTACAGTAAACAGTAGTACACTCACACACATTCTCACTTCCACACTCACGTACACTGTCTCACTTTCTCATTATCTGTATCTTTCTCACTCTCTTTCATATTCTCTTCCTCTCATTCTCACCCAACCCCCCCTCTCTCTCTCTCTCTCTCTCTCGCTTTCTCTACCACTCTCTCTCTCTCTCTATCTTTCTCTCTCTCTCTCTATCTTTCTCAGTCTCATTTTCTCATTCTGTTTCTCTTTCTCTCTCTCCCTCACTATCATTCCACGTCCCTCTCCATCCTTCTCTTCCTCTCTTGTGTCTTTCTCAGTCTCGTTTTCTCTGTTTCTCTTTCCCTCTCTCATTCTCTCCCTCTCCCTATCTTTCTCAGTATCATTTCTCTCTCCCCTCCTCTCTCTCCGTCTGTCTCATTCCCTCCCCCCCCCCCCTCTTTCTCTCCCCTCCTCTCTCTCCGTCTGTCTCATTCTCCCCTCCGCTCTCTGTCTGTGTCTGTCACATTGCCCCCCCCCCCCCTTCTCTCTCTCTGTCTGTCTCATTCCCCTCTCTCTCTCTCTCTCTCTCCTGCGCTACGTTCTCTCATTTAAATCAGTGGCAGTTGAGCCGCGCGGCGTGGCCGGAATGTTACCCAGGCCGTTGACTGATGTACTGTAATGGGGGGGGGGAGCTAGGTTTGCCTTGACCCTTCCCATTCCCATTACCTGCCCGTGTGTGTGTGTGAGTGCCGCTGGCCTCATTGCCGCTGTCCTGTCCGTGTTGCGCTGGGCTGTGCTAAACTGACGCCGCTTCTCAGTTCCCGGACATCATCCCCGCGAGTGCCAAACATCGCGAGAGCGGCCGGAAGCCGAGACCCGAGCCGGGGCGGCTTTACTGCGCCTGCGCGGGCCTGAGCAGACGTGCGGCGTGGCTCGTCACTATGCTATTGGTGGGGGGGGGGGGGGGGGGAGGGAAAAGGGGCGTGGCTTTCTTCCTCCCCGTGGGAATGTGTGTCAGCAGCTGTGTCTGTCCAAGGTTAATATCAATAATAATCCTTGCATTTGATATAACGCTTGTCACACCTTCTTGTCGTCTCAAAGCGCTTCACAGAATATATACTGTAAAGTGAATTCACTGTATATTTGTGGGTGAAACGCGACAAGTGTCCCACAAACAGTCGTGGATTGAAAATGAACAATTTATTATAGGGTTTTTTTGAGGGATTATTATTAGCCTTGTGGAGTAAGGAAACTTGCCCAAGGTTTCGCCCTGCCTCGAACCCAGGTTTCTCGCACGTAAGGCGAGGGCTCTAACCACTGAGCTACAGGACTCCACAGTCTTAGTTACAAATAAATGATAATTAGAATAATAATAATCCTTGTATTTGATATAGAGCCTTATCACGTCTTCCAGGTGTCTCACAGAAGCACTTCACAGAATATACAGCAAAGTGACGTGACTATATAATTTGTGGGCGGAATGCGGCAGCCAATTGCGCACAGCAGTCTCCCGCAAACAGTCCTGGATTGAGTGACAAAAAATTTTGGGGGAGGGTGGCGATCCGTCAAAAATTCTGTGAAAGCTCACGTGGTCAGACAATTGTGCTAAGAATGTTGTGTTTTTGTTGTAGTCAGTATCATCAGCGCATTAATAAAATTATCAGGAATTGCTTATAATAAATAATTTTTGCATTTCAAATAGTTCCTTATCACATCGCCAAGATATTTAAAACAGATTTCCCTCAAGGGATTGTGTAGCGAATCTGCTTACAAAAGACACAGTCTCGACTGCTCGAGCGCAGATGGCCTTTATTCAGCATTTTTAGGCGGATGTGGTCAAATAAAATACAGGTCAAAGTTGAATCATCAAAATATTGTTTGCAACATTTTGAAATGGACCGCTTGGTCATGCATGTTTCTTTAAAACATTGTCAAGTTAATTACAACAAGAACTGTATAATATAAGATTATAGAGCAACTATAAGACTCTCACAGGTTACAGAAACTTCTGCAAACCATCAGCTCTTGAGAGATAACAAAATGAAACCTGTTGCAATCTTTAGAATAGTCATTTCCTCAGATAGATTGTGTAATGTGTCTTTAGTGAAAGTCAGGGGGAGAAAATCTTGTTCAGGTCATATAATTTAATAATATATTTGTAAAATACAGGACCCATGCTAAAATTATTTAATGCTATTTAGTAAATGAAACAAGGTTAGGAAGCATGATCCTAGAAATTACAGAGTGGTTAACTGGAAATCTGAATTGGAAAAAAAAATCAGTGTGACATAATTAGCAATGTTTAAAGGGCCAAATATTTCAAAGCTGGGGTTTATGAAATGCAGGTTATACTATCAAACTAATTGGAACTCCTGGTTGATGAGATTATTGCAAATGGACAATATATATCTTGACATAGAAAAAGCATTTGATGAATGTTTTAGAAAATCTATCAGCTGTCCATCGAAAAAATCCAAAGGCTGAAAAAGTCAGAATTAGTTAATAGACAATGGATAGGCATTTCTCAGAAATCTGATGGAATTATTTGAGGCAATAACTAACTGACAGGGCTACCCAGTGGATCCCAGGTTTAAGGGATTAAAGATTTCAGGCTAATGGAATTATTTGCCTGAATTATTAGCCTGTGCTTCGCTTTTTCATCTCATCCCACTCTCTCCACTAGCCCCTCCATTCGGGCTCTGTTCAGCCCACAGCACGGAAATTGCTCTGGTCAGGGTCACAAATGATATCCTGACCATTTGTGACCAGGGCTCCCTCTGCCTCCTCATCCTCCTTGACCTATCCGCCGTCTTTGACACCATGGACCATTCAATCCTCCTCCACTGCCTCTCCTCCCACCTCAACCTTCAAGGTTCTGTCCTTGACTGATTCAATTCCTATCTTTCACTCCGTCTCTTTGTGTCTGCCAACTGCTTTTCTTCCAGCCAAATTCCCTGCCAACCTGCCCGGCCACTCCATTCAGTGGGCTACGTTCTGCTCCATGTCTCCCACCCGACCTGCTCTACCATTGATGGATGGGCTTTCATTCTCTCTGTCCCCACACTCAGGAACTCCGTCCCACAGCCTCTTCACCTCACTTCCTCACTTGCCTCCTTCAAGGCCGGTCTCAAGATCTTCCTTTTTGATCGTGCCTTCTGCCGTCCTCCCATCTCTCTCCCTACCCCATCTGCCTACCCTGCCACTCCCCCGTGCTCAGGTCCCGACCCCTGACTGTTCAGCAACTTGGGATGTCCTCCCGACGTGAAAGGTGCTCTATAAGTGTAATTTTGTTGTTGTTGTTGTTATGGCAAATTATGGAAGAAGAGGTACAGTACTGAATAATACTTCTCTGGCTCCACTCCTGGAACAAGAGCATACATTCCCAAACATTAATTCTGAACCAGTGGGTATGAGATGCATAAATGGTTAAATTGCACTGCACTGCATTCTATCACAACATCATTGTAAATTGAAATTATGCACCATGGAAAAGTTCAACTCAGCTACCAGAGCTCCGATACACAGCTTCTCAGCTTCATCATTGAAAAGCCCGAACAAAGATGGCATAGATAAAGGCTAACTTAAAACACGTGGATGTTTCCATAAATAAAGGAACAGACCATAATCTGCATCAAGATATTAGTCGATTAAGTTGTTTGAAAAATAAAGCTATTTTTAGAATAATTTAAAAGAACATTTGGGAGCTCCAATGCACAGCCGGGAAAATCTCACATGAGAAAACACTAACAGGCCACGTATTCAATATCATATGTTTACGATTTTATTTGTTAACGTTAAACTAGAATAGATTAGCCATGATCTTATTGAATGGGGCAGGCTCGAGGGGCCGAATGGCCTACTCCTGCTCCTGATTCTTATGTTCTTATACATGATGTATTATTTTTGGACATAAGTGAAATGTGAACACAATTATTTTCATTTTTGACCATTATAATTTGGTCACTTCAATCCATGACTGTTTGTGGGTCACCACTGTGCATACTTGGCTGCTGCATTTCGCCCACAATATACAGTCAATTCACTTTACAACACATTCTGCGAAGCACTTTGACATCTCAACAATGTGATAAGACGCTGTATCAAATGCAAGGATTAATATTATGTTCTTGTACCTGAAAGAGGGATTGTCTAACCTCTATTTAAAATAAAATATTTATTTACAATTTTTGAAGTTTGACATGAAGCTGGGATATACAAAAGAAGAATGTTACAAGGGGACAAACTATGGCTTGCAAAGTGCTGGGCCTGTAGCTCAGTGGTTGGAGCACTCACCTTAAAAACGAGAGCCCTGGGTTTCATTCCAGGTAGGGCGAAACCTTGGGCAAGTTTCCTTACTCCACATGCCCAATAATAATCCCTCAAAAAACAATAATAAATTGGCTATTTCAATCCACGACTGTTTGTGGGGCACTGCTATGTTGGCTGCCGGATTTCACCCATATATATACAGATAATCCACTTTACAGTATATTCTGTGAAGGGCTTTGAGACATCTAGAAGTGAAAAGTGCTATATCAAAAGCAAGGATTATTATTACTGTATTATTATCAAGAAGTGCTCCCCCCCCCCCCAACTAGATATTTGTACAAGTCTAGGTAAGTCTATGTTCGATTGGTAGTATGATTCCAGTTTTTTCCTGATAGAATATTTCTTGATTCATGTCATAAATCAAGAAATATTTAATCCAAAACATTTTTATTGTCCGACCCAAATGATTGCCCACTGGGTTAAAACGTTGTCCTTTCACTAAGCTTGTTCTACTTTGAATCCAACTGAGGCTGACAAGCAGTTTCCTCACCCCAAGGTCTAAATGATCCTGAATTTGAGCAGCCTTCCTCCCTGCTCATTCCTACCATTCTACATGCTAGAATTGCTTAGAACTTTGGCAAAATTCCCAATTTTGCTCAAAGAGTTCATTAGTACAATATATAACTCCAAGTTATTTTACAGGATTTGCAAGCAAGGGAATTTCGAGTTTATCTCTTAAATAAGGGATTGTATTAATTATGGTGAACCAGTTTGGATAAGAGAATCTGGCAGTATGTAGAGACACGCAATAAATCGGCTGACTCTGACTAAAAGTCTACAGCAGAGTTGTAATAAATATACTGTACAGTACTTGTAATGATTTTACATTCAAATTGGATTAGAGTACAGTACAGTATTTGAAACCCAGAAATAATTATTTTTAAAAAAAGCAGTTGTAATCTTAAGGTTGGAAATTAAGGAACATCAGGGGTTAATTTGCCCATTTTTGGCAATGAATCCATATTGTTCCCTGCTTATTATAAAGCACATGATGCCAAAGGTTACTACATTTACCGGCATTGAGTAAATAATAATAATAATCCTTGCATTTCACATCTGCTAGACGTCTCAAAGTGCTTCACAGAATATATGTTAAAGTGAATTGACTGTATATCTTTTGGGCAAAATGCGGCAACCAATTGCACAGAGCTGTGTCCCATAAACAGTCATGGATTGAAATGTCCAATTTATTACTGTTTTTTTTCAATTGCGGGATTATTATCAGGTGGAGTAAGGAATCTTGCCCAAGGTTTCGCCCCGCCTGGAATTTAACCCAGGTCTCTTGCTTGTGAGGTGAGTGAGCTAACCACGGAGTTACAAGACTTCATTACTGGGGAAGGAAATGACTCTGCATTTGACCAGGCAATATTTGACACAGTGAGGATAAATGCTGACAGCTAAGTGCCAAAGTAGAAAAGTATTCTGTGGCTCAGCACTGACACAGCTCATCCTAATGAACGTAAAATACAGAAAACATTTCTTTTTTTAAAAAAGAAAACCCTCAGAGCACTATTTTTCTATTCAAATCCTGTCTGTGATAACCCAGCGGAGAGAGATTGTCTCACTGAAATTGACTTATTGTATTACAGGATGACAGCTAACAGTCACAGCAGGTTTTGCTGCGATCAGCGCTAATATCAGTGAACATAGATGTTAAAACAGAAATATTGTAGGAGCACAGCAGGTTTACCATCTTTCTACAAGAGAGTGATATACAAATCTAATTTTGTTGTTGTTGTTGTGGGTTGACATTTTGAGAGTTGGGCCCTTCAGCATGACTCAAACATAGATTCTGAAGCTTTGTTTAGAAGGGGCATTACTGGTTTTTAAATAAGAAGTGTAGTGCACTGAAATGCTCAATGTTCCAAAGGGTCATGAACTCACATTTGCTGAAGCCTTTTAGTTTGGCTTATTGGGCATATGTTAGTGGTCTGAGAACACTCTGAATGGAACACTCTGTGCTGAGATGCCATTCTCCTCCAGTGCCATTGACCTTTCCCGTTTTCCCCACTCGCAATGTTACAGGACGAGTTATTTATACAACTGCAATCTCTTTACGTCTCACCAGTAGTTCAAAGTCCATAACACAACAACTTGCATTTATAAAGTGACTTGGACAGCTTAACTCAGAGCCTGGGCCGAGCCTGGGAGAGAGGGGATATGAACATAGGCACAGTCAAAGAGGAAGGTCTATAGATGTGATCTGAACACTAGCAAGGAGGGAATAAGGTGGTGAGATAGAGGCAGAGATTTTCATACTTTAGGAGTGCAGTTGTTGAAAGCACAGCCACTGATCGTGGAGCTGAGGGGATGAACGTGTAGAAGGGAGGGGTCATCTGATTGAAGGGGGCACGTATAGAAAGTCTGAGATGACAGTTTGGTACAGGTAAGAATAAGCAGCAAGTAGAACTTTGGATTGGTTGGATTTTGTGAATAGTGGAGCTGGGGAGACCAGCAAGATGGGCATTGGAAAAATCAAAGCCTAAGGTGGCAAATGTTTGAATGAAGGTTTCATCTGGGTTGGATGTGAGGAATGGTTGGAGGCAAGCAATGTGATGGAGATGGAGGAAAGTGGTCCTGGTCAGGGACCAGATATGGGGTAGGATCTGGACTTTACAATAATTCTGTGTGATAACAAATAAATCAATCTGATATATCAGCACCACTTGCCATTACTTTACCTCGATTTCCTAGTGCTCTACAGTCTTAATATGTTCCACAGGCCTTTCTGATTGAAAGCAGGGTCAAAGCAGTCAGACTTAAGATGGTCGGGTGGATAGGGTGGGGTTAATTGAATCTGGCTGGTTGACGTGAGGAGAATCTCTGAACACAAGGTTGAATTATTTATTTGAATTATTTATTCTCTTATTCCAGTCAGAGGGGGAGAGTATCCCTCTTGGAGGTGCTTTACAGTTTGATAGAATCAGGACAGTAATCCACCACAAACCATGTATTCAACATAACATTATTATTATTTATTATTAAAACATCATAATTTCAACATAAATTAATTGTTTGACACAAAGTATAGAAATAGGATAAATGGGTTGCTCAGTCTTTTATGTTTTCTAAAGTAAACTTGAGTGTAAATCAATGGAATGTCACCAATTTATAATATTTCCAGATCATAACTGTTATGTGTTGTGTGAAAATTGCCCCTGTAATTCTATTGTGAAATCATTTGTTCTTGTTATTTTGAGTAAGCTTGTCAATTTCTCCCACTGTTTCCCAGGACTGCCATCTGTTGCTATGTGACAGTAAAATTGGAAACCCAATGAAAAGTCAGCATCACTGAAGCATTTGAAAGCACCTGGTAGAAATGGGAATCTCAAGTCAAGTCACACAATGTAAGAAAAATAAAGTGCCAGAAAATAACATTTGTATCTAAAAGATTTAAAAAGCTTAAAAAGATTCACAGAGACTAAAGTGGAACTGATCATGAAGGAAGTGATGAAGGAACATGCTACCAATATTAAGCACGGTGCCTGGAAAACACCATTGGAAGACTGATCTTGACTCGTCCTCCCGACATGAAAGGTGCTCTATAAATGTAATTTTGTTGTTGTTGTTGCTTTTATAATGGATCTCCCCCATTATCAATGGCCACTTTCAGTTCTACTTACCTAGAATTTCTTCATCCCACAATCCCTTCACCTTGCTCCTTCCCTTGCCTCCTTCAACACCAGTCTCAAGACCCGCCTCTTCGACCGTGCCTTCAGCCATCTTCCTACCTCATTGCCCTTCCTCATGCCAACCCTGCACCCCCCCCACCAACCCCCACCCCAGACCTGACCCCTGACTGTTCAACACTTGGGATGTTCTCTCGATGTGAAAGGCGCTCTACAAATGTAATTTTGTTGTTGTTGTGTTGCACCAATTTCCTATCTTTATGAATTTACTACTGTTTTCCTTTTCTCATGTTTCTCCTGACCTGTATAGAAATCACGTATTACTGATTCAGAAATGGGAAACTTTAAACCATTCTTAACAACAAAAAAATTACATTTATAGAACGCCTTTCATGTTGGGATGACATCCCAAGGCAGTTCGGGACCCGAGCAGGGGGGAACGGTCAGTTAGGGGCACGGGGATGGCGAGTAGGAAAGGGAGAAGAGTTAGGAGGGCAGCAGAAGGCATGGTCGAAGAGGAAGGTGTTGAAACCGGCCTTGAAGGAGGAAAGGGAGGAAGCGAGACGAAGGGATTGCGGGATGGAGTTCCAGTGTGCCGGGGCAGATAACAAACAGTATTATCAACAGAATAATTAATGCTTGTCAACGTCCCTCTCTTGAACGCACTGTGCACACTGCAATGTGGTTGTGGCGTACAGTATCTTGTTCATTCTAACATATATGAGGCCAAACAGTGAGCACCAGTAGGGAAATTGACCACATGCTCAATATCTATTCACATGCACTTCCCAGCAGGAGTCGCTTTGAATTGTGATCAAAAATATAAATCGTGTCAGATATTTCCTCTCAGAATTTTAGAATTTGCTAAGTCACTGGTTCAGGAATGAAAATATTACATTGACAAAATGTAAAGGAAACAAGGGTATCTTCATCTAGAGAAACACAGTATCAATAACATATGATCGGATATTAAAACCCTACCTTCATGTTGTAGCTGATTTCTTGGAGGAAAATAAGTTGCAGAATTTATAATAATAATGTTAGTGGAATTGATATACAACAACAACAAAATTACACTTGTATAGCGCTTATCACATAATTGAAGCATCTCAAAGCAATTCACAGGATTTTTATTGGTGTATTAATTGTAAATACTTATGATATTATCTTGTAGGCTTTAAAATAAATCAGTGCAAGTGCTTTAATCCATTGTCTCACATTCGATTCATAAGAACTAGTGGAAATTCTTATATATTCTTGTATACAGCTTCGTCAAGGCCTGCTCATATTGCAAGATGTTTCATGGTCTCTATGGTGTTGAAAGATCTCAAAGCACTTCATAGTCACTGCCGGCAGGTGTAGTGACCCTTGATGGGAAAAATGTAGCAGAAATTTAGTGTACAGCAAAGTCCAAACAAAACCATTAGGTTATTGATCTTTACAATACTTTGGATTGTTGGCCAGGATACCAAGATCACTTCTCTTTTGAATCGCACTGTAGTCCATCTGAATAGGCTGATAAGACATTGGTTTAACATTTCATCCAAAGGAGGCACCTCCAACAATACATCACTCCTGCAGCACCGCAGGGATTTGAATTCACAACCTTTTGATGCAGAGGTAAGAGTCATCCCCACTCAGCCAGGTCAATGAATGGGTCAGTGATACCCCCTTCTCACCTTGTATAATACCAAAACAGCCTGCCCCTCTCTCAAGACAACGTTTCACTTCATTTACATTGCAGATGGAGGTGCAAGATGGTGCCTGGAATCCCTGAATGCCTGTGTTTAAAATGTTCTTACCCTTGCTCCCTTGCTTGTGGTTTCAGCTGTAATATACATTGATTCCAAGCCAGTGAGTATGGTAATGCTTGCTGCTGGATGACAGTGATTGGTATACAGCTCAGAGTACAACAGCAATTCACATTCCAGACACCATCTTCCTTAATATGGTTCTGCCCATGGCTATGTTGCAATCCCATTTTGTTTTTCTGTAATTAGGACTTGCCTTCATGAAGAATTGTGGGCAGTCTAAGTGTATTTTTCTGGCATCATTAAAAAAAATTGGATTGCCTTATTGCACAACTCCATGGGCAACTCAGAGAGCTAGTATTGACACAATTTCAAAGATTATTTTTGCCCATATTGTGTCCTGCTTTAATGATAATTTTTTAATTTAAAAAGATTATTTTGTTCTCATCCCCCCAGAAGGTGGCCTCATCTAATTTGCATTGTATTCTGTAAGTGTATTCTCTGATGTGCTCTCAGTATCACAGTCCATTCAAACATTTTTAATACAAGTCATATTGTTGTTTTATTTATATCTTTCATCAGATAGTGAATTTGCATGTTATCTGGATGATACCCTAGCCATGTGATACACAACAACAACAACAAAATTACATTTGTACAGCCCCTTTCACGTCGACAATATTTCAGACACAAGCTTGGGTTGGGATTGGGGAGGGTGGAGGGATAGGAGGGAATTTGGGGTGACCATCGATGAGGAGGGTCTTGAGGCATCACTTAGATTCATAGATTCATAGAATTTTATGGCACAAAAGGAGGCCATTCGGCCCATCTAGTCTGTGCCGGCTCTTTGAAAAGAGCGATTCAATCCCACTGCCCTGCCCGCTCCCCATAGCCTAATAGACCTGTTCTCCCTAAATAAAGATCTAATTCCCTTTTAAAAGTTGTTATCGAATCAGCCTCCACCACCTTTTCAGGCAATGCATTCCAGATTCGAACAACTCGCTGAGTGAAAAAATTTCTCCTCAGCTCCCCTCTAGTTCGCCTTGAAACTATTTTAAATCTGTGACCATGAGTCACAGATTCGCCCACGAGTGGAAATAGTTTTTCTCTATTTGCCCTGTCGAAACCCCTCATGATCTTATAAACCTCTATTAGGTCCCCCCTCAATCTTCTCTGCTCCAGAGAGAATAACCCTAGCCTATCTAGCCTCTCCTCATAGCTGAAGTCCCTCAAGGAGACGTCCCTCACTTGAAGGAGACTGGAGAGGGGGCAAGGCAGAGGGACTGCTGGATGAAATTCCAGAGGTTGGGGCCAGAGTGGCTGAAGGTTTGCCTGCCAAAGATGAGGCGAGTGGGTCGGGGGACATAGAGCAGGCTGGAACCTGCTGAGTGGAGGCGTCGGGCAGGTTGGTAGGGGGTCAGGAGGTTGCAGAGGTAGGGTGGGGCAAAGCCATGGAGGGCTTTGAAGGTGAGGACCAGGATCTTGAATTGAATCCTCTGGGTGATAGGGAGCCAATTGGGTCGGGTGAGCCAACAGAAAGACCTCAGTCTTGTTGACATCGAACTGCAGAAAGCTAGCTCTCATCCAGGACAAGAATAGACAAGAGTTTACCGAACCTGTGCTGTTAAGTTTGTGATGTATTTGGCACAAAACACATAATAAAATTATAAAAACAATTGCATTCTCATTTAACAATTAAAAACATCATTCATCATTGACTGCCGAGCGCCTTGGGGTATCCTCCTGATGTGAAAGGTGCTTTATAAATGTAGTTTGTTGTTGTTGTTGCATTTGATATAACGCTTTTCATGTCGAGAAGACATTTCAAAACACTTCACAGGGTTTTACAGTAAAGTACAGTATAATAGTGCATTTTGTAAATAACAGATTGCTTCTAACTTCATCATTTTGATAGCTTTACATCATAGTCGTGAACTGCAGGAATGGTAAACAATAACATGAAGCGAAAATCTATCAACTGTTATGTATTGTAAACAATGCTAATGGTTGTGAACAGATTCAAAGCAGTAATCCAATCGCAGGTCTCAGATGATGTTTCAAATTAGTTGATGTTGATGCCATCTAAATCCATTGATTGCATTTATGCTTTGTAATTCCCTCACAGTTGTGCTCTGTCCCTGTATAAACCTTCACATTCATTTTCCTTGGCCTAATGTTGGCACAAACCCTATTTTTGATGTATGAATGATGAAGGGGCCAGTTGGAAAGCAGATGTTCTCCTTCGATGGAACGTGTGCTTTTGACAGCTAAGATTGGTGTGATAGTTGAGTTTCAGCTGGATGGGGTTCTGCCTCCCGAATGCGTTTTAGTGGATGTTCTTAGAAGAACAGAGTTATTTATTTCTTCCACTGAGTTCAAATGAAACCTAGAAACTGTGATGTAGACATCTTGCAAAGTGTTATGAAACATGGTAGGCACCACAAAATTGAATGCATATCTTGCATCTTTGTAAAGGATATTCTATGCTGGCCTTTTCACTCAAACCCTGTTATATTGTATTGCAAGTAATACTTGTATACAGTACGGGGTTGCGTTCCTGAAAAACTGTATCTATATCAAAACGTCCTAAATCTAAACGCGATTTCCCATGCGATCTCATTATTTAACTAGTGATGCGTTCTTTTCACAAAATGTTTGCTCCTTAAACCCACTAAATAACACACAAAACCACACAACATAACACACAAAACACACAAATTAACACACATAGGCAAGAAGGGGTACTTGGGGGTAACTGTACAATATTGTACTTTAATACTGGCAAACGTTAATATTGGCAGTGTGACAGAGGCAGTGGGACTTGCAGCTTCCCCACTCATCTTGATGTTGTGGATCCCACAGTGTCTTTTAAACCTTTGAAACCACCCTCTGCTAGCACTGAAAGGTGGTGCCTTTGGGCCTTCTCCTTCCTGATCATTTAACTCCCTAAACAATGGTTTTGCCTTCTCTTGGATAATCAGGGTGTTGAGTGGTATATTACGCTGGTTCTGATCCTCAATCCAGACACTCAGCATTCTTTCCATGTTTTCCATCACTTCTATGTTTTGCTAATCTGCTTGCACCTGTAGCTGTAGCACACCATGAACTTGCCAGTATATTGTCCTTATTCTGTTTTATAGTAGCCACTAGGGTCTGTCGATATGGAAATTTTCCGATTTAGATATATCGACGGGCTCATATCGAGATATACCGACATATCAATATTTTCGGGGGGGGGGGGGGGGGGGGGGGGCGGGCGGGGGGGGGTTCATACTGCGCATGCGCGCGCGTTGCGAGGTGCATGCGCATTCGGAGCCTATCTCCTCAGGAGGTAAATCTCTCTCTCTCTCTGTGTCTCTCACACTCACTCTCTCCATCTCTGTGTTTTTCTGTCTGTGTCTCTGTGTCTCTCTCCTCTCTCACATCCCCCCCCATCTCTATCTATCCATCTGAATATTATCACATTCCCCCCCGTCTTCCCCCCCACCCCCCGGTCTCTCTCTCTATTTAGAAGTGATGACTTTGCGGGGTTTCTGGCCGCTAGCAGTATTACCACTGCTTATTTCACTTACAGTACTGCTCTCTTCCCGACATGGTATAAACGGTAGAGGCTGTAAATTGCTCGAAGTTGCTCGGGAATGTTTGGAAATTACTGTAATACTGACATGGAGTGGTGTCGCTTCAAAAACAGCTGGCTTTTAAACAATGATGTGGCGACATGCTATTGGCGAGTTCAAACGCTTGGATATCAGGTGCGAGCGTGATTTACCCGCGAATACTCTATGGACTGTGCAGATGGACAAAAAGGACGCGAGAAATGCGAACGTGATATTCAAAATATGTACTGCACATGCGCAAATAAAAAAAATTGGGTCCTTAAAATGAATCCAAGTGTCCTATATCGATCAAAAGGTGTTAAAAAATTATGGTCCTTCAATTGAAATGTCCTAAATAGAAGTGTCCTAAATAGAGGCTTACCTGTACTGTATTCAGGTGCACAAACAATAACAGTAACTTGTTATATAGGGCCCTTCACATAGGAGAACGACTCAGAGTGATTTACAGAGAAAGAAGCTGATCCGAACAGGAAAGAGGAGAAGGGGGGAAAGCGACTGTAGGCATAAAAATTAATGATAGATAAAGAGGAGTGAGTCAGAGGGATAGAGGTAAGGGTGGGGAATATTGGGTGAATCTTCAGCCACCGATGATGGGGAGGAGAGTGGGACACATAGCAGGTAGACGTTTTCTGAGTGGAATGAAAAGATAGGGTACAAGAAGATGGGAGGTGCTACTATGTGAAGTGATCTATATGTATAAAACATAAGAAGGAGTAGTCTTTCAACCCAGGTAAATCATCACTGGACTGCTTCTGAGGCTAGGACAACCCTCGTTTGAAGGGCCTTCCAAAATTGCACAATATTGTACGCCAAATGATGTATGACCAAATCCCTATATAACTACAGCAGTACTTTCTTGGTTTATATAATATGTTTTTATAATATGTTTATATACTTTCTTGGTTTATATAATAATATACAGTATATAATATGTGAGGGAATATAATATATACACACTATATATACTGTGCAAATATATTTTTATATTATATACAGTATATATATTTTATATATACAGTTTGACCCACAAATATACATTCAATTCACTTTACAGTATATTCTAAGCCTATACTTGTGGAGTCCTGTAGCTCAGTGGTAAGAACACTCGCCTTACTTGTGAGACCTGTGTTTAAATCTAGACAGGTCAGGGCGAAACCTTGAAGTTTCCTTAGTCCTCACGCCCGCAATATATTCAGTCAATTCACTTTACAGTATATTCTGTGAAGCGCTTTGAAACATCCAGAAGATATGAAAAGTGCTATACCAAATGCAAGGATTATTATTATAATTGCAGCCCTCTTGTGATAAAGCCCAGCATTCCATGGGTTTCCTGCACCTGTGGATGAACTTTAATGAGTTACGTGCCTTTAGCATATAATTCATTTACCACTCACCTTAGTCATTATGTTACACCCCAATGAGTGGAGCAGTGTGTTCTTCCAGCCTCTACACCTGCGATGAGCCAAATATGATTGAATACACATTGTATATCTGACTCCACTACAGGGCAGCCTCTCACAGTTTCAACCAACAATCCGTCCCCCACCACACTCTTCTAATAATAGCAGCCCCTATGCATCAGGTAACGTGATGTTAAATGAAGAAATTAAACCAGATATATTCAATTTTACCAAAGCCGCAGGATGAGGGCACAAGTCTATGGTGATAGACTTGTGGTAGACATCTTTAAGGAGATGCCAATTGCCAATTGTACGACAGTACTGGAATGTACTGCATTATTGGAGGTGTCATTGTTTGGATGAGACTTTAAACCAAGGCCTATCCCCTACTTGCACCATTGGTGGATGATCCTCCAGATAAATGACTTGCTTTGCAATTGTATTGCAACAATTTTTTAACTTTACCTTCTTTCCCTACCTTCAAACCTTATTTATTTGATCAAAGCCTTCAAGCTCCCACCTCTTTCCTACTCATTAAATGATTTCCCATCATCATTGTGAAACGCTTTGAGACATTTATCCTTTGTACGCCACAAAATTAGTATAATCTATTGTTATTTGTCATCTATTAGTATGTAGGCTAGATATTTTAGGGTTAAAGAAGATCTAATAAACCCTTGATGGTACATTTTGAACATACATCTTTCTCTTTAAAGGGGATTTTTGTGTGTGATGCATTAATTTCCCTCCATTTTCCCTCTTGTCTTCTCATTCATACTCCTGTGGTCAGTCCATTAGAAGAAATGCAAACTGTGTAACCTTAACAAACCACATATTTTTAAAATACATGGGATAGTTTTGCAAACCTTTGAAATTGACTTTTGAGTGGTGCAGGTATATGTGACCAGCAGAGGGTAGTATTCAGTATAATACAATTCAGGGTTTGCTACTGATTTACTTATTTTGGTCACAAGAGGGCATCAATGGTCACAGTTGATATACAGTATTTTCGTGTGGTAACATTTTTCAATTACATTTTGTAAAACAAACTAATTGGCAGATACATGATTGAAACAAGTTCACAGGTTGAACTAGATATAGCAACAGTTGTAATACTAGTGATAGTAAAATTAGCAATAATACAACTATTATTGTAATAATATCATTTGGTATCACCGCATTGAGATGTCTTAAAGAGCTTCACAGAACATACTGTTAAGTGAATTGACAGTATGTTTTGTGGGCGAAATGAGGCAGCCAATTACACTCAGCAGTGTCCCATGAACAGTCCTGTGTCGTTATTTGTGTGACCAAATAATAATTATTATTATTACTGCAGTAATAATAATCCTTAAAGCAGAGGCGTTTTTAAGCCTTCAAACTACTCAGTCAATTTTCTTATGGGGGCCGTAACCGACGGTAAGTTTAATAAGTGCGCCTAGTTAACTTTTTTAAAACACATTTTACAGGCAAGCACACTCCCAAAGCTGAGAAAATAGGAAAGCAGGAATAGGAAGAGAACATTCAGCTCATCGAGCCTGTTCCACCAATTTTAGACCTTGATAAATCTTTTTAATCCAAAAACCTTCCTAGATCACTATACTAATTGATACCACTTTACTCTTAGTCGTTGGTATTGATATTTAATCTGCGGAACCAAAAAAACCCAAGTGCTAACTGCAAACTCTATTTACAAACCTTTTCTAATGTACAATATTGGAAAAAAATTCCCACTTGGGTCTAGATTTACACAAATAACCTAACATTTTAGCAAAAAGCTCCAGAATTCTGAGCTGGAGCCCAAGGGGGTAGATGGTGAGGAGGGGAATGTTGGCTGACAATGGGGTCATAGAGAAGGTCTTGAGACAGACCTTGATGGAGATGAATGAAGGGATGAGTTGAAGGGTCCCCTGGATGGGTGGTGGAGGAAACTTTAAAAGCCTGACCACTGATGGTGGGGCGGGGGACAGTGCCTAGTGATGGAGGGAGCAGCTGAGTTGGTAGGTTTTGAGAAGTGAGACAGGATCACAGAGGGATTTAAAGATTAGGTGAGGATCTTGAAGTTGATCGCTGGGAATGGGAAACCAGTGGGGCCAGGTATGATAATAAAAATAAATCCTTGCATTTAATATAGTGCCTCATCATGTCTTCGGGACGTCTCAAAGCGCTTCACGGGGGTGGGGGTGATGGGCTTGTAGAGCCTTGTGTGGAAGAGGACACAAACAATAGAGTTCTGGATTATCTGCAGCTTGTGAAGGGAAGAGGCAGGTAATCTGTCAAGCAGAAAGTTGGCATAATTTAGCCTGGATGTGATAAATAAATAATGAACTTGTGTTTTTGCTTTTTGTTGCAGATTCGCTAACCATCAAACAATGGGAATGATCTTTCACTATTTACCCTCTCAAACCCTTTCAAAATTCAGAATTATAATCAAATAGTAAACTTTACATTTGATGCAGCATTTTATCACATCTTTTAGATGTCTCAAAGCGCTTCACGGAATATAGTGTAAGGTGAATTGACAGTATATATACAATTATTTAATCCTTCTCTCTTCCAGTGAATAAATCCCAATCTTTGAAAAAAAACTATCAACTTTTATTTCACTGAGTTCTACATTTCTAGCTATAATAACTGAAATCTTTGCTGCTGTTAAATTCACGAGGACCAGATCAAACCTACAGTTATTAACCCACTTTTAACTGTTTCTTTTCTGGGGGGGAATGTTGCAACAATCACTTTCCTTATCATTTTCCTAATCCCTTTACCAAACTTTTACCAAGACATATTGGCCTTTTACTCCATTATTGCTTAAAGATGTTAACATAGATTTCTGAGGAGTAGGAATTTGACTGAAATTATTGAGGAATTAGTGTTGAATACCGGCACGTTGTCTGCTGGTACCATAAAATAATAATAACTCTTACATTTGATATAGTGCCTTTCATTTTGGGAGATTGTCTCAAATTGCTTCACGGGATTTTACTTTTAGTGTAATGACCATGTAAGTGGTGGTGAATAATAATAATAATAATAATAATCCTTGCATTTGATATTGCGCTTTTCACATCTTCTAGACGTCTCAAAGCGCTTTACAGAATATACTGTAAAGTGAATTGCCTGTATATTTGTGGGTGAAACGTGACAGTCAATTGCGCACAGCAGTGTACAACAAACAGTCATGGATTGAAATGGCCGATTTATTGTTTTGTTTTTGAGGGATTATTATTATGCGTGTTGAGTAACGAAACTGGGCTAAGGTTTCGCCCTGACGTGCCTGGATATGAACACAGGTCTCATGCTTGTAAGGCGAATGCTCTAACCACTGAGCTACAGGACCCCTTTAAATGACTTAAAGACGTCTCAAAGCACTTCACAGAATATACTGTGAAGTAAATTGACTAAATCTTTGTGGGAAAAAACGCAGCAGTCAACTGCGCACAGCAGTGTGTATGTGGATTGAGTGACTAAACTATTATTATCCCCCGAAAAACGTTCTGCCAATCGACTAACAACCGTATTCCTATTTACTGCTAGGTAAACAGAGGCATGTGGAGTAAGGAAATTTGCCCAAGATTTTGTCCTGCACGGGAACCAAACCTGGGTCCTCTCGCTTGCAAGGCATGTGCTCTAACCAATGAGCTGCAGGACTATTTGCATTCCCTAGCTCTGCTCCCAGCCACTCACTGCAATCATACAGCACAGAAGGTGGTCATTCAGTCCATACTGGCTCCTAAATCCAATGATGTTAATCACTTTGTCCAGATGCTCTCCCACTGAAATCTAATCCATTTGTCCTTCTGCATTCCCCAGGACTAGATCCAGCACCACTTCCTTCCTCATTGGGTTGGAAACATACTGATCCAGAAAATTATCCTGCATACTTTTCAGGAATCCTTCCCCTTCCTTGCCCTCTAACACTGTTATTTTGCCAGTCTACGTTAGGATAATTGAAGTCCCCCATCTCCATTGGTTTTACATCTTTCTAAATTTTGCTCGCAGATTTGTTCCTCCATCCCTGTCCCACTATTTGGTGGTCTATATTATACACGCAACAGAGAAACAGGTCCTTAACTCTAACCAAATAGATTCTGTTTCTGAACCCTCTAGCATGTGGCCAGCTCAGGCTATTCCATCATTGTGAAGCACTTTTGAACATTTTCCCTGTGTGAAAGTGTAAATGCAATTTGTTGTTGTTGTTTATGTTGGATATTTAATACGGGGTGTTTTCTGCCTGTATCAGACACCTGCCTGACCAAAAAAAACATTGTCCGGAAGAGATATTCAAGAGGCGATCCCTTTGTCTACAGTAAAATACATAATGGGTTTGATATTATTGTCAACCACAGCCACCAACACCACATCTTACTGTGGGTCATTTATGGCATGTCAGTACTGCTTTAACTTTCCATTAAAAAAATTACCACAAGCAGATAAGGCTGTCCGTCAGTGAGCTTTGTGTTAACACTCCCTATGGTCCATTCGGTCTCTCTTAAGTAGCACCATCATTACTCTCTGTCCATTTTTCCCTTCTTACTGTGTAAGTGAAAGAAAGCTCCCTCTACATCTTTTACATCTTTATTTCTTGCGGAGGAATGGGAATATCTAAGATAAGCCATCAATTACATAAAAAAATATATTGCGGGGGTTAAAACATGATATTCCCAACAGGATTCAAAAAGGACATAAATATTGAATCTGCCAGTAATCATGTTTGCATTATCCTAACCCTCAGAAACTGCTCTGCCACACTTGGAAGAAGATGTAGTTTTGACCTACATAACCATTTAAAAATGCAAATTGCCCAAATGTAATGAAACACTTGTGTGCCCACACATGCCCACTGCAAGATTTGGTTGAATTTCATTATCTATTTAAATGTCATTGTGGAACATTAAATATGTAGGTGTCAAACTAACTCAGTTGGTGGCACTCTTGCCTTTGAGTAAGAAGGTTGTGGGTTCAAACCTCATGGCAGGATTTTGAGCTAACTGACAGTCCAACACACTACTTTGGGAGCATTGCCTTGTTGGAGGTGCTATCCTTCGGATGAGATGATAAATGAAGGTCCTGTTTGCATGCTAAGATGGATGTTAAAGACCCCAGGCATGATTAGAAAAGAGAAGGGGGGGTTGTTCCAGCTAAGAGAAAATTAGTCATTCGCTTCATGGCTGTTTATGGGACACTGCATGAAAATTGTCTGCCATGTTCATCTATAAATATAGTCTTTATGCTTCATAGTAAAATCCTGTAAAACATTTGATGACATGATAAGATGCAATAACAAATGCAAGGAATAATATTCTCAAATGCATATATGATGCGATGGACTGATTTTATTACTGAACCTGTTACAAAAGATTCAATGCCATTGCATTGTGCCATTTAACAGTCAACAGGAAGTCTGAGAAATGAGACAGTGTTGTGTCTGCACTTTCACTTCATCATGCATATCATTCATAAGATAAGCATCATGTTCTTGTCCTATCTTTCTTTACCTGCAATTTTCTCATATTGTACTTGAATAACTGTATGCCTAATCCCAATGTTTCCACGAGCACCAGTTGCCCATGGGTACCTCAGCCAATTCTGCATGTCTAAATAATAATCCTTGTATTTGGCAAAGCACTTTTCATATTGGAAGGACATCTCAAAGGATTCATTGTGAAGTGTAGTGACTTTGTTTTTGTAGGTAAACACCACAGCAATGTCCCACAAACAAAAGTACATGGACAATTTTATTTGAGGGATTGTTGGGATCTTTAACATCCACCTTAACAGGCAAACGGGACCTTGGTTCAATGTCTCAGTTCAAAGGATGACACATCAAACAATGTCGCACTTCCCCAGCACCTCATCAGACGGTCAGCATACATTGTGAGTTCAAAGACCCAGCATACGACTCAAACACAAAAGCTTCTGACTCAGAGTGGTACCAACTGAGCCAAACACATGAGTTTGTTGCATGTCAGGCTGACGAGCCGTAACAGTGAGTGCCTCCCTCCTGTTTGAAATGCCCTTGTCTGTATTAGATATTCAAATATTGACAATAGTGCACCTTGCCTCTGGAAAACCATGGTCAGATGTTCCTTGCCTATAAGAAACAATCCACCTCATTATATGTAAAGCACAATGTACGCTGACATTTTAAATAGTTGATCTGTCCCCTACTGAACTTTCAGTCTTTTCTGTTGGCTCTTTTCTCACTCAATTACCTTGGAGCAAGGCAGCGCCTTGGGACGTCCTCCTGATGTGAAAGGCGCTCTATAAATGTCATTTTATTGTTGTTGTTGTTGTTGCTGCATTGTATCGAACACAAGCTTCTGTCTTATGAATAAGACTATGAGTTTGCCCTCATTTCTTATACTCAAAGATCATTTAACCATGGATTTCCGGGCAAAGTACACTATTGCCAATATTTGAATATCTAACGTACTTCAGAGATAAGGTAAATTCAAATAGGAGAGAGGAAGCCAAAACAAACTGAAATTAACAAGCAATACAAGGATGGAATAATCAATAAATCAAAGGAACAAACAGTACATAATAATAAAATACAATCTCATTCTACACAGACTCCTAACATAAATAGATTTTGTGACAATATTACACAAATTAAAATTGTTTGATTCAGGTCAATATTGTCTCCCTGAGTTAAATAATGAATAGCACGTTAGTCAAAAATAAAACTGGAAATGGAGCAATTGGAAGGTTTCTAAATAGATTACTCCAAAGTATGATGGGGATTATTCTCCATTAACTTAATATTTTGTGACGTATGCTAAACACTCTGGTGCTCTGTTTGCTAAGTTTCATGAATTTGTCACGGCTTGTGCATCAATAAAGATAACTTTATACAATGAATGTGTTGCATGCTCATAACACATCACCACTTTGTTTTACGGTGTTACTTTTTTTTCTTAAAAATTATGAAAATAAAGTATCCAAACACGATTTTTTCCTGGAAATAACCTTCCTGCCCTTAAAAATATGAGGTGAAATCATCTTATTCCAATACTCTGTGATACTTTCTGGAACACTAGCTTTATTACTGTATTTAAGTGCCATGTTGTATTTTGCACTGGGACTTGATTGTAATGTAATAGATTTGGACAAAAGTAGGAAATCACTAGTTGAGCTGATTATTGTATTTGTATCCAAACTGTAAGTAAGCCTGCGAGTGATTTTCCATCTCAAATATCAGTGTTATTGTACTGCATTTGAAGACGGAAAAAGCCAAATGAAGTAGGGCTGAATAGCACTTCAACATAGAGAATAATTTAACCGTGTAATAGAATAGCAGCAACATCTATTGCCAGTAGTTTGAGTGAGTTGGAGCACTTAGCAGTCTTAAACATAATTTTCCATAAGAATCAGAGTGTCTCAGAACTTAATAATCCTTCCGTTTAATATAGCTCCGGAAGAATGTCTCAAAGCACTTCACCAGATTTACTGTAGTGTAGTGACTGTGCATTTTGTAGGGGAACACTGCAACCAGTTTGAGCACAGTAATGTCCCAATTGACTAATTTTATCTAGGGGATTGCTGCACAAAATCCGATGGGACAAAACCTAATGTAGATATAGATATGGGACAGAGCAGTAGGATTGAATAGACAACTTTTCCTGAGAGCCAGTGCAGACTCAATGAGCTGAATAGCTTCCTTCTGCATTATAATTTCAAGGTATTGCAAGGTTCATTTTAAAGCCTCCCTCAAGGTCTTCCTCAAGACCTTTCTCTTTGATTGCATCTTCGATAATCTTTTGCCTTGTTGCCCCCAGCTCAGATGTCAAGCCAGAACTGTCAAGTAACTTGGGACATACTCCTTACATCGGCATACATACAACTGGAGCCCTGTAGCTCAGTGGTTAGGGCACTCGCCTCGCATGTGAGAAATCTGGCTTTGATTCCTGGCAGGGCGAAATCTTAGGCAAGTTTCCTATATAAATGCTATATCAAATGTAAGGATTATTATTTTATGTGAATAACACCTTTCAATGTAAATTTGTTTGTATTCCACACCTTAACAAAGCTTTTTGTGTAAAACATCTTTTAACTTCCAACCATTTTATTCTAATGGTTATTCTTGATTTATGCCTGCTTGTTACCAACTCACCGAGCAGTTGAAATATTCTGTCTCATTCTATAGTTACATACCACTACAAAACCTGCTATTAGATTCATCCCTTAACTTTTTGTCATTCAGTGAAAATAGTCCATGCTTTCCTTTCAAGTCTCTCCATATAATAAAACTACTAGTATTACTAATAATCCTTGCATTTGATATTACACTTTTCACATCTTCTAGATCTCTCAAAGTGCTTCACAGAATATACTGTGAAGTGAATTGACTGTATATTTGGGGGGTGAAATGTGGTAGCCAATTGTGCACAGCAGAGTCCCACAAACAGTCATGGATTGAAATGACCAATTTATTGTAGTTTTTTTCAAGAGATTTTATCAGGCATGTGGAGTAAGGAAACTTGCCCAAGGTTTCGCCCTGCCTGGATTTGAAACCAGGTCTCTCGCTTGCAAGCCGAGTGCTCTAACCACTGATTTACAGCGCCTTGGGATGTCCTCCCAATGTGAAAGGCACTCTATAAATGAAATTTTGTTGTTGTTACAGGACTTCACTCCAGGATTCCATATAGCTGTAACTAGAATCACACTTCACTTATAAGAAATACAATACAATATGATTCACATTTATATTGGGCCTCTCACATCAGGAGGATGTCTTAAATGCTTAAGACTGTTGATTTGGTACCTAAGGTGAGGGTGGAAACTGAAGGGAGCAAGGAGGGGAAAATGACCAAAAACACAATCAAAAAGATACGCCTTGAGACGGACACAGTAATCTTTTTTGCTCTCTTTAAGTGATAGTCACAGCTTTGAGTTATGTTTGGTGCTCTATTTTCAGCAAATGAAGGGTTAATCAACACTGGACATGTCGAGTTCTATTTTGCAGTCCATACACTCAGTTGAACTCTACCATATATCATATTCATGTCTGGTCTCATTTTACATCAAGTTTTGAAAGGTTCGCAGGTTTAGAGCTAAAAACTACAGTTGTTTTATATCACTTGAAAAATCTTTAATTTACAAGTTTGAGTTTCAGTGTTTTATTTATTAATGCAATTTTTTGTTCACCTAAATTTTTTTGAGCAGATATTTTCTAAATTATCCAGGATGAAATCCAATTCTCCCTCTGTGATTACCTCGAATAATGTTCAAAGACTGTTTAAATTTTACCCAGTAGAGAAATAAACTGTTAAATAATACATGCCTTTTTGAACAAGGCCTACAAACAATGAACAAATTGGGAATTCTAAAATAAAAATTATATAAAAATGACAGTGGTGACAGCAACAGGGACAAAATAATGAAAAGGATAATTTAATTTAAATTGAAACAAACATTGTCTCATATTTTGCAATAAAATGCATGTACAAAGATGGGTCACAATAAATTACAGCTGCCATTGCAGAATGCCCTTGACATTTCCAATTTTACACCATCAGATTTATCATTCTTGCTGATTTAAGCAGAACCTAAAACAAATATGGATCCAAAGGCTCACATTCACAGGTAATGGCAAGTCTAATTCACTGCGCTGATCTGATTTGGAAATCTATAGGGAACTGTAATTGCTGCATAAAAGAAACAGCAAATAAAGTCCTTTTTCTTTAGTGTCAGCAGACTGTGATTATTGCATTTATTGGATTTTACTGAATGGGTTTCACATTTTGTCAAATGAGCAGGGGAAATATACCTGCCCTCTAAGGCCCACATTAGCATTTCTGCACCATAATAGTAGATAAACCAAAGTAATTTTTCAATTCCAGGTTGAACGTAATGGCATATGCGAAATCCCAAGCCTCCTGGTTATTTTATGAAGTCTGACTCGTTTGATGTAGGTGAACAGAATTTTATTTTCTGTACATTTCTGAAGGTTTCCATCTCCCCCCCCCCACCCCACCTCCCCAACCCCAGATATTGACTTCAAGACCATACAGACCAAAATATAAACTAACACAGGTACATGCTTGAGGGAAAATTGCAATGATTCATAACAGATGTGATAATTATTACAGTCAATCTGTTAAAACATCACAATCTCCAATCTATCATGGAAGACTGGCTGTGGGTGTGACTCCCCCTACCCCCCACTCCTACTTTAATATAAAGGTTTTAGACTGTTGCTGGTTCAAAGATTTTACATTGACATTTTGGTGTCATTATCAGCTGCTAATGGCGCCTGTTTGTCTTCATAGGATATCATCTTATCTCTGCTTTGTGTTATTTTTGTACAGAAATAGGTCAAATTATATACATAAAAGTAAAACATTAAATACAACATCAATAATCTGATAATAATTACTTTCATATGCAATGAGCAAACATTAATCGAGTCACCTTTCATTTTGGTGGAGAATGAACACCAGCGTGGACAAGTTGGACCTATTCCATGTTGCAATTTTCGGGCAGTTTTCTGACGCACAAAAAAAACATCACCATGCTTAAGAGTATCCTGACCAGACTGAGAGTTCCACATATGTATACCACCTACTCATGGAAATGTTCCTCTGTTTGGCACTTTCTCCTTGCTTACCAAATTTCTGAGAGGCGCTGGTTGGCAAGAGACAAGGCCTGGGGACCTCAGAGTATGTGTTGAACGCCTGGTGGAGTCTATCCAGCTGAAACCGAATAGCTTGCCATTGATAGCAATGTCTGGTAAGCTTCCCACTGCTTGTCTAGCTAGGATCTCCCTACCTTAGGGTTCTGGCTTGCAACAACAACAACTACAAAATTACATTTATAGAGCGTCTTTCACGTTGGGAGGGTGGTTAGCAGGAGCTGAGTGGGAAGAATCCTTACTCAGACCCATGTTCTTTGTAATTAACTCAGACCTGGTGAGTGTTTAATGCTACAGTATTTAGTTTCTTGCAATATAAGCATTTGACAAAAACAGCAGACTGTATTTTTTTGGACATTATGATTTTATTATTGGTGAAATGTGACACCATACATTCCATACATCTCATTGGTGCTACAGTAATTTGTTATAGTACAGTAATAAGGTAGTGGTTGATTTGATTTTTCTGCACTTATCCAGGAATATGTGAAACGCATAAAGCAAGAAAAAGCCACTTGGCAGATCAATATAATACAAACTTTATACAGTGCCTTTCACATCGGGAGAATGTGTCCTTCTCCTTACACTTCATGCTTAACAGGATATTTATACAAATTATTCTGGTGAATGATAAATTTATTGAAGGATTTAATTTCCGCCCTCCCAACATGAAAACTACAGAAAAGTAATTTGTTGTTGTTTTTGCACAATGATGGCTTGTGTGACAGCTTCTCAAAACGATTATTTCATTTCTGAAATCTTTCTCTGTATCCTTACTTTTGTCATTTACAATTAATTTACCTCTTCTTAATGGTTTGGAAATCATAATGTGTTAAAGGGCAAAGCTACATGATAAATATGTCTTGAAAACTATCATATTATTTCAATAAGCCAAAATAAAGTTAATTTTTTAGAGCTCTTTGTCACATTGAAAAGTCTCAAAGTCTGCTATTCTTCAAGGCTCTATGGATTCATATAAATGAGACACACACCCAAATAAAAGAAAGAAGCTTTCAGTTTATAGGGAATTTGCATTATTTGCCTGTAGTAATTGTATTTATTTCCATAATTCTGAGTTTCCAATGTGATAAATAATTGTGTAATTATTCTTTCTAATTTATGGATTTAATCTGCTCCCAGGACTTCCAGATTTATAAAATAAATTGCTATATCTGTCTAAATGGTTTTTAACTTCAATTAAAGTAATGTTAATAGAATGATTCTAATTATGTTTAACCAATGCACATATCTTACAAGAAGTTTCAGTTTTGATTCTCCAATAAACAACAACAACAACAAATTACACTTATAAAGCGCCTTTCACGTCGGGAGGACGTCCTAAGGCGCTGCACAGGAGGCGTGTGATCCGAGCTGGGAGGGGAGTGTACGGGGAGGGGTGAGACACGAAGGGGAGGTCGAAAAATTCTGGGTGGAACAAAAGGCACGGTCGAAGAGGAAAGTCTTCAAACCGGCCTTGAAAGAGGAAAGGGAAGAAACGAGACGGAGGGATCGAGGGATGGAATTCCATAGGGTGGGAGCGGAAAAACTGAAGGCCCGGCCTCCGATGGTGGGGCGGTTCGGGCGGGGGCTTGGAGCAGGCCAAGTCCTGCTGAACGGAGGGTCCGGGTGGGCTTGTAGGGGGAGAGTAGATTGGTTAAGTAGGGCGGGGCAAGGCCGTGTAAGGCCTCGAAGGTGAGGACGAGGATCTTGAATTCGATCCTCTGGAGGATGGGGAGCCAGTGGAGACGGGCGAGGGTGGGGGTTATATGGTCGTGGAGGCGGGTGCGGGATAGTACACGGGCTGCAGAGTTTTGGATGACCTGCAGCCTATGAATGGAGGAGCTGGGGAGGCCGACGAGGAGAGAGTTTCCGTAGTCCAGCCGTGAGGTGATGTATGCGTGCACGAGTGGTTTGGCAGCGTGGGGGGTAAGATAGTTGCGGAGCCTGGCAATGTTGCGCAGGTGGAAATAAGCGGTGCCGGTCAAGGCACGGATGTGGGGGAGGAAGGAGAGTTTTTGGTCGAACGTGATGCTGAGGTTCCTGATTGGCTTTGTGAGGTGGAGAGTACAGCCTTGGATGTTGAGGCTGGCAGCGCCCGATGTGCGGAGGCACTGGCTTGAGCCAATCAGGAGGGCCTCGGTCTTACTCACGTTCAATTGCAGGAAGTTTTCCCTCGTCCAGGACTTGATGTCGGACAGACATGCTGTCAGAACATCGATGGTCTGGGGGTTGAGGGATGAGGCAGAAAGGTACAACTGGGTGTCGTCCGCATACATGTGGAAATTTACCCCATGTTTGCGGATGACATCGCCCAGAGGGAGCGTATAAATGGTGAAAAGGAGAGGGCCGAGGACAGAGCCCTGAGGGATGCAGTGAGAAACTGTGCGGGGGTTTGAGGAAAAACCATTGGAAGATACAAAGTGTAAACGGTGGGTCAAATAAGAATGGAACCAGTCAAGGACTGTGCCTTGAAGGTTGAGGTGGGAGGAAAGACGTTGAAGGAGGATGGTGTGATCGACTGTGTCGCACGCAGCAGACAGGTCAAGGAGGACGAGGAGGCAAAGGGAGCCCTGGTCACAGGCGGTTAGGATATAATTTGTAACCTTAACCAGGGCAGTTTCTGTGCTGTGAATAGGGTGGAAACCTGATTGGAGGGGTTCAAGGAGTGAGTGAGTTGAAAGGAAAGAGCGAAGCTGGGAGGCAACCACTCTTTCAAGGACCTTGGATAAAAACGGGAGGTTGGAGATGGGTCGATAGCTTGATGGTTGCGACGCATCAAGGGAGGGTTTCTTCAGGATAGGGGTGATGGTGGCGGTTTTAAGGAAACCTAAGAAGGGTATTACAGTTTTGCACATGCATAAGACACCTCACAATTATAGCTCCTTTTTAATGCGAACAGAATCTGTATTTGTGTTCTGTGGAATATAGTTATAGCACATTTTTGTAGCTTTAACAAATATTTTGGTAAACCACTTAAAAAATTATGTTTCTAGGTTTGTGTGTGTGAAAAGCCAATTAATAACTGTTGAGAAGTCAGTGTTGGTACAAAGTGAGAGATCGAGTCTCAATTGAACCCTTGTAAACTTTTTTCAGATTAGTTGGCACTGTGCCTCCAAATATGATGTCCTCATTCTGCCTTAATTCTGAATGTAACAACAGAGCAAGTTTAAGAACTTAGTACAGTACCTGTGACAAAGATTGTATGTATCCTGATATGTTATAAGAATAAATTTTGCACTTGTTACTGCACCAATAACATCTCAAAACATTCACCAAATTTCCCAAAGTGTAGTGATTAAGTATTCATAGGCACATGTTGGGCTTTATATTGAAGGTGAATTTTTAGGTGACTTCTCTTAGCTCTTTTCGTGGTTGTAATTCTTACAATCATTGTATTGCTTTGGTTGTAATAGGAAGTAAGGCAACTTCGCTGAATGACATTCAAGTGTGAAAAGCAGCCATTACTTGAATCACACTGATAGAAATTGCAAAGAATAAAAGGAGGTAAGATTCCATGATCAACTAAGAGAAGCCTGAGCTGAAGTTATGTACAGCAAGTGTGCAATTAAAGTGATTGCACTATTCAAAATTGGTCTTAAATTACTTGGTTGACTAAATTAGTCCAGTTCAACTAAGATAAAACCTTAGAAGCAAATAACACACAGTTCTTGATTGGCTATTGACAAATTATGTGACTAACCTCCTGCCTTATTTAACAGCTAAAATGATTTACTGTACAGGTATCCCCTGATTTACGATGTTTCTACTTACGCTGTTTCGATTTAACAAACATAATTTTTTAACATCTTTTTATCGATATACGACATTTGGTTTGGTTTTAACGACAAGAAATTTGGGCACATCGTTTTTGCGCATGCGCAGTATATAGTGTATATACGGGTTATGTAATGGGACTGCGTGGGAAACTGTGTTTCGATTTACAACGTCTCAATTTACGTGGCATGTTTTAGGAACACAACCCTGTCGTAAATCGGGGGATACCTGTACTTTACATTCGATCACATTGAAGTGTGTTTGCCACGTGTTGTGGACAAATTTTGGAGAGTCAATTAATAAAGGAGGAATTGTCTCTGATAATTATCACTAGTGTTAGCACATCAAACATCACAATTTTCATCTTACATTTCTGTAGTTCAGCATCAACGTTCTTGTGGTTAGAAATTCCGCCTGGGTCTAGTAAAGATTTATTCTATTAATGTAACTCAGAAGAAAATATTAATGGTTATTCTTCAAACCTGGGTAGAAAGAATCCTATCATTTGCATACAGAAAAACAAAGCAAATACGACACAACAAAAACTGATTGCAGTTTCCTTTCTCTCTTACTTTACATTTGTACCATAATTTTCCTCATAACAACAACAACTTGCATTTCTATAGTGTCCTTCATGCAAGCTAGCCTCCTGGTGCTCAGTTCTGTACATCCTTATCCCATAACACTATCATGTTATTGTTTGCTTCCATTTGAAAATAAATAAAGATAATTGCTAGAAAGATGAAATACTCTGCTAACAATTTACAGAGGTACAGAAATATTTTCCCAGCAGGAGTTAATTTTTATGACAAAATTTGAATGTAATTGTTGAAGGTTCTGAGACCTATCAGAAAAGTGATGGGCTTTTCCCACCAGTCTTAAAGATTATTATGCTTTTATTCTATTTATAATTCACAGGGCAATACAAAGCTGACATTTTTAAATTGAACTGTTAAAGAGTATGATGGCTTTAGAGAGAGAAAAACAGCTGAGTGGAAACCTAATCTAAATTAGGTTACATGCTAAGAAACACATTTTTAAAGTTTAACTGAAACTTTTGAATTGCCTGACAAGTTTATGTGAAAGATATGTATTTAGCAACTGAGGAGTGCAGTATTTAAGCACGAGTAAGTATTTAACAGTTTTTTTAAAAAATGTACAACAGTACGATATTTTTAAAATACAATTTAGACTGTAGGCAAAATGCACTTACGCAAATCATTCTGTATAAAATTCTTAAACTGCCTACGGGTATTTGCTCCACACATTTTGTAATTAATGTCTTCACTTTTACCGCATAGTCACTGTACAACAAATAAAATATTTTAATATCCCTAAAATATTTCCAATACACTGCCTATAATGCTTCCAATGATGTATAACCACATTTTGTAGCTGGACTAGTTCGCTGCCAAGGATTTCAAAGGAACATCAATGTCAATATACTTCTAAGTAGATTGGGTCTAGATTTCCTCTATTTATATAATATTTCACAAAATATAAAATTTGTCAATTTCTTAAATAGTCTCTATTTTTGAAGCTGGATTTCTACAGATTTTTTCAAGAATGAGGAAAATGGGCATTAAAGTTAATAACAATAATCCTTCCATTTGATATACGTAATTCCTTTCACATCAGGACAATGTCTCAAAATCACTTCCCAGGATTTAGTGTAAACTGGAGTGACTATGTACAGTGTCTTGTAGACTAATGTTGAAACTGAATTCGACAATTTGCCAAATTCTGCACACTCTGTAATGCTGTATTAATAAAGTAAATCAAGTGGAATTTTACTTAATTTATGTCTACATCTAAACAAATGAATTTAATACATTTTATACACTTCTAGCTGCTTGTTCATTTTCTCACAATCATTGGCAAAACAGCATTTGTTTTTGCTACAGGATTATTCAGTGATGTTTATATTCTATTTGTATTCTAATGGTGTACTACTATCCTTAATTTTATTATTACTTAACATAATTTAGTTTGAATGGATTATTCACACAGGGGCAACATTAAAATGATATTGATTTCTACAAATTAGATAAACAGATTACAATTTCCGAGCAACATTTGTAAACATCTATAAAGAAATACAACGTACCGTGACTTGTTGGTGAACATGTTCCAAAAAGGCCATGAAATGAAAGGATGCAGTACGTCCACCTGAAATAACCTTAAGGAAGATATAGGCCAAATGTGCGGCAGCGTGAATTGAACACATGTAGTCCATCCATTCACACGGCAGATTGAATTCATTTTGAACTTATGCTACATTTACATGGCACTGTCCCCAAAGTGGTCAGGCCTAAATTAAGTTACTGATCGGGGACAGTAAACCAGTTAGGCAAGGGAAGTGTCAAATTAGACTGTTCATATTGGCCTGATCTGAATGCCAGGGACTCGCAGCTGCTCTCGAACTTGTCATGCAAGGTGTAACTTCTTATTCTGTAATGAGAGCAAATGCGTTTGCACCATTTAATGATGTGGCGTTTATGTTACAATTGTATGCAGGACAGCTGCCAGTGACTGAACACACAGCTGGTGTGTGACATTGTTAGATATTTATGTGGACCTTGTCAATGACAGACATCAATCATAATAAGTTAATTCTTAACATCATTTTGAATAATATGACAAATTAATATTCTTCATTGCATGCGCACCAACATCTTAGGACGTTTGAGATATCAGTCATAAATGATACAGTAAAATGCAATGCACATAGTGATCAACAATTCTGTCAGTTTAGGCATCAACCTTAGAATTCAACAGAGTGCACAGTTAATTCCTGACCCAATGTACATTAGCAGATTGCATCATCCACATCTTTACCCTGATTCTGATGGAAAAGTACCCTGTTGCCCACACTGCTTTTTAGAAACATCTTCATATTTGACCATGTCCCCATTGACATATTTTTTTCTTCTCCATTTTCCAGCAAACGTTGGTGCAAGCAAAATAATAATAATCCTTGCATTTGATATAGCGCTTTGCACATCTTCTAGATGTCTCAAAGCACTTCACTGAATACACTGTAAAGTGAATTGACTGTACATTTGTTGGGCTAAATGTGGCAGCCAATTGGGCACAACGGTGTCCCACAAACAGTCGTGGACCTTTTCAGGCAATGCATTCCAGATTCGAACAACTCGCTGAGTGAAAACATTTCTACTCACCTCCCCTCTGCTTCTTTTTGAAACTATTTTAAATCTGATACACCCACCAGTGGAAGCAGATTTTCCCTATTTACCCTATCGAATCCCCTCATGATCTTGAAAACCTCCATTAGGTCTCTTCATAATCTTCTCTGCTTCTCTTTCCCTGCCTGGATTCAAACACAGGTCTCACACTTGTAAGGCGAATACTCTAACCACTGAGCTATAGGACTCCAAAATCCATATCTCCTGTGCTTATGGAACCTGTGTTTATGCTTGTGAACTCTCGTGAGGACTGAAATTCCACCTGGTATGAGCCTCTAAGTCCATTTTGTATTAGAATTTCAGATCCTGCAGAATTGCGAACACTTCTTAAAATCACTCTTAATTTAGGAACCAGTTTCACTCAGTTCTTAAAAGAAACAGCTTCCAAATTGAGACAGTATTGAAGCATATTCCTCATATTCTGCAAATTTTAATTTTTCAGACAAAATGCTCTTGCAAGAGTAAGTAACACTGCAGGCCTTTGCTGAGGGGCATGTTTATGAGTTTAACAAGGAGGTTAAATGTTTTATTTGCAACTGAATGCTGAAAGAAAGAACGAACTGGTGTGATGTGATACACATTCTTTCTTTCAGCATTCAGTTGCAAATATAACATTTAATGCATATTACAATTTGTTACAATGCATCTGGAAGAAGATTGAGTGAGAGCAGCTGGTCAGCATTACGCACAGTCAGTTACGTGCAAGATTCCGTATTTATGAATTTATTTTAATCCTGCATTTTAGGTTACACTTACCCCATATTATATGTGTTGCGAACAGGATTCTAGGTGATGCTAAACCATGCTCTCCCCAAAAAGCAACTGATATTCCCATCTACCCCAGTAATTAGGAATACAATATAGGAGTCCACTCTTAACAATTTGTTCGAAAATGGCAGCCATTTTGAACACAGCAACAATGAACCACAGATGTAAAGCAATGATATATTAATCCTAGCATTTGATATAGTTTCTTATGTTATTGAGGCATCTCAAAGCACTTCACAGAGTATACTGTAAAATTAATTGACTATACAGTTAACCCTCGTCGATCGCGGTGATTACGTTCCTGGAAAACTGTGCACTCAATAAAATTGCATTAGGTAAGCTTAACAAGTAATAGGAAAAGTGGGGTTCGGGGAATCCAGCCACAGGCTACCCACCTCAAGCCTCCAGGCACATCCACACCCGAACAATGCAAGGTACGTACTGAGGCGGGATACAGCCGGCTGGCCCGCTCCTCGCTCTCCCCCCCCACCCCCCTCCCTGTCACCGGAGACAATAAAACAGCAATAAAGCAATAAGAAATAAAGCAATAAAACCACAGCTTGGCTACATTATTTTACCTTTGGTCCTGAAAATGTTAGGAGATTCTCTCTCTCTCTGTCTCTTCTGTTTACCATGCAATGCCATCAGGATGCTCCAAGGCCGAAGAGTCATTGGACTTTCCTAAGGGTGCATTGCATGCAGAGCCAGCCAATCAAGGAATCATCGGATTTAGTCGGGAGCTGTCGGCGTCATCACGAGCGTGAATGCTCGCGGGGTCAGCCAGCGCATACAAGCAAGTTTTTACGTGCGATACACAATGAAAGTGATACTTTTTTTGTCACGAATATTTGAATTCGCAATCAATAAAGTCGCGTTCGACGAGGGTTAACTGTACCTTGTGGACCAAATGCAGCAGTCAAATGCACACAGCAGTGTCCCACAAACAGTCATGAATTTAGTGACCAAATCATTATTTTAATGCTCAATTATTATTATAAATAATCAATTTTATCTGTGGGAGAAACACCTTTCTCTTTTCAAATCATGCCATACAATTTTAGACATCACTTTCAATTTGTCCCTGTAACCAAGCTGCATAATATATTGTACTTAATGTTGATAATATGATTAAATATTAAACATATTCTTCCTCAGGAATCAGAAAACAATGGAAAACATACAGCATTTATATACGTTCCAAAGATGGTTCAGTACTCTTAAGGAATACATTCATCAGGGTTGCAGAATCTACAAATTTTGCATTCCTTTCAGGTTTTTGAAAGTCTTGAGACTCCAAACAGTGACAAAGGTAGGGATAACTAATTGAAATCAACTTATCTGACATGAATAATGCAGGTTGTAAGGCTAGACAGATTATTTTTCTCGATATACCCTTGAAGGAGAAATTTGTTGCCGAACCTTCCCTCAGGAGATTAATGCTCCAATCATACTGCCAGGAGCAAAGCTGCTTCACTTCCGGTATGACAGCAATGTGCAGCAGGAAGCCAGGTTTACACTTCCTGATCCACATCAGTTTTTAAAAAAATCAGGGATCTAAAAATCTCAACCAGTTTTGGCTTGGTATCCATTTGTGATTCAGTGCGTATGTACAATACTAAAATGAGTGGGAAGGATCCATACCCTGGTTGACTGGTCTGCCACTCCAAGCATGCCAATGAGCCAGGCTGGCTGGTCCATCATCAGCAGTGCGCTGGAGTACAAGACATTCACAGAGGATTGACTCGATTCCGATATTTGCTTGCCAAACTGGTCACCTTGGTATCAGTTCGGTAGCACGCATGGAGCCCACGACCCCCACACACAGGGGATAGTCACTTTGTAGCTGGACTAGATCTGGACTGTGTATGGCCAATAGTTAGTGTATGATTGACATCATTTTCTTCTTCATAACTTCTACATTCAACACCTATGATACGATTATTGTATGGCCGTATACTGATTGCAGCTTTATTTGATACCTCACCTCCATCTGATTTTTTTCTGTATTTGGAATAACTATTCGTCACTTTTCAAAATGATCTGTTTACTTCCTAAACCAGGGCTAAACGTGGGCTAAATCTAACCATTTTAGGCTAAACTAGGGCAAACCCGGGACTAAACTAGGGCTAACCCTAACCTTAGCACTTTTTAGGCTAAAGCAGGGCTAAATGTAGGCTAACCCCTGGCTAACCAGGGGCAAAGTTAGGGATAAACCTAACCATAACCATAAAAGCACTAAAGGTAATATATTAGCATGGATCAGCTGGGGCCTCAACTATTTACAATCTATATCAACCATCTAGACCAGTGGTTCTCAATCCTTTTCAGTAATGTACCCCTTGTTAATTTTCAACATTATCATGTACCCCCACCCAACCACAAGTCCTGTAGCTCAGTGGTTAGAACACTCGCCTCGCAAGTGCGAGACCTGGATTCCTTTTTCATGGCTAATAATTCGTTTTTTTAAATTTGGCCACTCAATACCCAATTGTCTGAAAAACTGGTGTCTGCTGTATTGTCCACAAAATACAGTAAATTAATTTTACATTATATTCCATTAACTATAGTTGACTATATCAAATACAAGGATTATTATTGAAGATTATACATGACAGTAGAAAATGATTAATTACCGTAAATCTCCGAGTATAAGACGCATTTTTTTTCATGTCGTAAAGTCTCGAAAGAGGGGGGTGCGCCTTATATGCAGATACAAGGAAAAGATGGGAAAAAAAATTCCACTGGCAATATCATCGAAAATGCTTTCATTTTTTTTCGCCACGAGGTGGTCAAAAGTGTGTGTGGGGGGGGGGGGGGGGGGGGGAGACGTGGGGTGCGCCTTATACGCGGGTATTTACGGTATGTATTAATTTGAAAGCTCTCATTTTAAGGGCTAAGCAAAACCAAATTGTAAATAAGTCCGAATTTAACAATTTCCCACAATTTTGAGGTCAAAGAGATCTGGAGAAGAAACCTTTTGGCAATTCAGGTGTCTGATTCTATTCCAGCATGTAAAATTGCTTAAAATTAGATTGTTATATTCTCTATTTTGAGTGAATTAATTTGCTAAAAAAAAGTTGAATTTATTTTGTTCTGGAATTAAGACAGTAATAAAATACGTAATAAAACTAACACTTATTACGCAAGTTACAATGGCTGAAGCAAATTCCATTAGCTTCAAAATCATTTTAAATTTTTTTTTAAATCAATGGGATGGCGGTAGTTGCTTTTATAAGGAATTCCTCATCTCCACTGTATAATGGAGTACCATCTGCAGTTTTCTGATCCATTTGAGAAAAGAACTGCTAAACAGACAGGGCTACAGTCCATGTTTTGGTAGTACTTTAATCCACTTGAGAAAAGAATACATCCCCTTTAATATTTCTGCTTCATTAAGTGTAAGAACTTCAATCAATAAAATTTCCTGCAATACCTTTTTAACAGTCAAAAGATCAAACCTCAGAAAACCAGTGACAACTTACTGTTTTATCATATTCATTCTTGCATTCACAGGCATACGAAAATGGGTCCATAAATATTTGGTTTGAAAAGTATCAAACTTTAAACGTGATATTTTACAAAAAAAATCTAAATGTCCTAGCTAATTTAGCTCAAACCTCATTATTTTCAATAATCTGTACGGATACAGGATCTCACACGAAAGACAAAATAAATTGCCAACTATAAAGTATTATTTCATTTCAGTGCAATCACCAAGACTAACAATTACATGCATTAGACATAATATATCATTTAAGATTTGAAATTAAGTCATAAATCAAAATGGACACTTTCACATGAGATAATGTGAAACAATTCATTTAATATTTTATACGAGGCTGGAGGTGCTCAATACCTAACTTTCCAACAAAATGTATTCCACAGTGACACTAATATAGATTGGTGTTCATACGTTGGTTATGTTTGCCTTGTGGAAGATTTATAGTTAGGACTAGTCTGAATGTACTCTGGCATATGCTACTTGGGCTCAATTGGAAACAGATACCAGACAATTATGCAAATTCTGTATTGCATTTCCTTAGACGACATGCATGGTGAGCTTCAGAACTGTACTCTATGCAAGAGTCAACAGGACAAACACCATTCAATCCACAGGCTGCATCAGGTTATAAAATCAAGATATACAAAAAGATACAACATGAAGTACAATATATGAACATCCAATTCACACCAAGGCCATCTTATGGTGCAATTCTTCCTCCTCCCCTAGCTTGATTAATTATGGATTTGGCCATCATTTTATGAAATCAAAGGCTTTTAACATTTATAGCTGCTTCTGACATTTCAGTTGTTCAAACATCTTAGTGGATTATTTTAGTGAAGGAATTTATCTGCAAGCTTTTTAAGTTGAATTGTTTCAATCGAAAAAGTTCAAATCTCATATGAAAGGGTTTCTTATAAAAATACAGATGAGGTGCATTTCAGAATATACCTGGACTCTGAATAGTCATGAACCAATGGCTCAGTACACATTTTGAAGAATATGCACTGTTTCTGATCATTTAAATTTACGGAGCAGGGGCCAACCGGGATACAAAGGAAATGCAGCTAAGAAACATATTCCGCAAAAATCCGGGGCAGGCAGGCTTCATAATCATATGCTCCAATAATATTTTCAAATCTGAAAAGAGAGTTCTGTTGATATAAAATAATTGTTAATGGTTAAAAATGTTTTTCTTAACAATCATTTTCAAGTGCAATACAATTATAAAACAGTGATTCAAAATATTCAAAATATTAATTAGATTATTCAACTGTTGGAAATTATAATTTTGAGTATTATATATACACTAGTCACTTGTTAAAATCTAACTATTACTTGAGTACCCGTTTGGATACGTAGTCCTTCAGCAGAATACTAATAAGAATCCCTGCATTTGATAATAGTATTTTATCATATCGTTGACACGTCTCAAAGCGCTTCATTGAATATATTGCAAAGTGAATCGATTGTACAGCACAAATATAGTCAATTTACTTTATACTTGAAAACCTCTTGGTGACACAGGAGGCACGGATTTAGTACATTATAGAAGCAACAAATTGCATTAGTAGCAGTGTCTCTAGAGTGCTAAAGTCAACCTATAGCTGTACTGATTCACAGTACAAGCACAAATCAGACTGCAAACAAGAGACAAAATCTTGTGTAGCATGAGAATTCCATATAGAATAATAATAATCCTTGCATTTTGATATAGTGCTTTTCATGACTTCTAGACATCTCAAAAATGCTTCAGAATATACAGTAAAGGCCTGTTTATCTGGCACTCGATCAACCGTAATTTCTGTATAACCGGCACCTCAAAAAAAAGTCCACATTCGATTAACCAGAATTTATCCAGAAAAATGCATTTAAAATTTTGTTTTTTGGGGGCGTTTTTGGCTGAATATCTGGCATGCACTTTAACCGGCATTGGCCAGGTCCTGAAGGTGCCGGATAAACGAGCTTTTACTGTACTATAAAGTGAATTGACTGTATATTTGTGGACGAAACGTGGCAGCGAATTGCACACAGAAGTGTCCCACAAACAGTCGTCGATTGAAATTACCCTTTTTTTTTCTGGTGGGATTATCATGCTATCATCAGCTTTCAGCGAATATGAAGATGCTTTTGTGAGAGGATGGTCCACATTCTCACTCATGCTCTGTGTAAAGAAGTTTGTCTTCAACTCTATTTTCGATCTGCTAGCAGCTATTTATGTTTATTCCCCCCAGCTGATCAAACCCTTTCATAATTTTAAACATCTCTATCAAGTCCCCTTTTAAATCATTCACCTTCAGACAAAAAAAAACTCTTAACCTTTCTTTGATAGCTGTATCCTCTGATCCCTGGTAGCATTCCAGTAAATCTACACTGCACTCTCATTATTGCCACAATGCCCTTTCTAAAATGTTGTGATAAAATTGACACACAATACTGTAAATGTGGTTTCACCATGTTACTTAAATTACTTTTTTACTTTATACTCTATTCCTATGAACATAAAGCCAAGGACTCAAATTGGATTCTTTCTGGTGTTACCACGTGTTGCAATTTTAGTCATGAGAATATCATCCCTTCACTCCTTCCATCCCTTAAGATTCTTACCAACCTGGGTATAAATGGCTTCTTTATCCCTCTTACTAAAGTTGCATCACAATAAAAATACTTACTTGCAATAGGGATTTCTGCGGGAGGAGTATCGCAGTGTGAGAAACCGATAGTAAATGAAAGGTTGCAACAAGCTTCCATGGCCACTTTAAAAACAACAAAGGTACGGCATGAGAATTAAGAACGGTACTCTTCCAAGCCTACTGCATTATTACACATTTATACTGTACGAGAATTTTTCTAATTAAAACCAAGCAACTAAACTGCTTAAATACCAAGTATTCCCATTATTTCTTTACTTTAATGTATCCAATTTAATTTTCCACATGCATTTTCGATAACAAGTATTACCTTAAAAGCATGAAGACAGTGGCTGGCATCAGGAATATTTCATTGCAAGCAATGAACTTCAAAATATTTTGCTGATTGGATCCAAGTTTATCCAAGAGAGACCTCAAAAATCCCAAGCTTCCAGGGCCCAGCAGCTGGTGAGAGAGCAGTGGTGGGGGGAGAAGAGGTGTAAACAAAGACATTTTAAACATTACAATTCTGACTGTAAAAATATATCGGCTGAAAAATGCTTCAACATTTAACTCAAGCTTCCTAAACATAAAATAGCCTAATCTTTTATTCTGTACCTTATTTATGCTCAGACATAATTGAATTGACACATGTGGAAGTAGGGGCCTTCAGTTTCCAATTAAGCAACTCCAATAAACAACTTACATTTATATTGTGCCTTTCACGCGGGGCCGCATTTTGGAGCTTAACAGTGGCAAAGCCTGACTCTGAACTTGGGTGGTGGGGAAGCAGGAGGTAACCATAAACATGGTCGAAAAGTAAGGTCTTCAGTAGTGATCTAAAAGGGGGGAAGGATGGAACAAGGCGGAGGAATTAGGGAAGAGTTCCAAAGCTTTGTGGTGCAGTGGCTAAAAGTACAGCATCAGATGGTGGTGTGGAAGGGTAAGTCACTCAGGAGGTGATTTCTATTGGTCAACAGTTTTATGGTATGGGAACTCCAGCTGATTTTCTCCCCTTGCTAGCCCAATAGATATTAAGGCTAATTATAGTAGCATGGCCCAGTTTGAGATAGGAAACTTAAGAGTAGGATCTAAACCTGTAACTCTCTTAGCATTGTGCTCTATATAAACACAGCAATACTGCTAGATGTTAATCTTCATGAAAAACTATTAATACTTACATCAAGAATCTTTTTTGTGTACGCCGTGGTATGTAGCAAAGAAAACAGGAAAACTGGGAAAATGCTCACTGAAGTAGAAATTTAAGGAATAAACTAATCATCATATATTCATAACATTGCATAATAAAGTAAATACAAATCAATGGACCTTTAAAATTAAAAATTCAATGCAGTAAGCACTATTCAACAAGTGTCAAAATCACTATGTAACATCAATAAGTAACAATCTGAATCTTTTAGCAAATCATGGGCTTTCAGTTTTTTTTATGTCAAGATAGCTGCAACTAAACATTGACTTTGGGGTTTATTCTCATGCAAACATTGCATTTGTCACATCAAGGCTGTTTTCGTGGCTTTCCGGACTTCGGAACACGTTTCTGATGTCCGGAGTCAGGAAACACCCGAGCCCAGGTTCGGGTATTTCTGGACTTCGGAATGCCAGAAGCGAGTCCCGAGTCCGGAAATGTCTGGGCTCAGGTTGTGATATTTCCGGTTTTTGGACGTCACCTTGTGGTTCTTCTCCTCACAGGCCTTGTAGTCTTTGCTTCTTCACAATGCATGGTAAACTTCCCTCTCTTGTTTTTGCTCTGCTTGGAGTCATGGAGCGTGGCGATCTGATTGTGCAGTTGCTGCTTTGGGGAGCTGCAGTGTGCTGTGCAGAGTTTGATTCTGGCCGGGGACTTGTGGATTTTCACTGGGCCCGGCTGGCAGCGGAAATGGTTTGACAGGGTAGGGTGTCCAGATTCCGGAACATTTTACGGATTCCAGACAACCCTGTCACCAATCGTCCCAGAGTCTGGATTCTGGAACATTCCGGATCTCCAGATTTGGGACACTCAACCTGTGTTCCATTTGCTTTTTTTTTTTAAAAAAACTGCTTTATCTACCTGTCCTACCACCTTCAATTACTTTTATGAACTCCCAGATCTCTCTATTCCTTCACTATCTTGCTTCTACCGCCTCTCCTCATTCTTCCTCCCCAAATTCATTGCATTTCTCCACATTAAACAGCAACTGCCACGTGTCTGCCCATTTCACCATTCTGTCTATGTCTTCTTGCAGTTTGCTGCTATCCTCCTCACCATTTACTACTTTACTACCAGCTTAGTATCATCTGCAAACTTGGAAATTGTACTCTCTATACCCAAGTGTGGGTCTTTTATATAGAGCAAAATTACAAAGTTATAAAACAATTTGGGATATTCAGTTTCTTAATACAGTAAAAGTTTTGTTATCTGGCACCTTCAGGACCTGACAGGTGCCGGTTAATCAAATATGCCGGGTATTCGAGCGGCAAGTTGCCAAAAATCCTACACAAAAAATTTACTTATTTTGAAACATATATTAATAAGAGACTAAATAATAACAGAATATTGTATGGATATTTACCAATGCCGAACGTGGGGGTTACGTTCCTGGAAAACAGCGCACTCAATAAAATCGTGTTCGGTAAGTTTAATAAGTGCGCAAAGTGAGTATACGCGTGTGTACTCAAATTTTACTTGTATTGGTAGATACCGGTTGGTTGAGTGTGCCGGTTGGTTGATTGCCGGATAACCAAGCTTTTACTATATTTCTCATTATCTACAGCTGCTTAACTTCACTGCTTTACAAACAAAATAAAAAGGATACTTGTAACCGGGTAGGAGTTGACAAAGATCAATGAGAACAAGAGATAGTGACAGCTGTCCTCCAACAGAGCCATATTTAAAAAGGCTCGACTTAGCTGAAAGTGAGGTAACCGCTGGTGTAGCCGAAGTGCACTGGTAAGGGCATTGGCCAGCAAGGCACGTTGGTAAAAACTGGCAGCCTCATGTAATCTATGTAAAACAGAAGAATCAAATTCAATTCATTTCTTTCACAGTATCACTTCTCACTCAAATACAGTAAAAGCCGTTTATCTGGCACCCTCGGAACTTTGCCAATGCCAGTTAAAGCGCCTGCCGAATTCAGCCGAAAACACAAAAAATAAATTAAAAATGTTAAATGCATTTTTCCGGATAAATTCCAGTTAATCAAATGCGGACCAATTTTTTGCGATGCCGGTTATATAGAAGTTACGGTTGATCGGGTGCCGGATAAACGGGCTTTATATAAATACATATGTATATATATATATAAATATAATATATTCAATGCACCACAACCATATTGTAGTGTAACAGTAAATTGTAACATCTTTCACAACTACATAGTAAGTTTGATATGAACACCAGTCTTTATAAATAAAAATATTATGAACTTAAATTAATTGTAAACAATAAGACACTATGGTTGAACGTTTAATGGCAGATGATTTACCAAATAATACCTACCCCATCAAAGGAAAAATGAACAGGATAGAGCAGTACACAGTATAAAGTCGTGAAAGCCACATTGCAGCCTCCAGCTTGTTCGTCATCATGAATTGCTGAAACACAGAAGACCCATTTATAAATACACCATGCACACCTATCTGCAGTGTCCTCTTAATAGCAACAAACTAGCATTAAAAAAAAATCGAGTGCACATCTCAACTTACAATTAAACAGTAACCCGCATGGAAGTCATGTCAGTTGGGACCATACATTTAATATGATTAATGTAAAGTATCAGTTTTGATAAACTTACATAAATCGTATCATATACGACTTCTGTGCAGTTATGTACAAGTCGGATTTAATACGACTTCAATCAATCAAAACTTACAATTATACAGCGCCTTTCACGTCGAGAGGACGTCTCAAGACTTCTATATAACAATCACAGTACGCAAGTTCTGTACGGATTGGTGACTTGAAGGCAAGGTTTCTCTCAGTGATGTCAGTCAGCCCATCCCGCCCTGGCCACACAGCCTGTGGGCTGATGCCGCCCCGCTGATCGCTCACTCGCGGTCTCTGTGTGCGCATTTTGGCTGCTGCCCCGACCCAAGCCTCCACCATCCCCGCAAATGTCTCTCTTCCCCCCCCATCGTTGTCTCTCCCACCACCCCTCTATCCACTACTCCAACTCTATTCTATCCTCTGCCGCCCCCCACCCCCTGCCTACTCTCCCTCCTGGGCCCCATCACCGCTTTCCCTCTGCTCCAGTCTGGGGATCCTCCGCCGGGCCCATTGTGGCTCCAGGCACTGGGTATTCCGGAGCAGCCACCCCAACTGTCCAATCATCCACTCTCTCCGCCAAAACTGCCTCCTCAAGGCAAGCACCACTTCCCCCTCTGTCATACGTACGCTCCCCACTTACCCTCTCACCTCTCTCCCCACACTCACCTCTCCAACACACCCTCAGATCCTCTCCGCACCACTCTCTCCTCCCCCTCCCCCATATAGCAAAGCCAAGCGCACTGCTCTCTAGAACGTCTGCTCCCTTTCCAACAAAGCCCTCACTATCTATGACCTCATTCTGGATGAGAACATTGATATTCTTGGGCTTACGGAAACCTGGCTCTTCCCCAATGACCCCATGCCTCTCGTCAAGAGGTCTCCCCTCCAGGCTACACCTTCCACCATACCCCCCGCCCCAACCAACGTGGCGGCGGGGTGGCCATCATCTGCAACACTCCTTTGGTCTCTCCCCCATTCCTCTGGCTGCTTCCCCTCCTTCGAGCACCTCACCCTCTACCATCCTTCTCTTTCCTTAAAAATCCTTCTACTCTATCGTCCTCCTAAATCCCCTAGCTCTTTCCTCTCCAATATCTCCACTCTCCTCTCCTCCCTGTCCCTCTGCTCTGAACGTCTGCTCATCATGGGCGACTTCAACCTTCACCTAAACTCCCCCTGCACCACCTCTTCCGACTTCACTGCCCTTCGCTCCTCCCTAAACCTCACCCTCCACATCAACTCTCCGACCCACAACCGTGGCCATGCTCTTGACCGCATCATCACCCATGGCCTTGACATTTCCAACCTCAGCATCTCGGACAAGGCCATCTTGGACCACTTTTTTCTCTCCTCCTCTTCCATCCCTCTATCCTCCACCAAGCCCTCAACTGTATTTTTCTGCCCATGGAAACGTCTCCACCCTGAGACCCTCACAAAGGCCCTCACATCCTCTGACCTACTACCCCTCTGGTCTTCCATCCACAGCGATCCTGAAACAGCCGTTCAGCTGCTCTGCGATCGCCTCTCTTCCACCTTCAACTCTCTCGCTCCCCCTTAAATCCAGGTCCTTCTCCAAACCCACCCACTCCCCCTGGTAGAAAACTCATCTCCGCACCCTAAAAACCAAAACCCGGCTGCTCGAGCCCAGGTGGCAGAAAACCAGCCTCACGGTTCACCACCAACTGTGCCTCAAGCATCTCCACAGCTACTACCGTTCTTTGTGGCGAGCGAAAACGGCTTACTATTCCAACATCATCCTGGAGGCAAATAACAACCTCCAAAGTCCTCTTTTCCACCACCCACCACCCTCTCCGTGCACCCACTCAGGCCTCCTCAATCTTCACTTCAAATGTGAAGTGCGAGGAAGTCATGGACTTCTTTTCCTCAAAAATCCACAATATCCGCCAGGCAGCCTCATCCTCTTACCTCTCGTCACCCTCTACCACCTCCAGCCCATCACCATCAGCCTCCCCGTCATCAGCTCCCAGCTCGACCCCTTTCCTACACTCCTTCTCTCCAGTACTGTACCATATGTGCAGAAAACATGTACTGCCTTTTCTGTCTCTGCCTGACCTGTTACCAATCACTTCTGTTATTATTTCAAAACAGAATTGTTCTATTGGAATATAAACTCTTACAAAGATTGTTTCATGTGGAGCAGGGTGGTACCACCTTTTGGCTGCTGAGAGCTGACACCCAGTGTCTGACACAGGCAGAAACCTATCACAGCTCTCTCTCCCTGGAGGGTCGTATCCTGCTTACATAATTTCACAAACAACCGTTCCCACTTACTACTAGGTAAACAGAGGAGTCTGGAATAAGGAAACTTGCCCAAACGTATATCCCTGCCTGAGAAACGAACCCAGGTCATCAGATCAACCAATTAACAGCACTGCTTGCCCAGTGAGGGCCATCTATTTGAGCACTGATTTGCAGGATATATTATCTGACCTTCTTTTGCAAAGTATGGAGCCAACTCAGCTCTGGAGACCCTGCTAACCTCCACGCAAGGATAGTTAAAAGGGAATTTTAGATGTTGTTGCAGTCATGCAATGTAAAAGCTGTAATCTCAAGTGACAAGGAACACTTGTGTCGGGAAAATCTGGAACATCTTTCCTCAAAATTAATGCTAGATCCATTCACATCTTCAAGACTGAGGTGGATAGATAGATATTTGTTAGATCAGGGTGTGACGAGATGCAGGCAAGGGCAATGAATTGGATTTCAGGTACATATCAGCCATGATCAGCAGGCATGGCTCCGGCCTTCTACATGTCACTCCTGCCTCCCCATTCCACCGTTGGTGGTCGCGCTTCTAGCCACTACAACCCGAAACGCTAGAACACTCTCCCTCTATTCCTCCGGGTTGTCCCTTCCTTCCCCATTTCAGGTCGTGCCTGAAGACCTTCCTATTTGACTGTACCTACGGTCACCTCCCCTCCCTCGGCTCATGCTCCGCCTCGGTCAAGCGCTCTGGGACATTACCCTGCGTGAGGGGCGCTGGGTAAACACAGGTTGTTGTCGTCGGCCTTACAGAATGGCGGAACGGGCTCGAGGGGCTGAATATGGCCTAGTCCCGTGCCTATGATCCTATGTGTGGGTGTTGTTCTTCCCGCACTCACCATGATACCGGGTTGAGGCCCATTTCCAGTTGAATCTGCCATGGCTGAGGACCGCTGGAAGAAAAACTCTCGGGTTTACAATCATTATGTTTTGGACAGACACAGAGACCAGAGGGAGAGAGAGGAGACAGAGGGAGAGAGGAGACAGAGGGAGAGAGGAGACAGAGGGAGAGAGGAGACAGAGGGAGAGAGGAGACAGGGGGAGAGAGGAGACAGAGGGAGAGAGGAGACAGGGGGAGAGAGGAGACAGGGGGAGAGAGGAGACAGGGGGAGAGAGGAGACAGGGGGAGAGAGGAGACAGGGGGAGAGAGGAGACAGGGGGAGAGAGGAGACAGGGGGAGAGAGGAGACAGGGGGAGAGAGGAGACAGGGGGAGAGAGGAGACAGGGGGAGAGAGGAGACAGGGGGAGAGAGGAGACAGGGGGAGAGAGGAGACAGGGGGAGAGAGGAGACAGGGGGAGAGAGGAGACAGGGGGAGAGAGGAGACAGGGGGAGAGAGGAGACAGGGGGAGAGAGGAGACAGGGGGAGAGAGGAGACAGGGGGAGAGAGGAGACAGGGGGAGAGAGGAGACAGGGGGAGAGAGGAGACAGAGGGAGGGACACAGAGAGAGAGAGAGGCAAGAGAGATAAAAGAGAGACAGACACACTGAGAGACACACAGATCTTCTCTTAACAAGGTTACAAACGGTCTCTGTCACTACATTAACAAACGCCAATATATCCCCCCCCCCCCCATCCTCATCCCCATCCTCCTCCATTGCCGGTTACGAGACACTGATCATCATTATTAATCGCAACCCTCTGGGGGTGAAACAATGACTGCACATTATCAGGTGAGGGGGTTCTTCCATGTAAATGATTGAAATGTGGCCCCGGCTCAGGCTGTGTTGGTGACTGGGCCGTGTTCTGGAACATTCCTCTTGAGCTCCCCTCCCTCCCTCCCTCCCTCCCTCCCTCCCTCCCCCGCCCGCCCGCCCGCTACAGGGCCCGACACGGCACCTGAGCAAGAAGCAGCGCCGGGGAAGTGCAGTGCTGAGCTTTAGCCTCCACCCGAACCACTCTCCTTGGGGGGGGGAGAGGGACAGGCCTGTGTCCTCCTTACCCGGTGTGCGATGCAGTGTGGGTCGGAGAGGCGAGGCCGCTCCTCTGACTTCACCCTCTCACTGAGCGCTGCCCCCACTGCGCATGCCCAGCTCCTCCTACCCGCCGTGCGGTTTGTAGCCCAATGTCAATCCAAAAACAGCCCGAAATGTAGCCCAATATCTCCTCCCCCCCCCCACCCCCCCCCCCCCCCACCCCCCATTGCCTCCTGTGGCAGCAAGTGGGGCCAATTCAGGTCAATGCTTTTCAAGCTGTTACCAGTATGAGATGGTCTTGAAAGGAGGTGGGGAGAGAAATCAACTTTGGCAGGTTTAACCAGCATTTTTTCTCAATGTGAAGCACCTACTTTTTTTTTGGTGGGGCGAGGGGGGGGGCGAGGATAGATACCACCTCCCAAAAAAGGGCCAATTGGGCACGAGCCTACGCCGTTTGGGCAACATTGCCACCCTGTCCATGCCTGTCTCTCCTGACAAAGTTTTCAGATTCTATGTCCCTCCTGTGTGTGTATGTGTACGTTTATATATACCAACAATGAAAAATTACATTTGAATAGCGCCTTTCACGTAGGGAGGATGTCCCAAGGTGCTGGATAAATGTGTAATAATAATAATAATCCTTGCATTTGATGTGGTGCTTTTCATGTCTTCGAGATGTTTCAAAGCGCTTCACAGAATACAATAGACTGTAAAATGAATTGACTATATTTTATGGGCAAAACATAGCAGCCAATGTGCTAACAGCAGTATGTGTATTAGTATATGTATACAGTACATATAGTAGAAGCCCGTTTATCCGTGACTCGATGCACCGGCACTTCCCTATAACCGGCACGCCCCAAAAAAGTCCCCATTCGATAAACCGGAACTTATCTGGAACAATAGCAGTGGAGCATTTGTAAATGCATCAATAATAACATAACAACAGAATATTGCATTGGCACTCACTGTCAAAACTACTCTCCTATGCCCCCCACCCCCACTGGTAGATGCTGCGCTTGAAGCCATGATGCTGCGGTTGAGGTTTACAATCCAGCGACCCCTCCCAAAATGGAGCACGCAAAGCAGGTGAAAACAACGGAGTGCCTATGACTTCAAAGTCATACGAGTGGCAAGCCGATAACACTAGCCAATAACCTACATTGTCGCGCAGGTGCAGTATTTTTGTTTGCCGCTAGTAGTCTAGGGCTTCGACTTGCAGCTAGTAAAGTCGCGTGACTTTAAAATTGCACTGCTGCTTCTTTCCCCCACCTGGCGTCCCCCATTCAAAAAAGAATCGCTGGATAGCAAACCCCAACCAGGAAAGGTGAGAAGTGCAAGAGAGCTGCCCCAACTACAAGCACCAACACAATACTCTGCCACTATCTGCTATTACCTAGTCTGGTGTGTATGGTGTGTGTTAAAAGAACTTACATTTTTTTGTAGTGGGTTTTTGGCCGCGGGCCGCCTGAATATCCGGCAGGCGCTTTAAGTGGCATTGGCCAAGTCCCTCGATTGCCGGATAAATGGGCTTTTACTGTATATATACACATGCACACATAAGCAAGAAAGCTGACTAATCTCCCAGCCTTTGCAGGAGAATAGATCACATTTATAATTACAACAACAACAAAATGACACTTGTATAGCACATTTCATGTAAGGAGGACACCTTAAGATGCTGGACAGGCAATGTTTCAAACCCGAGCTGGGGTCGGGATCGGGGAGGGTTGAGGGAAAGGCGGGGATTTGGCATCAGATCGTCGAAGAGGAGGGTCTTGAGGTGGGACTTCAAGGAGTTTAGGGAATGGACGAGGCAGAGGGATTGCTGGCTGGAATTCCAGAAGTTGGGGGCAGAGTGGCTGAAGGTTCGACCGCGATGGTGAGTTGGGAGAATGGAGCAAGCCGGAGCCCACCGAGCAGAGGGAGCCAGCAGGTTGGTAGGGGGCTAGGAGATCGCAGAGGTAGGGTGGTGCAAGGCTATGGAAGGCTTTAAAGGTGAGGACTCAAATTGAAACCCCTGGGGGATGAGGAGCCAATGGTGTCAGGCGAGAATTGGGAGATGGGGTCATGGAGCTTGGTATGGTAGAGGACGTGGGCTGCAGAGTTCTGGATGATCTGCAGCCTAGGTGAGACAACAAGTCCAGCAGTATCTGATAGCAAATGGTTGGGATGCAATCCTTTCATTTCATTCATTCATTCCTCAAATCACAGGCATTAATCTGTCTCTCTCTAAATGTATCAGTATTTAACCTCCGGGAGTGATCCTAAAAATTGCAACTGTTGATAATTATTATTATTTATTCATACTGTATACAACGTGTAGCTACTCTCCCTCCTTTACCAGGAACTCAATCATCAATCTCACTGAATGGCAATTGCCCAGACAAGAGCTACTACACAAAGAAAGTACTGTATAGAATAATCCTAACACTCTTTTCACACACTATATACAACATATGCTATAATAATGATAATCCTTGCATTTGATATAGGGCTTTTCAAGTCTTCTAGACACCTCAAAACGCTTCACAGAATAGACTTTAAAGTGAATTGACTGTATATTTGTGTGAGTAATGTGACAGCCAATTGCTCACAGCAGTGTGCCACAAACAGTCGTGGATTTAAGTAACACTAAGAACACAAGAATGCAGTAAGAATACAGTAAAAATACAAGGTAACCCACCATTGAAATGTTCATTCCCACCCTCCCCCCCTCCCCACCACCCCAACATACACACACACAAAGCCCCCATGTACAAATGAATGAAGAAAGGAGCCAGAACCAAGAATAAACTAACCACCTACAGGAGTCCAATAAATGAAAGAAAATAAGCAATCCTTCCTCCTTAAAAAGGTGGTTCAGAAAGGGCATGCACCAGATTAGTTAATGTAATCCTGTTTAAATCAGGATCATGAACAGAAATTCAATGGAATAGTCAGTCTAGTATTATCAGAATAAAATAACTAAATAAGAGATTATTCTTAAAATAGGCCTTGATTTATGAATCTATTATTTATTTGAGCTGGATTATGGATTATGCCTTCTCCTGCGCCTACTTAATAATCTGAGGAAAAGTTTCATTTAAATACTTCATAATTCTTAAAGGTGATCCAGAGAAACTCTGGAATAACTTTCCACTTCCTATTGCAAGTGGTGCCTTTTTGAGATGTAAGAAACTTTCACACTATTGTGATTTTTTACGGGAAACAATCTTTCCTTGCTGCCAGACAGGTAAGACACATTCTCAAACTGAATAGATACAAATCTTGCTGCTTCATACATCTCATTTTTCTACAATAGGAGGAGAGAAATTCCACTTAGTATCAAATTAATCTTTTTGAATGTTTCACTGTGTGCAACCATGGCAAATTGTTAAATTCAGACACTGCTGTGTGCAATTGGCTGCCACATTTCACTCACCCACAAAATATAGTCAATTCACTTTACAGTATATTCTGTGAAGTGCTTTGAGACATCTTGAAGACATGATAAGGCGTGGTATCAAATGCAAGACTTATTACAATTATTATTATCTTTAAAGACAGTTTTCTGTAGTTCTTCAAAGAATTTACAGAAAATGTCTTCAAAATTCAAACTATAGTTAAGAATTTACCAAATCCTGGACTCTTTGAAATGCTAAGAAAAAAAGAGCAATTACAGTAACAACGACAAAATTACATTTCTAGAGCTCCACGTGGAATTGCTACTCATTCCCATTGATCTCTCATTCCCTGCTGTTCCATGTGTGGCTGATGTTTAGGACACACCAGCAGCTGAACACAGGTGTGTGAACACAGTGCCTCCCATACTGCTGTTGCTATACCCTCTGGATCACTCGGAAACTCAATGGATGGTGATACAAATGGGATAAATTCTAAAGGATTGAGGTTTATTCTATTTACGTCACAATTTAGAAACCCCCCCACCCACACCCACACCCACACCCAGAATTTGGTAAATTGTTGAATTTTGCCTTAAGTTTGAAGTCAGATTTTAGAGAAACACAGCTTAAATTTTTGGATGATGTTCAATAATTTTGCCAGATTCTGTATGCTCTGACGGCTGCAGAAATAGAGTAAATATAAAGACAGATGGAATTTCTTCTTTGGTGCAGCTGCTGATCCTTTGAGCAGATGTGCTGCTTGCACTATGTGTTATGTGCTGTGTAGCACATGCTGTCACTCCAGATGGTCCAGATTTATCTGCAGAGAGATAAAAGTATATCATAGGAGCATGTGACAACACCCTTGGGATCACATCAGCAGAGATTAGTACAAGTTTATTAATAGTAGGTAATGTACCACATGTGGCATAGAAAATTAATGTGTATGATTTCAATTTAGTTGGGCTCTACTCTTAGTTGCAGTACCTTTGAATTTGGCTTAATATCCAAGCTCTTTTAAATGGAAGTTGTCAATGATTCAGCCCTACTAGCTGTTGTTTGAAAGCAATCCTTGTTTATGTTGGTATAGACAAAGTAGAAAAGCTAGATTGAATATTTAGGGTGGAGACATTAATGATTTCTTACAAAACGAAATACAGCAAGAACTCTTCACCTTTATTATGGATTAACCCTTGCTCGTACAATTACTCCTATATATCCTTTGCTCCATAATAAAAGTGTTCTGCAGTTAATAGAGTTCAATGGGATTCAATATTTGACAGAAAAAATGAAGAAAATCATAATTTTTTTTTCTTCCTTAATCAGCTTTCAGTGATCAACAACAGCAAAATTACATTTGTATAGCGCCTTTCACTGGGAACTACAGGCCAGTCAGTCTAACGTCAGTAGTGGGCAAACTTCTAGAGTCTATAATCAGGGACAAGATAGATCTGCACTTAGAAAGATATAGGCTGATAAAGAACAGCCAGCATAGATTTGTTAAGGCAAATGTTGCCTTACAACTCTAATAGAATTTTTTGATGAGGTAACGGAATGGGTGGACGAGGGTAGCGCAGTTGATGTAGTTTATATGGACTTTCAAAAGGCATTTGACAAAGTACAACAACAACAAATTACATTTATAGAGCGCCTTTCACGTCGAGAGGACGTCCCAAGGCGCTGCACAGGAGACGTTTGACCCGAGCTGGGAGGGGTGTGTTTGGGAAGGGGTAAAACACGAAGGGGAGGTAGAAAAATTCTGGGTGGAACAAAAGGCACGATCGAAGAGGAAAGTCTTCAAACCGGCCTTGAAAGAGGAAAGCGAAGAAACGAGATGGAGGGAGTGAGGGATGGCATTTCATAGGGTTGGAGCGGAGAAACTGAAGGCCCGGCCTCCGATGGTGGGGCGGTTCGGGCGGGGGGCTTGGAGCAGGCCAAGTCCTGTTGAACGGAAGGTCCGGGTGGGCTTGTAGGGGGAAAGTAGATTGGTTAAATAGGGCGGGGCAAGGCCGTGTAAGGCCTTGTAGGTGAGGACGAGGATCTTGAACTCGATCCTCTGGAGGATGGGGAGCCAGTGGAGACGGGCGAGGGTGGGGGTTATGTGGTCGCGGAGGCGGGTGCGGGATAGTACATGGGCTGCAGAGTTTTGGATGACCTGCAGCCTGTGAATGGAGGAACTGGGGAGGCCGACGAGGAGAGAGTTTCCGTAGTCCAGCCATGAGGTGATGTATGCGTGCACGAGTGTTTCGGCAGCGCTGGGGGTAAGATAATTGCGGAGCCTGGCAATATTGCGCAGGTGGAAATAAGCGGTGCCGGTCAAGGCGCGGATGTGGGGGAGGAAGGAAAGTTTTTGATCGAACATGATGCTGAGGTTCCTGATTGGCTTTGTGAGGTGGAGAGTGCAGCCTTGGATGTTGAGGCTGGCAGCGCCCGATATGCGGAGGCGCTGGCTTGAGTCAATCAGGAGGGCCTCGGTCTTACTCACATTCAATTGCAAAAAGTTGTCCCTCATCCAGGACTCGATGTCGGACAGACATGCTGTCAGAACATCGATGGTCTGGGGGTTGAGGGAAGTACCACATGAGAGGCTTATTAGGAAAGTAGAGGCCAACGGCGTTAAAGGGACAGTGGCAGCATGGATCCACAACTGGCTGCGAGACAGAGTTATGGTGAACGGCTGTTTTTCAGAGTGGAGAGAAGTGTGCAGTGGTGTTCCCCAGGGATTGGTTTTGGGACCACTCCTCTTTTTGATTTATATTAATGATCTGGACTTGGGTGTAGGGAGTACAGTTTCCAAGTTTGCGGATGATACTAAGTTAGGGAGAATAGTAAATAGTGAGGAAGATAGTAACCATCTGCAAGAGGATATAGATAAAATGGTAAAGTGGGCAGACACATGGCAGATGAAGATTAATGCAGTGAATCAAAAATTCACATTTGATGTGAATTTTTGCACATCAAATGTGTATCATACATTTGATACACCTTCAAATGCATTGAATGCATTTAAAGCATTTAATCCTTTAAATGCATTTAATGCATTTGAAGGTGTATCAAATGTATCAGTGTATACATTTGATACACCTCAAATGTATCAATGAGGTGATTTTGAGAGAAGAAATGAGGGGAGGCAATATAGGCTAGATAGTATTTTAAGGGGTGTGAGGGAACAGAGAGACCTGGGGATTTGTGTTAGTGACTGTTTGAATATGGCAGGACAGCTAGATACAGCCGTTAAGAAGGCATATGGGATACTAGGCTTTATAAATAGGGTTATAGAGTACAAAACTCAGGAATTGCTGACTAACCTCAAAAAAATTTGGTTAGGCCTCAGCTGGAGTACTGTGTCCAATTCTGGTCACCAAACTATAGAAAGGATGTTAAGGTATTGGAAAGGGTGCAAAGAAGGTTTACTAGAATGGTACCAGGATTGAGGGACTTCAGTTATGAGGAAAGGCTAGATAGGCTAGGTTTATTCTCTTTCGAACAGAGAAGATTGAAAGGAGATCTAATAGAGGTTTATAAAATCATGAAGGGATTCGACAGGGTGAATAAGGAAAAACTGTTTCCACTGGTGGTCACAGATTTAAAATAGTTTCAAAACGAAGCAGAGGGGAGCTGAGGAGAAATTGTTTCACTGAGCGGGTTGTTCGAATCTGGAATGCATTGCCTGAAAAGGTGGTGGAGGCCAATTTGATAACAACTTTTAAAAGAGAATTAGATCTTTATTTAGGGATAACAGGTCTGTTAGGTTATGGTGAGAGAGTGGGGCAGTGGGATTGAGTTGCTCTTTTCAAAGAGCCGGCACAGACTAGATGGGCCAAATGGCCTCATTTTGTGCCGTAAAATTCTACGATTCTATGATTCACATTAGGAGGGCTTGGCGGAGGCTAGGTGGAGTGGTAATCCTTGGTGTGATCTAGCCAAATTTGTCGGTGAACTCTTAAGTTTGATTTGGTCCAGGCTCGTTTGATGGCTCGCACTTGCCCCTTAAGGATTCGGAGGTGGCTGGTGTACCAGGGGGATTTACGGGAATATGAGGCAGTGAGGGGGTGGTGAGGGAGTCAAGGATAAAGGAGAGGGAACTGTAGAGGAAGGATAGAGAGGAGCGTAGGTCATTTAGAGAGGGCCAGAAGTTTGAGAAGAAACAAAAAGTGCCTTGATGAGATTGCATGTTATAAAGTAATTATATAATAATAATAACAATCCTTCCATTTGATATAGAATATATGTAAATTTACTGTATATTTTTGTGGGCAAATAATTATAATTACATTTAATTACATAAATTCTTACATTTGATATGGCACCTGATGCCTATGAAGTCTCGCATCTCTATCGTCTGCAGTGTCTGGCAATGGCTTACCTGAGAATATCCACGCTGAAGACTGCCACCATCACAAAGATCAATAGTTGAATGCAAATGAAAGAGGATTCTATCTGATTTAAATTGATGTCCTGCAAAGCAAAATTCACCTGCCTGCTCTAGGAACTCAAATTAAACTCCTGTCATACTGTGAAAAATCAAAGATGGTGCTGCAATATTTGTGAACTCATGCAAAAAGCCAATTTCAACTAAGCTAAGTCAGAGTGGTTTACTGAGGAATCTGAACAATTTTGTGATGTTACATAATACATTAAATGTGACTTTAATTCACCATAGCACATAAATAACCTTGATATAGGAAACAAGGGGAGTTTTCCAAGTTTGCTGATGACACTAAACTAGGAGGTCGACTTAATTGTGAAGAGGAAAGATGTCAAAGAAAGATGCTGAGAGTAGGTAGAAAAATATTTAAGAGTGTGAAATGTGTGAAACAATAGGGAGAAAAATAAAAGAAATAAGATAGAAAGAATTGCCATGAAAAAACAAAATGCAAAACAGGTTCGACCTATTAATAAAACCACCTCCTATATAACACTCTTTGTATATTTATGGAGTCCTGTAGCTCAGTGTTTATAGCACTCGCCTTACAAGCGCGAGACCTGTGTTTTGAATCCAGGCAGGTCAGGGCGAAACCTTGGGCAAGTTTCCTTACTCCACACGCCTAATAATAATTCATCAAAAAAAAAACTATAATAAATTGGTCATTTCAATCCACGACTGTTTGAGGGACAATTGCCGTGCGCAATTGACTGCCACATTTCGCCTACAGATGTACAGTCTGTGAAGCACTTTGAGATGTCTTGAAGATGTGAAAACCACTATATCAAATGCAAGGATTATTTTTGATAGATTATCATGATATTGGGGACTGAAATTATCATTCATATCAATGTATGAGTGAAGATTTAATGAGAAACAGTGGAAAACTCCACTTTTGAGAAAGACCATGTTAAAACATTGAATATATCATTGTTCCCCAGTATATCCTAATATTTGATAACACACAGATACATACTGTATATCTTATATTAATAAAACAACAATGTCTGTCTGTCTTTCTGTCTGCCCTTCAAGACACATCTCAATAACTGATTGATGTAGAGACATTTATACCTCATTGGAAAGGTATTACATCTGGGAGTGACGTGAGCATATTTGTTTTCAGGTATCTCCTATGGTTCATGAGTTATGACCTAAAATGCATTTCAGTTTTGTGTTGCAGGTACACCTGGTGACCACTAAGTCAAAATGGCGCTGTGGCATCATGCTCCCCAGGGCACACATATAGCCAAGCTGCTGCAGGAACAAAATACAGTAAAAAGCACAGACAAACCTAAGCCACAGCATCAGCAGCAACAACAACAACATTACTTTTTAAAGAGCCTTTCACATCAGGAGGATGCAACCATGATTATAAATTAGCCTTGCAACTGAGAGACCTGGGTTTGATTCCGGGCCAGGGCACAATCTTGGGCATGTTTCCTTACTCCACACGCCTGATAATAATCTGATTTCAATCCACAACTGTTTGTGGTACACTGCTGTGCGCAATTGGCTGCTGCGTATCGCCTACCAAAAAACAGTCAATTCGCTGTGCAGAATATTCCGTGAATTGCTTTGAGATACAGTCGGCTTTCCTGCTCTCCTTCCCCCTACCCCTCCCCTTGGCATTTCCCCCCTTTTTTCCCCTAATCCCACTTCCATGACTGTTTGTGGGACACTGCTGTGCGTAATTTGGCTGCTATGTTTCACCCACAAATATAATCCATTTTTCTACTCTTCTTCATCCTGCTCCGACCCCTGCCCCACTGCTCTTGTCCCTGCCTAACTCAGCACCTTGGGACATCCTCTCGACGTGAAAGGCGCTATATAAATGTAAGTTTTGATTCATTGGTTGAGATGTCCAGAAGACATGAAAAGCTCAATATCAAATGCAAGGATTAGTATTATTGTTATTTATAATTATCATAATAAAGATATCTAAATGAAAATCAAACTATTCAAGGATAAGTGTGTCTGTCTGTGTGTCAATCTACATTCCATATTGGATCCTTTGGCTGAAAGAGTAGCTGCAACGGGTACGTCTAGTATATACATATTCATACAACACACAAGGAGTTATCTTTTGATAATCCTTTTCTTGAAGAAAAAGTTTTTTTTCATTTGAGAATGACACAATTAAATTAACACAATGAAAAAAATAAACACTTTATTTAACCCCCCGCGCTGCCGAAACACTTGTGCACGCATACATCACCTCACGGCTGGACTACGGAAATTCTCTCCTAGTCGGCCTCCCCAGTTCCTCCATTTATAGGCTGCAGGCCATCCAAAACTCTGCAGCCCGTGTACTATCCCGCACCTGCCTCCGCGACCACATAACCCCCACCCTCGCCCGTCTCCACTGGCTCCCCATCCTCCAGAGGATCGAGTTTAAGATCCTCGTCCTCACCTACAAGGCCTTACATGGCCTTGCCCCATCCTACTTAAACCGATCTACTCTCCCCCTACACGCCCACCCGGACCCTCCGTTCAACAGGACTTGGCCTGCTCCAAGCCCCCCGCCCGAACCGCCCCACCATCGGATGCCGGGCCTTCAGTTTCTCCGCTCCCACCTTGTGGAATGCCATCCCTCAATCCCTCTGTTTCGTCTCTTCCTTTCCTCTTTCAAGGCCGGTTTGAAGACTTTCCTCTTCGATCGTGCCTTTTGTTCCACCCCGAACTCTTTTACCTCCCCTTCGTGTTTCACCCCTTCCCAAACACTCCCCTCCCAGCTCGGGTCACACGCCTCCTGTTCAGCGCCTTGAGACGTCCTCCCGACGTGAAAGGCGCTCTATAAATGTAAATTGTTGTTGTTGTTGTTGTTAACCTTGGAAGAAGACGAAAGGAACCTGTAAATTCAGAGAAGTAAAATGAAGCTACAATCACTAAACGTACAGTATTTATACTCGAATAAGATGTGCATTTATCATAAGTGTATATTACCATATGTGTACTGGTATGGTGAGGTAAACTAATGGAACATCATGAGTTAGAGGTGGGGTATCAATTGCCTACTACAATTCATTCCCGAAATATACACTTTAAAATATATTCAATAAAGTGTTTTGAGACATCTCAATGTCATAATGAAGCAGTATATCAAATGCAATAATAATAATAATAATTATTAGTATAGGGATGCTTGGGAAATTTCTTAATTTCCTGTATAGCCAGTCTAGCAATGAATGGGCCCCTTCCAATGGCGTCACAACACCATTGGTATTGGAATTGTTAACCCACCACTGGAGCTAGAATGATATTTAGACAAAACATTCAGGCTCAATTGGTATGAAAAACGTGAGAGCCCTAGACTTGACCATTGCTTAAAAATAATCAGGATTTCTGCCTCTAAATGCGATTCAGTGACTATACTGGAATGTTTGTGCATGTATGTTGTATGTTGAACAATAACAGCAAATAACAAAATTACATTCATAAAGCGCTCTTCACGTCAGGAGGACATCCTCCGTGCTGCTCGTGTGCATTAGAAGGGGAAAGTCCATTGGATATTAATGTCTTCCTAAAGTGCTTTTATAGCAGAATTACACCATTATAGGCTTATGTTGGTAAGGCCAGTAATGTATAAAGACTTCTTACCCCGATCAAGATCAGGCTGGACTATAATACCTCTCATAGTTCAATAAGCTATTAACACTCACTCTTTTGGCTAGTACATGAAGAATGGCCACTTCAGTAAGTTACCCGAAAATGGCCATGAAACCAGAACCAGTTAACATAATTAGAGGAAGAAGTTTAAGAGGAGAACTTTTTTAAAAAAAATCTATATTTGTAACCAAATAATACAGATAATAATAATACTCTTCCCCTGCTCAGTGTGGTGCTCCACCACTATGAAGTGCTGTGGGACATTAACCTGCATGGGCCCACAAATATACAGTCAAATAATTTTACAGTATATTTTGTGAAGCGTTTTGGAACGTCGATAAGATGTGAAAAGTGCTATATCAAATGCAAGGATTATTATCACCATCAGTGACCAAGCTTTTCAATTCAACGCGCCTAACATCTGGAACTCACTCCCCCAAATTCGCTATATGACACCACGTTGTTGTATGTGTTAATATGCTAAAAATCTCAAGTCTGAGATTCACACTGGCATGAGTAAATCCAGTTGTGGTAAATCAATAAGGTTGATTAAGGTATCAAAGATCTGAAATTGTTCAGATTATCTTAATGTTACAACCATAGCCTTAAAATGACAGATTATGAGAAAATTTGGATGAGAATCTTAAATGTGGAGTTCAGGAAGCCGATTCTTAATGGAAGGCCAAATCTTAAAATGCATTTCCAAATTCTGCTGACCTTAAATTTGGGGGAAAAAATGGCTAAGAGACATCAGCTATAAGGCTAAAAGACTGTGCGTTGTTTTTGACCTCTGATGCTGAAACTGGGGATATGACTGTTAACTTGGCTCTTGCATTAGGTAATGGTATCGTGTGGAAGTCAAACCCCACAGAATGTTGTGTATCAGGTGAAAGTGAACAGTCCTTGAAATCTTAAAATAAATAGATTGCCTTCAAATAAACACTGTGGACAATCGAGAACAAATAATTTGTTCCCAAATCCTTCATTTTATTCTCGTGTGAATCACCGCCGACGCTCCAGTAGAATGTCAAATTATTGTTCAATTGTACAAATAGGCATTAAAATTAATAAACGTCACACGTGAACTCCTATCTTGCCATCGACTGAATCTAGCTGCCATTATTGCACGTTATAAAATCAACGACCAGGTTGATATCACAGTAGTTTGATCATTTTGTATAAAATGTCTCTTTCACACTTACTACAATTCTGCGTATGCCATTCAAATCTGGGCCCTTGTGTAGATAAAGACACATCATATCCGCTGTTAACAAACATATTATGCATGGAACTATATCGTGATACGCTTTCAATTTATGTATCTTATTTTCACTACAATGTTGGGAATAACATTCCAATACGGGGGGGGGGGGGGGGGGGGGGGGGGTCATTGGCTTTTATAGGCCTGAGGATCTTGGATTCTGTAATAGCTTAATTTTCCTGAATATAAGATCACTGATGGAATAGAAGAGTCTGAGACGTCAGAGTATATCTTGGGGTTCAACGGTAGTGAGTGTGAATTCTCAAATCACTGCTGGTGGGTTTTTAAATCTTTAGCAAAGGGTTGGTGTGCTTGTGTGGAGGGAGAGAGTGGGGTGGGGGGGGGGGGGGGAGAGGAGAGGAGAGTTGCGTTTGTATCCACACGAGGTCGCTGTGAAACTCCGCATTTCACTGTCGTAATCGACACGGGCAGCTGCGAGCGGTAATTGGTTTATCAGTCTAATATTAGCTCATGGAGTGGGTTAATAATCACAACTTATCTCGAAAGAAACAAACACAGCAAAAAAAAAAAATGTCGGGGTGTGTTAAAATGCAAAGTTGCTCGCTACACTTCCCAACTGTAGAAAGGTCTGGGGCTTTTATTTTTAATATTCAGTGCGTCTGGAAATAGCTTAACCGCCACCAAAATGGTAAGCAATGTAAAATCTAATTTTTCCAGTGCAAAAACTTAATTAGCCATTTTAAAAGGTTAACGCCCAGCGCCTGAGACTGTTTTTTTTTGTTTAATAATCCTATTACTGGTGCCTCATCATGTATATAACGGTGCAGCAGCGATGCAAAATTCCCACAATTGTTTATGTGTGGACAGTCACAGAAATATGTTACACATATATACCCGCACCGAGCAAAAGGAGTCAACCGGTCCTGACCATAGCCCTCCCCATCCCCACAACCCCGTTTTCTCCTGTGAGTATTTAGTTCTTCAAACCTATTTGCTTTGTGTTCCCGCTGTGAAATAGCAAACCTTGATCGAAATTGCGAGGCGCTGAGCTGTGAGAATATTGTGCTTTTTTTTCCCCCCCCCCGATTTGTTGACCTGAGGCGGATGCAGTGTCTGGTGCTGCACACTGCAAATCAACGGCTTTCTCTTTAATTCACCCAATATCTTGTTTTTGTTGTGTGTGTGCGCGCTTTTCAGATTACAGGGGTGCGGGGTGGGGGGGGGGGAGAATGGCTGTGGAGCTCTCTACCTGATGTGTGGTATGTTTAGCCCCCGCCCAGAATAAAAGCTTATAATGAAATAAGAAAACCAAATGGTACCAATGTTTCGTGTTTCTCCAACGCGTTTGAAGCCGCCAGGAGTTTGGAATAGATGAACGAATCCTAGCCACGAGGTTATTTCGTTTCCCTTTCCTCCCTCTTTTTTATAAAAAAATATATTAAAAAAATAAATGTGACCTGATGAATGGTGGGTCCTGTGAGCCCAGACCCCCCAATACAAGACGCCGGGAGTTTCTAGTAAATAGGTTTTTTTTAATGTTTCTAGTGTATACGGGTTTAGCCCCCGCCCAGAATAAAAGCTTGGAATGAAATAAGAAACCCGAATGGCATAACCTTGTGTTGTTCGTAATAAGAATAATAGTTCTTGCATTTGATACAGCGCTTTTCACGCTTCCAAGACGTCTCAAAGCGCTTCACTTTACCCCAGTATGTATATTTTCACATGAGAATACTGCGTGGGAATTTATTTTTTTGCCGCTCCGCTCTAACGAATCGTTTCGTGGCAAATATATACGCCGACATTCTAATATAAAGTACCTTTTCTAATTTGAAAGAATTAAATTAGGTGTTATCGATAAGCAGTCGCTTGTGAACACTGTCCCGTCCCCCTCCCCACCACCACCCACTTTGACATGTTTTCTGCCTGGACGTTTAAGAGGGAAATTAGTCGAGTTGTGGGGGGGGGGGGGGGGGGTGTAACGGTTTGTACAATGTTTAACCTGATCCTGTCTTTGTTCACGACTTAGTAGATGGCTACATACATAGCGAGGTAGAAAACCAATCTGCAGGATCCTTGCTCCACATTCATTTTGATTGAAATCACAGTGTAAGGCTCCCTGCGATCTCACCCAACCAGAAACCATGTATTTCCTGCACATTGAAGGAAACACAATCGTAACGCAGTGCCACACTCGTGTTATTTATCGCCGTGAAAACAATCAAGTCGCACGTCAAGGGCGTGGAAACGTAGCCAAAAATGTATGTTTTCGTGAAACTATTATTTTTGTTTGAGAGGGCAATCTGTTGTTTCTGTGTGTGTGTACCGACTGACGCGCATATATAAACACACGGGCACATTGCTGGGTGAGATTGCTTATTAAAGGTTATTTATGTGAGTAAAATGTCACAATTGTACGATTCCCAAACAATCAAATTGCTGCACGGTATCTTGCGGGAAAAACAAAACGAAAGTTCGTATTTTACTGAGGGAAGTTTCCACCATTCATTCTATGGCGGTGTTAAAACCAGAGAGGCCCTGACCAAAAGTTACTGATGAATTCCGCTGTATATTTCCTTATGCTGTGAAAATAGCAATGGTGTGTGTATGTCCGTGTCTTTTCAAAACCGACTCATAAACCGACATTGAGAGGAAAAAGCGGTGTCAGTAAATATACAGACACTCACACACACACACTCATACATTTTTGTTTCGTTCGGAAGAAAATCTAAGCTTAAATGCTGTATCTCTGTCCTTAGTGAAATGCACCTTTGCGTGTGTGATTGTGTCTTGGGTGTGTGCGATATTTGCTTGGTCGCATCTAACGTTATTTTCTTAACTCTGAGAACATTGATACCGTGAATGACAAATAATGACTGAAAACCAACCCATCTCTCCTGTAATCTTCATTTTGAATCCCCCTCCCCCCCCCCCCTCTTCCCCACTTTTGTGATGCACCCACATCGGACCCCAAAACTCTTCCATTGCATTTTCACCAAAACAAGAGAAATTACTACGGAAACCAGCCTTTTTTTTTTGGTTTGCTCCATTTTAAAGCTGATTCATCAACCGGGTACCAGGCGTCCTCTGAAGAATTTCCTATAGAATATGTGGGAGGAGACAAAAGCCAGCAACTCGACACCGCTGACAAGAGAAGTCACGCCAGTAAATAGAAGAATCAAAGCTACAGAAAAAAAATAGGAATTCAGATGAAATCGAAAAATAAAAGGCTTCGATTCTTCTCCCGGCTGCAAAGAAAAGTTCACCAAAGCAAACAGGGCGAAGAAAGAAAACCAGATAATACAAACGACAAAATAGAGAGAGAGGAGAGAGAGAGAAGAAAACAAGGAGGGGGGGGGAAGGAAACATTCTTATGAATACATTTCCTTTGTGTTTGAATACAGTGGCGGAAAAACAAGAGCAGCAAACTCATTGGAAATGTCAAGATAGACAAAGTTTAAGACAAACATGTCTCTTTAATGTTAATCGGATTAGACACTGTAATAGAATCCCTCTGAACAGCCTCTCGCCCCCTTCCTTAAATACATGGGTCCCCGTTACACAAAAAGAGAACGTTTAAAGGGATCACCCAGCTTTTTTTTTAATAAAAAAACAATTGAAATAAAATAAGTTTCATTTTTTTTTAGTTGCGGAAAAAATACAATTGTACAGCTGCAGGATAAATACCAGGATAAATGCTGGTGACCAAACAAACCTCATTGCGACTTGTTACCCAGTGAGTCCATTTGTTTCGGATTTTAGTTATTTTAGTTTTAACGGTACATATATAGATATATATATAGTTTATTTTTTCTCCATCTTTCCTTCTAGTTTTAGATAGTTTTGGGAGCACTGTCAGGTCGGAGGGAACGGGAGCGAGTCAATAAATTGCGTGGATTACCGTATGGATTTTCTTTTCGAAATCTTTTCTCTTCCTCACTCCCCCCCCCCCCCCCCCCCCACTCACATCCCCACCCACACATACACGCACTTGTTGGTGAGAGAATCACGCTTCGTTTCTTTGCTAAAATAAAATAAAAGTGTGGGGGGTGGGGGATGAATGCGGGATTGCTGGTGAATGTCGCAAAGAGAAGTCAAATCTGTCCACTTTTTTTTCGCAGGCAAGTTGTTTTTTTGTCTGGTCTCTGCGTGTGTCCCGTAATGTGACAGAAATCCGCAGGGTTAATACCAGGGCAGGGAGGAGCCTCGCAAGTTTGATGAAGACATAACACGCTCCACTCTGGCGTCTCCTTGTTGCCCCCATTCACAATCTGTTTGCTCGTGGGGCTGATATCACTGTACGCACAGCGTGTACAGTAGGATCAGGCCGTATCCTGGCACTTCCCACACCACCTGCAAAGCCTCCAAACAACAATAATCCTCGCTTGTTTTTTTGCGGGGGCGGAAGGGGGAGGGGGGGGGGGGGGGGTAGAGGTGGCTTTTTGAGGGAATTAAACTATCTAGGAGTTAAGCATTGACTGTCACGACAGAGCAGACAAATAACGCGGTGGCAGCGGAGGGGGGAATGTTTTCTTGTTAAGTTTGAAATGTTTACTTGTGGACATTTATGCTGTGGGCTGAGGCGCCCCCTGCCCAGCTCCTCTTAGCGTTAGGATTTCACCCGGTTTCACTGGACAACCGGTGTCCATCTGGGCCACCTCGGTTTCCTTTGCGATGTGACTTTCAGTTTTGCTAGCCTCGGAGTGGCCGCAAAGTGCTTTTCTCCCGATCTGATCTCGTTTTATTCCTCCCCTCCATTAAAAGCTTTCACAGTCAACCATTTAAAATGATACAATCAGCAAATGACCAAACGCGCAGATGGATGCACCTGGCGGTGACTCGTCCCTCCCGAGGCCTTCCGGCCATTAGCTGAGCAGAAGAGCTGGGCTGGGCTGTACTGTACCGGGTTGAACTGGACTGAGGTGTGCGAGGTTGAGCTGGGCTGGGCTGTCTGGGTTGTGCTGGGCCGAGCTGAGCTTTGCTGGGATGGGCTTTGCTGGATGAGTTGAGGTTGTGAGCAGTGCTGGGCTTAGCTTTGCTGATCTTAGCTTTGCTGGGCTGAATTGAACTGGGCTGGGCTGAGCTAAGATGTGAGTGTGTAGCATAAGGTTGATGGACGGCAGATGGACATAATAATAATAATAATAACAATCCTTGCATTTGCTTTTGCACTTTGCACGGCTTCTAAACGTCTCAAGGCGCCTCACAGAATATTCTGTAAAGTGAATTGACTGTATATTTGTGGGCGAAAAGCGGCAGCCAATTGCGCACAGCAGTGTCCCACCAACAGCCGTAGATTGAAATGACCAAATTATTATTGCTTTTTGTTTCAGGGATTATTTATTAGGCGGGTGGAGTAAGGAAACTTGTCTAAGGTTTGGTCCTGACCTGTTGACATGTTTTTAAAAGGGTCAGCCAGAAAACCAGTGATTTCCGCTCCGAATTAAGTGAATGAATGGTGACGGGAATGTGTGAACCTTGTGGGAAAGGAATACGCCAAAGTCAGAGTCAAATAAATTGATGTGCAGTAGATGCTTTGAGCCATTATTCCCGGAAAAACGGGACCTTTCCTCCTCCCTCTATCCCTCTCCTCCATCCCTCCTATCCTTCTCCTCCATCCCTCTCCTCCTTAATCTATCGCTCCCCTCCCTCTATCCTTCTCCTCCATCCCTCTCCTCCCTCCCTCTATCCCTCTCCTCCTCCCTCCTATCCTTCTCCTCTATCCCTCTCCTCCCTCCATCCCTCTCCTCCTCCCCCTCTCCCTCTCCCTCTATTCCTCCACTTCCCATCCTTCCCCATCTTCAGGTGGCGCCTGAAGACCTTCCTCTTGGACCATACAAATGTAATTTTGTTGTTGTTTGTTGTTGATGCAGTAAAGGTGGGAGAGGGGGAGGCTTGTTTAATGGTCAGTGAGTTACTCCCCCCCCCCCGCCCCGCCTACCCTTCGCTTGGTACCAGGATAGCTTCCCAGAGCGCTTGAAAGCGGCGCAGCCTGATGCCAAGTGACGGGGCGCTATATAAATATATATCGACGATACAGCCCCTTTATAATAAGGAATTGGTCACAAATAAGAGTGAAACCGTCTGTTGTGAAAGGAGATAGAATTGTCAGGACACGGGCTTGATATACAAAATGTAATTTTGTTGTTGTTGATGCAGTAAAAGTGGGAGGGGGGGGGGGGGTTGTTTTATGGTAATTGGGTGCCCAGAGACAGATAGCCTCGCCTCCCACAAGGAACAGGTTAAAGCCACGAAGCAATCCCTCACCTAGGCACTCTGCCTTTACCTTCAAAAGGTGAATTGACGGACACATGTGTTCGCCTGTGGTTAAGACCAGCGAGCGCAAGGTGCATTTCCCCCTTTGGTTTCGAGATGAACAGAATCGTGATCCTTTTTCGTTTATTGCCAATGATGGCTTTACTCCAAACACAATGTCAAACTTTTGGGGCAAACAAACAAACAAACAAAGAAACGCCCTTTTCTGCTTCCCAAACCGCCTCGGCTTGTGAACCACCCGCGTTTCTATTTAAAGACCGTATGGAGGTGCTGAACAGTGCAGATGCACATTGCAAGCCACTCTGCCCACCCCCCCCCCCCCCCCCCCCCCCCCCCCTGATCCTGTACTGTGGCTGGGATCGCATCACGGTTTGTTTGTGTTGCAGTCTCCCACCCGAATGCCGGCAACAAGATCATCCCCGTTTAACATTGATTGTTCTGGATAAGCGATTCGGAGACTTCAATCTGTGTGTGCACAAGCCATTCCCCCA